>CM077166.1:83937223-84422535 GCA_039583875.1 Platanthera guangdongensis
GGTTGGGTACATTGGTCAAATGTACCTGATTTGAAGAAGCCTCACCTAACTCAATGATATACATCAGAATGTATTTGATGTTTGTTTGAGTTATTTGTGCAGGTTAGGTATACACTGGACTGAAGCTGAAAATTTCTAAGTCCATGTGTCGACACCCAGAGGCAAAGTGTCGACACTTGAGAAAGCTTGTGTCGACACCCAGACATGCAGTGTCGACACTTGGAGTCATTGTGTCGACACCTGGGAAGAAGAGTCGACACCAGTCAGAAAGTGTCGACACTTGGAGCTGTGTCGACACTCAGTGTAGAAGGATGCAGAAAAGCTGTGTCGACACTTAGCAGAAGTGTCGACACCTGAAGAGCTGAGTCAACACCAGACAGTGTCGACACTTGGAGTTGTGTCGACACTCAGTAATTCTGCAGAGACTAAGTACAAGTGTCGACACTCAACACAATGTGTCGACACTCAATCAAAGAGTCATCAACATAGAAGAATGTGTCGACACTCAGCACAATGTGTCGACACACACAAAAGAGTCAAATATGAAGAATGTGTCGACACTCAGCATAATGTGTCGACACACTCAAAGAAGTCAACACTTAAAGAATGTGTCGACACTCAGCACAATGTGTCGACACATAACCAGAAGACTCAACACTTGAAGAAGAAAGTGTCGACACAAGGAGCTGTGTCGACACTTAGCAAAGAACAGAAACTTGTAAAATATTCTAAGTATAAGTGTCGACACTAATGGAATGTGTCGACACTCAGCTGAAGAATCAAGAATGAAGACTTGTGTCGACACCAAGAAGCAGTGTCGACACTTGACAGTTTCTACACATGAAGATGTGTCGACACAAAGGAGATGTGTCGACACTTAGAAGAATACAGAAAGAATGAAGTACAAGTGCTTGTGTCGACACTCAATTTCAGTGTCGACACATGCAGAAGAAACTGTGTCGAGACATACAAGGGAATGTGTCGACACCTTGTAGACTTGTGTCGACACTTACACAACATGTGTCGACACTTGGTCTATAAGTGTCGACACTTAAGAACAGAAAGTCTCGACACTAACTGACAGTTAGAGAATTTCAAGAAGTGACTGGTTGACATGACAGCTGCCAATCCAGCCGGTCTACAGCAACTGTCAGCAAAGTCAAAAGACTGTTATAAACCGGATCAGCCGGTTACCATGAAGGAAGCCTATAAATAGGCACCCACAGTCTACAGAAATGTAGAGATAATAATTAAGAGTTCACAAACATTAAATGGTGAATTGAATATTGATCAGTACTAAATCAAGAAGTGATACACAGAAGATCAACACAAGAAGATCAGGCAGTCCAACTGCAGATCTAAGTAGTTGGAGAGAGAGAGCTCCAACCAAGGATTCAGTCTTTGGAACTAAGGCTGAGAAGAAGAATTCAGAGTCATCTGGATTTCTAGAAGCAGAGATCAAGGATCAACTGCAGAAGATTCAGACTAATTCAGTTTACTCAAGAAGCTTTGAAGAAAGCTAAGTCAGTTTGGATCAAGCTGAGTTCTTCCAAGAACTCTCCAAGAAACTCTCAACTCCTCTCATTCCTTCTGAGTTGTAGAGTTTAAATTTGTAATTTCTATTATAACTTGTAAGATCCATGGATCTGAGTGATTGTAAGCCTATTTTATAAAGGCTGAGGGTAGGGCTTGGTGCCTGAGTGTAGGAGTTGAAGAACTCTGAGTGTAGGCTTTGATTGCTGAGTGTAGGCCTGGGTGGCTGAGTGTAGGCCTTTGGCTGAGTGTAAGGCTTTGGGCCTGAGGTAGGAACCTTGTTGGGTTCTGAGCTAGTGGAGAAGTTTGGCCGAATCTAGTACACTGCTAGATAGGCGAAGGGGGAAAGTGGATGTACCCAAAGATTGGGGAACCACTATAAAATTAGTGTGTCTGCTGTGCTGTGCTGTGTTGTGGCTTTTCTGTGTGATTTCTGAAATTGCTGTTAACTGTAATAATCTGTGATAAACTGTTGTGCTGTCAAACAAAAGTTAAAAAGGTTTAGGTCACCTATTCACCCCCCCCTCTCTAGGTGTTTAGGTACCATATCTTTCAAGTGGTATCAGAGGGAGGTTCCTCAAAATCAGGACTAACTGTCTGAGGAGATCCAGTTTGGCAGATTCAGTTAAGTCAGGAAACAGGAAACAGTTTCAAGAAAATCAAGAACATGGGTTCTTCAGAGAATCATAAGGAGTTGGGTTCAATGAAACTACCTATATGCAGAAAAGAGATCTTTGGGATCTGGAAAGAGAGGGTTAGGCTGTTTATGGAAGCCTCTGACCCTAGATATACATCACAGTCAAAGAAGGGCCATATGTGCCTATGAAGATTTCAGTTTTGGATGCAAATCAGAGGACTCCAAAGGATTTCTCTGAAATGACCAAGGATGAGATTGTCCTAGCAACTATGGACAAAAGGGCACAGAACATCATAGTCAGTGCAATTGATGATGCCACCTTCCAGAACCTTATTCACTGTAAAACTGCAAAAGAAATGTGGGATACCCTCATTGTCTACATGGAAGGTTCTGAAGAAGTAAGGCAAGATAGGAAGTCCTTGCTTAATCAAGAATATGAGAGTTTTAGGCAAGGAAGAGGAGATAGCATCACTGAATGCTATAAGAAATTTTATAGAATTGTAAATGAACTCATGTCATATGGAAGAGAGTTCACAAACTATGAGTTGAATGACAAATTCTTAAGGTCCCTAACCAAAGACTGGGACACCAAGATTTGTG
Organism: Platanthera guangdongensis; assembly: GCA_039583875.1. Taxonomy (NCBI): domain Eukaryota; kingdom Viridiplantae; phylum Streptophyta; class Magnoliopsida; order Asparagales; family Orchidaceae; genus Platanthera; species Platanthera guangdongensis. The sequence continues at coordinate 83,939,994 of CM077166.1, forward strand.
CCATCAGAGAAATGGCAAAGTTGGGAGAAATTCCTCCTCCCACACTTTTTGGCAAGTTGTTATCCTATGAGATGCAATTGTCAGTAAGAAAAGAAGAAGAAAAGTCAACAAGGACTGAATACAGAGAAAAGACTGTTGCCTTTAAGTCAGATGTACCTAGAAAGAGCAGGACCAAGTCATCAACTCCTCCTCCTGAGGTAGTTGAATCAGAATCTGAAGAATCTGAAAGTACAAAATCTACAAGCAGTGAAAGTGATGAAGACTTTGCTGCATTCACCAGACATTTTCAGAAGTTCCTTAAGAAGAAACAGTGGAGGTCTAGACCTTCATCTTCCAAAGGGAAAGAGGTTCAGTATCTGGAAAAGAAGCCTTCAAAGAAGGACAAGAAAAGGACCAAGACAAGTAAGGCAACTGGATCCAAGATAATTTGTTACTGCTGCAATAGACAGGGCCATGTTATTGCAGACTGTCCTGAAAGAAGGAAGGAATCCAGTGACAAGAAGAAAACACACTTCAAAGGAAAGAAGGAGAAGTCCTTTGTTGCAAAGAATGAGAAGACTCTTTCAGATATGTCTTCTTCAGACACAGAGACAGATGCTGAAGCCTATATTGGGCTATTTGCTGAAGAAGAAGAAGAGTTCATGCAGATCATGGAATCTATCTATGAGCAAGAAGACTGTCAAAGCCAAGGACTGATGGCTTTGACTGAAAGTACCAAAAACCTGGAGCAGCCAGGACCCAGTCAGGTACAAGGCTTAACTCAAAGTTCTGATTCCAGTTCAAGTTCAGAGTCAGAATATTCTTCATCAAGTGATGAGAATATGTCTGAGTCTGAGGGAGATATTCATCAACTCCTAGATGAATATCAAGTACTATTGCTAGCCTATAAGAAAAGCAAGACCCTAGCCAAAAATTTGGCCAAGGAAATTGCTGATCTCAAGACAGCTGCAATAGATTATGAGAAGAATTATGATCAAAAACTAAATGAAGTGGCCAGGCTGAAACACATTACTGTGATTCAGATGGGTACCATTACATTTAAGAATGATCAAATTAAGAAACTGGAGATTAATCTTCAGAAGGAGAAAGAGCTAGTAGCTAGCTTTTCAAAACCTAAATCAGTGCTACCCTTGATTGATGATTTTGTTCATCATAAAGGAAAGACTGGACTGGGATTTGTTAATCCAGTTTGGACTGTTCAGAATCAGTCCAAGTCCAAGGGCAAAGCCCCAACATTCACTAAGACAGCCAAGTCTGTACCTAAGCAAAGGTACAACAAATTTGAATGTTGGTGCTGTGGCAAGGTTGGCCACTTTGCTTTGGATTGTTGGCACAATGCCAGTGCCAAGTTGAGTAGCAAGTTACCTGTTGGAAAGACAGCAGGTAGCTATGTCAATTTGCAAACTAACAATCACCAAGGACCCAAGTTTACTTTGGGTTCTAAGGTTCAGTAATTTGTTTTGCAGGAGAATCCAAGTGGCCATACCCCAACATGGTACTTGGATAGTGGATGTTCCAGACACATGACTGGAACTAGGGGACTACTGAAGGATTTCATTCCAATCAAGAATGGTCCAAAGGTGACCTTTGGTGGTTCAGAAAAAGGAATCATCAAAGGGTTTGGTAACATATCTTCTAACTTAGTTACCATTACTCAAGTGGCTTATGTTAAAGGTTTGAAACATAACCTCATTAGTATAAGTCAATTAAGTGATGTAGGGTATGACATCTCATTTGTTAAAAATGGTTGTCATATCAAGAGGTCTAGTGATCAAAAGATCATTTTGACAGGTTATAGGAAGAGAAATGTCTATTGTTTAGACATTATGGTTGAGAACAATAGTTCTCCAGTTTGTCTTGTAGCTGATGAGACAGTCTCTCAATGTGTCAAGTGGCACAAGAGGCTTGCTCATCTTAATTACAAGACTATTGGCAAACTCTTTAGTAAAGAGTTAGTGAGGAATGGTCCTCAAGTTAAGTGTGTCAAAGATGGCATTTGCTCAGCTTGTCAAAAGGGCAAGCAGACTAAATCCACCTTTAGAAGCATTGACAACAAGGATGCTGTGAGATGTTTATATCTCTTGCATATGGATCTATTTGGTCCAATGCCAGTTCACAGCTTAGGTAGGAAGGTCTACACCTTTGTAGTTGTTGATGACTACTCAAGGTTTTCCTGGGTGTTCTTCTTAAAGCAGAAATCTGAAACACCTAGTGTCTTCCACAGTTTTGTTAAGCAAATTCAGAATGAATTGAACTGTACAGTGGTCAAAATTAGAAGTGACCATGGTACAGAGTTTCAATCTGAAAGCATGACAAAACTATGTGAAGACTATGGGATATTTCAAGAATTCTCTTCACCAAGAACACCTCAGCAAAATGGCATTGCTGAAAGGAAAAATAGAACCTTGATAGAAGCTGGTAGGACTCTATTAAGTGATTCTTCACTACCAGAATATTTCTGGGCTGAAGCAGTAAACACTGCATGCCATGTGATAAATAGAGCTACCATAACTAAAAGGTTAAACAAGACCCCCTATGAAGTAGTGAAAGGCAGGAAACCAAACCTATCCTATTTCAGGATTTTTGGTTGTAAATGCTTCATACTTAACAATGGGAAGACTTCACTTAACTAAGTTTGCTGCCAAATCCCAAGAGGGAGTGTTTGTTGGGTACAGCAGTAATAGTAAGTCTTATAGAGTCTACAACTTGACTACACAAGTTGTAGAGGAGTCTGTGCATGTAGTTTTTGATGAGACACTTCTTATTAACAATGAGTTGTCTAGTAGTGTGTGTGCAGCCCCACAGGTCTTTCTAAGAAGATGGACAAGCTAACCATAGAAGATGTACCTGCTGCAAGACAGCAAGTAGAAGAAGATGGCTTATGTCCAGGGGGAGAACTACATGTACCAGGAGCTGAAGAAGTTCAAGGAACTCAGCATGATGAAGATGATGAAGAAGTACAACCAGAAGTAAGGATGCCTCCAGCCAACAGGCATCTAAGAGATCATCCAGTGGAGCTGATCATTGGAGATCCAAGACAAGGTGTTCAGACAAGGAGCAGAAATCAGAATGCTGCAATATATTCAAGTTTTCTGTCTCAGATAGAACCAAAGAAATTTGAAGAAGCTATACAAGATCCACAGTGGACTGAAGCTATGCAGGAAGAGCTAAACCAGTTCAAGAGGTGCAAGGTTTGGGACTTAGTTCCTAAGCCTAAAGATCACAATGTGATAGGAACAAAGTGGATCTACAGAAACAAGTTAGATGAACAAGGAGTCATCATTAAGAATAAGGCAAGATTGGTTGCAAAAGGATATAGGCAAGAAGAAGGTATTGATTTTGATCAAACCTTTGCTCCAGTAGCCAGACTGGAAGCCATAAGGATGTTCTTGGCCTATGCAACCTACCAAGGATTCAAAGTATACCAAATGGAATGTGAAGTCAGCATTCCTTAATGGTAATTTAAAAGAAGAAGTATATGTGGAGCAACCTTCAGGTTTTGTTGATTCTACTTTTCCACATTATGTCTATAGACTTAGGAAAGCATTGTATGGGTTAAAGCAAGCTCCTAGAGCTTGGTATGAAACCCTATCTAGTTTCCTCATTGAGAACAAGTTCACAAGGGGGAAAATAGATAAGACTCTATTCCTTAGGGAATCTAGAGGCAAAGTAATACTTGTCCAAATATATGTAGATGACATTATATTTGGGTCTACTGAAAGTAGCCTTTGCAAAAAGTTTGCAAAGCTTATGCAGAGTCAATTTGAAATGAGTAGTATGGGAGAACTGAAGTTTTTCTTGGGTCTCCAAGTTAAACAGACTGAAAGTGGTCTTTCCATATGTCAGTCTAAGTTCACCCTAGAACTCATAAGGAAATATGGTATGGATTCCTCCAGTACCATGAAGACTCCTATGGGGTCAAGTATGTCTCTAAGCAAGGATGATGCAGGGAAACCTGTAGATGAAACCTTGTATAGAGGGATAGTTGGCTCCTTACTATACTTGACTGCAAGTAGGCCTGACATTATGTATGCTACATGTGTTTGTGCCAGGTATCAAGCCTGCCCCAAAGAGTCTCACTTGACTGCAGTCAAGAGAATCTTGAGATATCTAAAGGGCACACCTTATCTAGGCCTCTGGTACCCTAGGAATGGAGATTTTGATCTAACAGGCTATTCAGATGCAGACTTTGCAGGATGCAAGGAAGATAGAAAAAGCACAACTGGATCCTGTCAATTCCTAGGTGGAAGACTTATCTCTTGGAGTAGTAAGAAGCAAACCAGTGTGGCCATCTCCACAGCTGAGTCAGAGTATATAGCTGCAGGAAGTTGCTGTGCTCAACTTCTATGGATTCAACATCAGCTAGAAGACTATGGATGTCAGGTAAGTAGAACTCCACTTTATTGTGATTCTACTAGTGCTATTTCCATAGCTAATAATCCTGTATCTCATAGTAGAACTAAACATATTGAGATAAAATATCACTTTCTTAGGGAGCATGTAGAAAGAAATGATATTGCACTTGAATATGTTAAAACAGATAATCAGATAGCTGATATGTTCACTAAGCCCTTAGATGAAGCTAAGTTTAATAAGTTCAAAATTGAACTAGGTATGATAAACTTAGACTAAGTATACAGAACAAAAATTGGCTAAGTAAAAAGGTGTCGACACATAGACAAGTCTATGTCGACACAGAATAGTAAGTGTCGACACTTCAGAATGTTAGTGTCGACACATGTCGAGTAGGTGTCGACACATCCACTAAGGTGTCGACACTTAAGTTTTACTCAGAATTTTTCTAAGTAAAGTCTCGACACATGTCGAGTATAGTGGTGTCGACACTTAACCAAGTGTCGACACATAGAATCTGTTAACTAAATTTGTGTCGACACATGAGTGTCGAGACATTATAGGTCAGTGTCGACACTTATTGACAGTGTCGACACATCATTAGAAATTCCTCCCGCCTGTTCGTCTTCAAACAGGAAAGGTATAAATAGGGTTCTGTCTTTGATTGTCGACACGCTTTCAAAGTTTCGAGACCTAAACTCTTGTGTCGACATTTCTCTCTTCTCAAGACTAAATCTTCAAACCCTAATGGCTCCCAAGCTGGAAGAGAACGTCAACGAGGGCTATGAGCTCGTGCGAGGCGCATTTGACGACAGCGATCAGGAATTCAAATCGGTGATTACCCTAGTCAGCGATTCAGGACTGGAATTCTTGGTTTCAGAACCAACGAAAATCTGGAAGAAAGAAGTAATTGAATTTCTTACTCAAGCAACTGTGGACGACTCTGGATTCAGAATCAAGTCCAGGGTGCATGGCACCAAAGTCAAACTATCCCCCAAGTCTTTGAGAAAGGTACTTCAGCTACCTAAGATTCAAGAAGAAGAGGAGGTAACTGCTTCTAAGACCAGGGAAGCTCTTACTTGGTGTGGACTGGATTCACAGATGAAGGTGGGATCAGTCTTCAATAGGAAGGGGATGAACAATCAAGGCAAGTTCTTGTCAGAAGTAGTGGGCAAGGTAATTCTGTGCAAACCAGGAGGGCATGACAGGGTGTCTGCCTCCATGTTTGAAGTAATGACCAGAATCATCTTCACTCTGAAGACAGATTGGTCAATGGTGGTTTTTGAGAAAGTGAAGGAAAGCCTGAAGAAGCCCAATCTGGGCAGGATTATAAGTCTCTACCTGGCTGGATCCATTCCAGAGGTAATGAGCACTGCTGCAGGAACAAAGATAAATCATATGAGGAGAATGGACTCCAGAATATTCTCAAGATGGGAAAGGGTGCTGGTGTCAAAGGACTTGGCCACCCCTGAGAAACAAACTTCTAAGACAGACTCTCCACCCAGGAAGAAAAGGAAGACAGCTGCTGTGCCTCAAGAGTCCTCAAGCAGCTCAGGCAGTGAAGAACAGGTGGTCTTCACTCCTGAAAGTCCTGTAGATGTGACTGCAGCAAAGTCACCTGCTCCTCAGGAGCCAGCTGATATCCAGGGGGAGCCTCCAGCTGTAGAACATCCATCTACACTGGATAGTGAGCAGGCTACTCTCATCATTCAAGAGGTACTTGTTGATCTTAACACTTTGAATTTTGTATAACAAATTCTGATTTGTCTGATGATCATCAGCAAAATCAGCCAGCAAACCCAGAACCAGATGTTGTTCTTCCAGACACATCTGTTGTGATACCTGATACAGTGGTTGCAGAACCAAGTACATCTCCTGCACAGTCTCCACCAGAGTATACCATGGAAGATCTGTTTTTGAACTTGGATCAAGAAGATTTTGATATGGAAAAGACTGCTGCTGATGCAGTGAAGGATGCTGTTGCTGAGGGGGAGACTTTGGATATAATAGAAGAGCCTATAAGGCTAGATTCTGAGCAGGCACAAGATGTGCATACTGAAAGAACATCCAGCCCTAAGGATAGGGTGGATATAGCAAGTACATCTGACTCTGAAGATGAGGAAGCTGAGCAAGCTAAGAAAAAGAAGTTCTTTGTATTCAAGAGGAGGAGCCAAAGCTATAAGAAAGCTCTACAAACAGTTGCTCAGCATTCACTAGTTCAACAAGCTCCATCCACTGATTATAGTGCTCTACTGCTTGCAATGCAAATCAAGATGGATGAACAAAGAAAAGCCTTAGAAACTTATGTTGATGAAGGGCACAAAGCACTACAGTCTGATCTGGGCCAGGAAATCAAGTCTATAAGGTTTGAAATGAACCTTAATAAAACTGCAATGACTGATTGTTTTACCAAGGGTGCTAATGCTGTGATATATCTGGCTAAACATCAAGAAGCAATTAAAGAGAAAGTAGATGATATAGCAGTCAAACAAGGCTATGTGCTGGAGAATCAGTTGAGGATGAATGATAACTTGACTGCATCTCACAATGCAATTGTCACTGAAATTAAGAATAAGTCAGATGAACCTTCAACTTCCTCAGCTGCTGCCAAAGCTGATTTTGATAAGCTATTTCAAGCAGAGCTTGCTGCTGTTAAAAATGCCATAAAAGATTCCCAGAAGGTCATATCAGAACAGCTTACAAAGCTTAGACCTTTCTTTAAAGAGGGCATAAGATATTTGGATAGCCAAATCCGATTTCAGAAAGATGATGTAAGGGATCATATGGCTCAAGAAGTCATAAAGGGGGAGAGAGTGTTAGTCAAGGCCAGTTCTGAGCATGCAAAATGGATTTCAAATTCTATAAGGGCTACACTTGGATATCCTCCCCTGTGTGATGACAATGAAGTAGGTGAATCTGGTATTCAAGGAACATTTCTTGGAGGTGAGCAACAAGCAGTGGCTGATGTCATCTATCCACCTCCAGACTTTGAAATGATTCATGCTGATGTAAGCACTATGTATAGTCCAACTGCTGGCAAGCCAAATGTTATTCTGGAAAAGGTTGTTCAACCTATCACAGCTGCTATGCAAGAGGCATTGGATAAAGAAGAAGAAACTAGGCTGTCAAAGAAGAAGTTTAGGGAAATTGCTGAGCAAAAGCCAGATTTTGAACAATGGAGCCCTACTTCTAGAAACATAATTCTTACAGCCTGGAAAGCAGCCAAGGATAATGCCCATGAGAGAAACAAGTGGTTCTCAGAGGCTGAATGGAGAAAGCATGAGATTAGACAAGAAGCCATTGTCCAACACAGAAGGAAGGCCAAGTTAGGAAAGCTACCTCCAACAGCTGTGGAGCCTAGCAAGTACTTTCCCAAGCCTTATCATTATTTTGAAAGGCAGAAGATCAAGGCAGATAAGCAAGATCTAAAAGGGAAGAAGACTGCTGAAGCTGAGCCTGCTGCTGCTGCTGCTGCTGCTGTGAAAGCTCAAGTTAAAACTGGAAAAGGGATTGTTATCAAAGAACCTGATCAGCACTAGATTAGGAATTAACTTGTTGCTTATTGTAATTTTGTTAAGAGAAAAACATTGTAATACTTCATTGAAAATGTATAAGAAACATTATTGGAACAGTATATGATAAATATAGTTTGAATGTTCTGAAATATGTGTGTTCCTTAATTATTCTGCAATGTTTAATAAGTATACATGTGTGGTTTATTACATGTTCAAGTTTTTCCCTGTTGTCATTTATATGTTTTACATCATTTTGTAATTTTTAATTATGAGTGGTGTATATCATTGACTAAGAGTTATGACTTCTCCAAATAGGGGGAGATTGTTGGGTACATTGGTCAAATGTACCTGATTTGAAGAAGCCTCACCTAACTCAATGATATACATCAGAATGTATTTGATGTTTGTTTGAGTTATTTGTGCAGGTTAGGTATACACTGGACTGAAGCTGAAAATTTCTAAGTCCATGTGTCGACACCCAGAGGCAAAGTGTCGACACTTGAGAAAGCTTGTGTCGACACCCAGACATGCAGTGTCGACACTTGGAGTCATTGTGTCGACACCAGGGAAGAAGAGTCGACACCAGTCAGAAAGTGTCGACACTTGGAGCTGTGTCGACACTCAGTGTAGAAGGATGCAGAAAAGCTGTGTCGACACTTAGCAGAAGTGTCGACATCTTGAAGAGCTGAGTCAACACCAGACAGTGTCGACACTTGGAGTTGTGTCGACACTCAGCATAATTCTGCAGAGACTAAGTACAAGTGTCGACACTCAACACAATGTGTCGACACTCAATCTAAAGAGTCAACATATGAAGAATGTGTCGACACTCAGTACAATGTGTCGACACACACTCAAAAGAGTCAACATATGAAGAATGTGTCGACACTCAGCATAATGTGTCGACACACACTCAAAGAAGTCAACACTTAAAGAATGTGTCGACACTCAGCACAATGTGTCGACACATAACCAGAAGACTCAACACTTGAAGATAGTGTCGACACAAGGAGCTGTGTCGACACTTAGCAAAGAACAGAAAACTTGTAAAATATTCTAAGTATAAGTGTCGACACTAATGGAATGTGTCGACACTCAGCTGAAGAATCAAGAATGAAGACTTGTGTCGACACCAAGAAGCAGTGTCGACACTTGACAGTTTCTACACATGAAGATGTGTCGACACAAAGGAGATGTGTCGACACTTAGAAGAATACAGAAAGAATGAAGTACAAGTGCTTGTGTCGACACTCAATTTCAGTGTCGACACATGCAGAAGAAACTGTGTCGAGACATACAAGGGAATGTGTCGACACCTTGTAGACTTGTGTCGACACTTACACAACATGTGTCGACACTTGGTCTATAAGTGTCGACACTTAAGAACAGAAAGTCTCGACACTAACTGACAGTTAGAGAATTTCAAGAAGTGACTGGTTGACATGACAGCTGCCAATCCAGCCGGTCTACAGCAACTGTCAGCAAAGTCAAAAGACTGTTATAAACCGGATCAGCCGGTTACCATGAAGGAAGCCTATAAATAGGCACCCACAGTCTACAGAAATGTAGAGATAATAATTAAGAAGTTCACAAACATTACATGGTGTGATTGAAGTAGTTGATCAGACTAAATCAAGAAGTGATACACAGAAGATCAACACAAGAAGATCAGGCAGTCCAACTGCAGATCTAAGTAGTTGGAGAGAGAGAGCTCCAACCAAGGATTCAGTCTTTGGAACTAAGGCTGAGAAGAAGAATTCAGAGTCATCTGGATTTCAAGAAGCAGAGATCAAGGATCAACTGCAGAAGATTCAGACTAATTCAGTTCTACTCAAGAAGCTTTGAAGAAAGCTAAGTCAGTTTGGATCAAGCTGAGTTCTTCCAAGAACTCTCCAAGAAACTCTCAACTCCTCTCATTCCTTCTGAGTTGTAGAGTTAGAATTTGTAATTTCTATTATAACTTGTAAGATCCATTGGATCTGAGTGATTGTAAGCCTATTTTATAAAGGCTGAGGGTAGGGCTTGGTGCCTGAGTGTAGGAGTTGAAGAACTCTGAGTGTAGGCCTTTGATTGGCTGAGTGTAGGCCTGGGTGGCTGAGTGTAGGCCTTTTGGCTGAGTGTAAGGCTTTGGGCCTGAGGTAGGAACCTTGTTGGGTTCTGAGCTAGTGGAGAAGTTTGGCCGAATCTAGTACACTGCTAGATAGGCGAAGGGGGAAAGTGGATGTACCCAAAGATTGGGGAACCACTATAAAATTAGTGTGTCTGCTGTGCTGTGCTGTGTTGTGGCTTTTCTGTGTGATTTCTGAAATTGCTGTTAACTGTAATAATCTGTGATAAACTGTTGTGCTGTCAAACAAAAGTTAAAAAGGTTTAGGTCACCTATTCACCCCCCCCTCTAGGTGTTTAGGTACCATATCTTTCACTCACACATACACAAACACACTCACACACAATCACAAACACACACACACATAAACAGAAATCACACAAACACAACCACACTCAAAAACACACACACATACACATACACACGCAATCACAAACACACACATATATAAACACAAATCACACAAACACAACCACACTCAAAAAACACACACACACATACACAAACACACTCATATACAATCACAAACACACACATACACAAACACAAATTACACAAACACAAACATACACACAATCACAAACTCACACATACATAAACACAAATCACACAAACACAAACACACTCATACACACAAACACACTCATACACACACACACACATACACAGTCACACACACACAGTCACACACACACACGTCCACAAATCACACAAGGTTAAAGATACACAAACACAAAACATGCACACAAACACACAAGTATAGCAAAACCTAAACTCAATTGATCCTTCTTCTGTCTTTGCAGGGGAAAAAAAGAAAATGTTATACCTAACCGAATGGAAGAGGTCAACCTAAGAGGAGGAAGAAGGCTTTGTAGGCGTTGAAGGAAGATGCTCCTTGCTGTGGTCGCCGGCGAGAAGGAAAAGGAACAACACCTGGATCGATCGCCCGAAGCAGTACTCGGCAAAAGTTGATGAAGGAAGAAGAACACTCGGTGGATACGTCGCTGGATATGTCGCCGGAGTTGAGAAGTGCAAGAAGGCGGATTCCTCGCCCAAGATGGACAAGATGGAGGATTTTGGGGTCGGCGGAGCGTGGGATAGGGTAGAAACAGCGAGGCAGATTCCGAATCGGGGCTTCCGCGATCTGGAGTCGTGAAAAAATATCACAACTCCAGATCGCTGTTTTTTCGCGATTATAGGGCGGTGGCGACTGAATAATTCGGCCTGCAATTTCTGTTTGGCGGAGAAGCACAGTAATCCGCGGCAGACTGGAGCAAAAACGCGAGCGCCAAATAGAGCCTCAACATGCCATTGATTTAGTCCCGGGAGCCTTCCTCCCGAACCTGCCCCATTACCGTATGCACCTGGATGAGCACGCTGAGCTCAAACGACAGGTTGACGAGCTTCTCCGGAAGCAGTTCATTCGTAAGAGCATGAGTCTTTGTGCGGTCCCCGCCCTTCTTACCCCTAAGAAGGACGGTAGTTGGCGTATGTGCATCGATAGCCGCGCCATTAATAAAATCACGGTCAAGTATCGTTTCCCGATCCCACGACTCGATGACCTACTGGATACTATGTCTGGTGTCCAGATCTTCTCCAAGATCGACCTTCGTAGTGAGTACCATCAGATACGAGTTCGTGAGGGAAACGAGTGGAAGACCACATTCAAGACCAAGGACGGTCTATTTGAGTGGCTAATTATGTCATTTGGGCTGTCCCATGCCCCAAACACGTTTATGCGAGTTATGACGCAGGTGTTGCGGCCCTACATGGGCAAGTTTCTGGTGGTATACTTTGATGATATACGAGTCTATAGCTAGACTTAGGCTGCTCACATCGATCATCTGAGATTTCTCTTTGACACCCTTCTTTAAGAGGAACTGTATGTGAGCCTGAAGAAGTGCGCATTCCTCTCCGAGTCTATACACTTTCTGGGCTTTATTATATCCTCTACTTGAGTCTCCGTGGACCCTGAGAAGGTCAAATCTATTCGAGATTGGCCTGTGCCTAAGAATATCCACTAGACTCGTAGTTTTAACGGACTTGCCACCTTCTATAGGAGGTTTGTCCAGGGGTTCAGCACGATCATGGCCCCCTTCACGAGCTGTCTCAAGAAGGGAGAGTTTCAGTGAACCCCCGCAGCCACTAGAGCCTTCGAGGAGATTAAGGAGAGGTTGACGACGGCTCCAGTCCTACGATTGCCGGATTTTAGCCGCGCTTTTGTGGTCGCCTGTGACGCGTCAGGTGTCAGTATAGGTGGCGTATTGAGTCAAGAGGGACACCCAGTTTCTTATTTTAGTGAGAAGCTGAATGAGGCTAAACAAAAGTACTCGAATTACGATCGAGAGTTTTATGCGATAGTCCAGTCTCTACACTACTGGAGGCACTATCTACTTCCCCGACAGTTCGTGTTGTACTCCGACCACCAGACCCTACGTTACCTGGACTCGCAACGCAAGCTGGGCCACCGACATGCGATGTGGGTCGAATATCTGCAGGATTTCCATTATGTTCTCATGCACCGCGCTGGTGTTGAGAACAAGCCGGCTGATGCGTTGAGTCGCCGCGTATCCCTGTTGCAGACGATGACTGCGAGTGTCGAGGGACTTGAGAGGTTGATGCTCAACTATCCTACATGTCCTGATTTTGGCGAGATTTACACCGCCCTATCCCGAGACCCACCCGACTCTGTTGAGGGATATCAGATCTATGAGGGATACTTGTACCGGGATTCCCGCCCATGCATTCCCCAGCCATCTTATCGAGATTATCTGATTTGGGAGTTGCACGCGGGCGGAGCCGCGGGCCACTTTGGGAGAGATAAATCCATCGCCATTGTCGAGGACCGTCTCTACTGGCCCGACCTTAAGAAGGATGTTGCCCGAGTTGTGCGCCACTGTCGTATCTGTCAGACGGCAAAGGGCAATAAGCAGAACACCGGTCTTTATACGCCTTTACCCGTACCACACCGCACTTGGGAGGACATTAACATGGACTTAGTTCTCGGACTTCCCCGCACCTTACGAAAGCACGACTCCATCTTCGTGGTGGTTGATCGGTTTTCGAAGATGGCACACTTCATTGCCTGTCGCAAGACGGTAGATGCGACTCACGTTGCATCCATATTCATGAGGGACGTCTTTCGATTGCATGACCTGCCCAAGTCGATTGTGTCGGACCGCAATGTTAGGTTCATGAGCTACTTCTAGAAAACCCTGTGGCACAAGACTGACACTATCCTTAGGTTTTCCTCGGCATATCACCCACAGAAGGATGGACAGACAAAGGTAGTGAATCAGAGTTTAAGGAATTTGTTGCGGTGTCTGGTAGGAGAGCATGTAGGCAGTTGAGACTTAGATTTGCCGATAGCATAGTTTGCCTACAATAGCTCAGTCAATATGTCCACCAGGTTGAGTTCATTTCATGTAGTGTCAGGATATGACCCGAGGAAACCCATAGACCTTGTGTCGAGCCCTTTAGAGTCCCGCCCTAGTGAGTCTGCGGAGTCATTTGCACAACACTTGCATGATTTGCATGAGTCGGTCCGCCGACAAATAATATTAAGCAATGAAAATTACAAAGACCATGCAGATAAGCGAAGGCGAGAACAAATGTTTAACATAGGCGAGAAGGTAATGGTGCGAGTCCGCCCCGAGAGGCTCCCTTCGGGGCCTGCCAAGAAGTTAAGCGCGAGGCGAATGAGTCCGTACTCCATTATTAGTCGTATTGGGACCAACGCCTACCGACTTGACATCCCGACCAGTATGAGAATTCACCCTGTGTTTAATGTTGAGGACCTTACTCCATACTATGAACCTCATGAGTATGTGGACCCGAGCAGTGGAGATGCCCAGCCACCACCGCCCCACTGTCGCTACCATACCACCCTCACACATCACCACCATCTGATGGACATCCTGGTTCACCCACTGTTGCCACCCACCCACCCGGGACTTCATCCCCTTTGGTTCCACCGCAGGCACCACCGATCGCACCATGATCCACCTTCCGAGAGGTGAGAGATGAGAGCGTCACGGAGATCAGATCCCACCAGTTTGTTCCCACCTCGGACGGACCGCGTTGCTGCTACCTGGTACATTGGCGGGGCCTCCCTGACACTGACGACACTTGGATACTACCGACAGAGCTCTATCGGCTCACCCCCGGACTTCGACCTCAGTACGATCATCTCCATTCATCGGAGATGAATGCTTTTTAGTCGGGGGGAGTTGATGGGGAACCATCAGATACACCTGGAGGGGTTCGCCGCAAGGCGGGACCCACATACATGTATTTGCGCAGGAAGACTTGATCGGATCTCCGATCGGACTCCGCGGTTGCGTCCGGGACGTCGCCGCGAGTCAAAAAACTATATTATTATTTTTTGGAGTTTGTTTTGATGTATTTTAAGGGGCTAACCCACCGACCAATCATAGCCGTTGATGGGGATGCCCTAACTTGTCTTTTATTATAAATTGGAGTGTTAGAGGCTGATTTGAGTCATTGTTGGATTTGGAGAAAAGCTTTCCCGGATTCCAGCGATCCCTCCTCGGTGCCGACGCCGTGAAAGCCTAGGTGACGACTCCTAGGCCGCCAAACTTCCCCCCCCAAGGTAACGCCTACCCCCTCCATCATTTTCCATCATCCCCTCCCCTTTTCCACCACCGGAATCCCTCCAAACCCCCACCCGAGCACCGCCGTCCTGCTGCTGGTCCGCCGCCCAACCCCCTTCCTCCACCGACCCTAATCCCACCCCCCTCCTTAAACAGGACGCCGGTCTGTAGCCAATGCCCTAGCCCCACCGCCTCCTCCCTTCCCCAAAACCGGCCACCCAAGGGGTTTCCCAACCCTAGCCGACCACTCCTTTTCCTTGTCCTTCGTGGATCCACTTCCCACCGCCCCAAAAACCCTAGATCTATTTTGATCTAGTGCTACCGCCCACCAATCCGTTATTTCCACCGCACAAGCCTTCCATTTTTGCCCGGATCCGCTCCTAAATAGCCGATCTACTCACCCCCGGTCCGGATCTACTCATTCGTGGCCGGATCCGCCGTTTTACCATCCGTTATCACCACTTTCTGCCGAAGGCAGCCACTGTCACCGTCGCCTCGCCACCGGTTCCACCTCCGATCGTCTGTCTTTACATCCTGCCCTCAAATCCTTCAGTGCCTCGGTTCAGCCCTCTATGTTGTGAGCATTTATGGTATTGTGTTCTGTAACTCGACATTTTCATTTGGTTGTTTATCTATATTGTGCTGCGATTATGGTTGTGTAGTAGTTGTTTTCTTTTATGCTAATAATTGCTTGTGGAATTATTCACCGCACGCTTGCCTTGGCCCTCCGAGCGGAGGAAGCCGTTGCCCAATTGCTGAAAATAATTATTTCTCTTTTATTTCAATTATTTGTGTTGTAATCTTAATTTCATTGCTTATAATAATTGTTGTCGTTACCCGACAGTTACATTGCATTTAGCGTTGCATTAGTGTGTTCCCCGCACCTGCACCTAGAGTCTTAGCTCCCGAGCACCACTAGCGTACCCTACATTAATTTGTTTACCCTCCTTCCGGCGGCGTTTGCCCGGCCAAACAAATAGAGCCTTATGGTGATGAAGAGGTGTATAAATTTTTCTCCCTTTCTAATCTAAGGGGGTCTTCTTATTTGCCAAGGAATTGTCTACATCTTTGATTTATGTTTATTATATCTTCCCATTATTCAACTCATTTATGTTTGACGTCTGACAAGAACTTTCAAGTGTTTTATTGTTATACTTTTGTGTTCTGCTAAGTGCTAACTTAGCTTATTACAATGTTGTGCTGCAGCTTTCACTGTCTGCTTCAGATTTGCATGATGGAGACATGCTTTCAAAGGTACAATCTTATCATAATTCTTATTGCTGCAATATATATTGCCATCCTAGTTTTTGAAATTGCAGGGCCATTGGATAACATAACTGATTATTGATTTTTTTAAATATTTTCTAGTTTTCATTATCTTTCTATCCAATTATTTGGAATTGAAGTAGCCTGATATTTTTTTTGTCTATATTTGTTAATTTTGTGTTCTTACTAATCCAATTCTTTGAAGTAATTGAGTTTCATGATGATGCGGGATGAGGTTATTGGATTGGATACCCACCTAACTCCCAATGGGGGTTCACAGACAGTCATTGAACTAACTCATGTGGGACAACAAGCAATCTAATCCCGAGAAAGTGCAACTAGACAAATCAACAAATACTGATATATGACATTTGACCATATTAATTAATTAACTTTAAACTTACATTAGATAAACAGATTGATGCAGGACAAGCGTCACACATGCTTGCCATCCTGGCATCACCACCATAGGGCCCACCCGACATCACAACCAGACGACTTTCATCAGGACCGCGGTGCACACACCCCAATTAGCTCTCCGTCATTGAATCACTACCATGCGACAAGTTGTTGAAGCCGGGGCTCGATCCTCTAACCTCCTAGATAAGAGGCTCTCACCAACGCTCTCATCACCAACTGATGAGAGCGCTGGTGAGAGCCTCTTATCTAGGAGGTTAGGCGATCGACTCGGTGGTGATTCCATGACGAGGAGCTGGTTGGGGTGTACGGGCCTCGGCCCTGGTGAAAGCTGCCTGATGGTGATGCTGGGTGGGCCCCATAGTGGTGATGCCAGGGTGGCAGACATGTGTGATCATTCTTGTCACGACGTCAAGACGAACCAAGCCGAGCGTCGGACGCCTTGACGCTTAGGCGACAAGGCGGACGCCTAGGTGACTACAAGGCGAGCAAGTCGCAAGACGCCAATTTACTCAATTTTTTTTTTTAAAAAACAGACTATAGACTGCGGTTATTATAATAATCGCAGTCTATGTTCATCTATAGACGACGGTTATTATAATAACCGTTGTCTTAAAGCTTGCCTGCCAGACTTTAGATAGCGGTTATTATAATAACCGATGTCTAAAGCTCTTTTTTTTTTAACTTAAAACAGAATGTTTACCAATTACCAAACTACCAAATACAAACACACAACCACACATATTTTTTCTTCATAGCAGTAAGCAGTAGCTTCTGAATTCTGATATATGAGCAATTAGCAGTAAGAAAAATCAATGTCAATCTACCAAACTACTAAATACAAACACACATCCACACATATTTTTTCTTCATAGCAGTAAGCAATAACTTTTGAATTCTGATATATGAGCAGTTTGCAATAAGAAAAATCAATGTCAGTCTACCAAATACCAAATATAAGCACACAAGCACACATAGTTTTTCTTCATAGCAGTAAGCAATAACTTCTGAATTCTGATATATGGGCAGTTAGCAGTGAGAAAAATCAATGTCAATCTACCAAACTATCAAATATAAACACACAGTCACACAGATTTTTTCTTCATAGCAGTAAGCAGTAGCTTCTGATATATGGGCAGTTGGCAGTAACAAAAAATAATGCCAATCAATAGTTCAATACAGACTTCAGAGAAAGCAACTAATCGTAGCTTCTGATATATCATATATGAGCAGTTAGCACTTAGCAGTAAGAAAAAACAATGCATTTCAGTAGTTAAATACAGACTTCAGAGAGAACAATAATAGAAAAAGGAAAACAAAAAAATCATGACACAGTATTGTGGTCAAATCCAAAATGTATTCATCCAATGCACAATAGCGTATTAACATAAATAATGTTTTTTTTTAAAAAATTTTATAAAATCATAAAAGATCAACTATAATCATCATCTAGTAAGTCGTCATTTGCATTGCATGTGCTTGGTTGGTTTGAGGTACTTGTCTTTTGCCCATAATTATCTTCAATATTTTCATCATCATTGACAAAGAAAAAATGATCGACATCTTCATCCTCTTCATCCAATAGTTGAGGATTAACTCCAACTCCATTTTGTAAATTTCGAGCCTCAGTTCCAATAGCTCTTTCTACAACTTCCCATGTAAGATTATCATCTTCAAAAACTAGTGCATCCTCTGGTTTGTTCATCATCCATTCACTACTTCAATCTAGCTCATCAAGCACTAAAGGGTTGTAATTTCTTCCCTTTTCACGTATTTCTTGGAATCGTGCTTGTAGACGACGATTATATTGGATGTATACAAGATCACTAAGCCTTTGATGCTCTAATCTATTTTTTTTCTTGGTATGAATCCGAATCAAGATAAATTGAAACATATTAGTCAATATAAAAATATTAATTTTTATATTGAATAATTGTATACTTACAAACTCAAAAGTACTCCAGTTGTGCTCACAACTAGAAGAAGAACAACATAAGCCAAGTATGCGCAATGCTACCTTTGTAAGTTCAACATTCGGTCCTCCATGTGCACCCACCAATCCACTATTCATTTAAGACAAATATAAATTATCTGACATATAAATAATTTAAGAAAAAATAAAAACTTAATCAATACTTACTTTGATTTAAGGTGGTTCGTTGCCTAATAGCCATAGACTTTCCAAAACTATTTCGAGATATTTTGTAGTTAGTGTCTTGCTCTGCAATCTTGTCTTGCAATTCTTGATCGGACACTAGTCTTGCAATAACATCATTGAAAACATTTTGAAATTTCCAGGCATCATCATTATATATAAACCGCAGTCTATTCTATTATCCCGAATAGACTGCGGTTTATATATAAACCGCAATCTATTACCGCTGCAGACAGGGAATAGATTGCGGTTTATATATACACCGCAGTTTATTCCCTGAGCCCTAGAATAGATTGCGGTTTATATATAAATCGCCGTCTATGCGGGCTAATAGAATAGACTGCGGTTTATATATAAACCGCAGTCTATTCACATATTTTTTTTTTAAAGAAGGCGCCCATCGTCTTGTTTACAATTGGGCGCCAGGACGCCTAGGCGTCGCCTCGGCGACTCCATGACATGAATGTGTGTGATGCCTGTCCTTCATCACAATTGAGCACAATCGATTCAGTTATAGCTTTTAAGCATCGATAACGAACTATAAAGTGTGTGAAGTAATTAAATCTAAGTGCCCATAAGTACAACATGTTTAATGAAATAAAGTTGTAACACAATCACTGAATATAACCAGTGGAAAATGTGAATATTCGTACAATGTAAATGCAAAATAATCAACTAGAATTCATCAAATTCTTAAGTAGAAGGGAAAGTCAGAGTCAGTTTTTAGTCTGGTAGGGGCTGCTGGGAGGGAAGTATGAGTTATTGTGGGAATTTTGCGGAGAAGGTGGAGGCAAGGCGATGGTGTGGTGAAAACTGTCTGGGGCTTGCCGTGGTGAAGGAGGGCAAGGAGTGATTGTGGTTGTGGCTGTGGGAGAAGCAAGGTTTGCGGATGGTGGCAAGTGGTGATAGCAGGGGAAACGATGATTGGTAGTTGGTTTAGAAGAGGGTGTCAGTTTGCAGGTAACAATTAAGGCAACTTTTAGCGGTGGACTGGGACTGAGACGGGGAGCAGGGCTGGAGGAGATATGGAGATTGGGATGGGAAGGATGTGTACCGTCGATGATGGTATGTGACGATTAGGGTAGTCCAGTTGTAGGTGGGTGCTGGGAAGAGTTTCCGCAGTTGGCTGACTACTATGAAGGGTTCTTGTAACTGTCAGGTCTGAAATAGGGAACGCGATTTGCAGTTGTGGCGGGCACATGCGACAAGGGATGCATTGGCAATAGATGCAGGCTTCATGTCTCCTGCGTGGGCTTTGGCTGCTGCAAGAGAACAACAACTCCAATTATCGTGGAATCAAAATAGCAATCCTCCAACCCTTAACATTTGTGATATAAATAGTTGGAGAAAAAATATGTTAGATTGCTCAATGGCTCTGATTTTCCGATTACATGATTAAGCCGAATTCCTAGACTATATAAAAAATATAAAGACAAATGCAAGTAAAAATTGATTTTTTGTGGATGCAAGTAACTATTGATTTTTTTTGGGAATGAAAGTCGCAGTTGAGGTATAAGTCTATGCTATGGTGGAGTTTGAAGCTGAGAGTATGACTAAGGTACATCAGGCTGTGATGCATCGAGCTATTGGTCCGATCGATGAAGGTCCCATATAAAAGGAAGGATCTAGTAGGTGGATTGGTAGATGTGGTTTAGGAGGTGTCAATGGCTGGGAGGGAGACTAGGAAGAGGAAGGAGACGTGGACACACTGAGTTACTTATTGAGGCGACACAGTTGCTCCATGTGTTGAACCCGAAACCACGGCTCAACGAGGTGTTCAGACCGATGAGGCAACTTGCACCTATTTCTCCTGAGTGAGAACGCCTGACCAATAACTTAGAATTAAGAAACAAACGCTTGACCTGCAGCAAGGAGGTCCCACCACACACCCGGAAGATCAAAGAAAGCTTCCACTCCCTAGCCAATGCTGAGCTGGGCACCTTGGAGGGCCCGACTGTCCACCCGGAAACCACAGAGAACAATGTACTAGTTCCAGCCAACCAAGATCAATCATAGGAGAGAGAAGCAAGAAGCTAGGTCCTCTCCAATGGTGCCCTTGAGGGTCTATTTATAGTTTTCTGAAACTAGTCTGCAAATAGTGAAAACCCGCAATTTGGACTTACTAATTCCGGCCCGAATTGGTCTGCCAACAACGAAACTTCGTTGTTTGGCGGGGCTATTAGAAGACAAAAAAGAATTTCCTGACAGGGCAGCCAGGCGAGCTGACCGGGTCACTCTATCTCGCCTGGGGGTGGCGAGTGCCCGAAGGAGCCGGGGCTCGCCTACCCTCCTGCCACCGAGGGGAGTGCGGATCGTACCGCCCTACTCAGCCCTTGCCACTCGCTCTGGGCGAGTCGGCCGGTAGGCCCCGTGACTCACCTCGAGAACAACTTGCCCATCTGATCTCCACCCGTTCTAAGAGACCTACTCAGCAAATACAGGGTTATACACAATCCCCGCTCTTTGCGAGCTTGTCGCAAGCTCAGAAAGAAAAGTCCAACCCCAAGTATTTGACGAGTGCTACCCCGTCTTGTGGGAATCTTCTGGTGGCCCCCTCGAAGTGCTATATATATTCCCAAACAGGGGGTACGAACCCTACAAACCCGTCCCTTTACTCCTCTTCTACTCACCCCCGATCTCCCCCCCTCGCTATACGATGCCTCTTTTGAAGGAATTCCAGAGTCGACTCGCTGCCATGCGGGAGAAGAACAAGTCTTCCATGATCAGACTTCTGTCCTTTGTTTCTAACAAAGCGTCGGGCTCGCCATCCAAGCCCTTGAGGAAAGTGAAGACGATTAAGTACGACCTGGCTGGGGGTGAGTCCACCCCTCTCAACCCGCAGATATCGACAATCGACCTTGATCTTACCCATTCTGACGTGATACAGGTTCTTACGGTCTTATTTAATCGTGATTTTGAATGATGGGGCCTGACTCATCTTTGTACTCACAGAGAGACTCCTGTTGGAGCCGACGGTTCATGTATCCTTAGTTTGATAATATCAATTCCCATTTGTATTTGATCACATCTTGTGTTTGGTATATTGTGCAGGTTTACAGGCTCAATCGAAACGAAGAACTCCATTCTGTGACCTACAGTCGAGCGCTAGCCTGGTTTCAACCCGAATGCGCTCTCTGGATCCTACCGCGTAGCACCAACACTACTGCCCGCGCTAGCTTCTGGAATGAATCTGAACAAGCGCTCTGGTAGCTACCGCACAACGCTCGCTTCCTACTGCGCCGCGCTATCTCGAAAAAGCGGAAAATACTCATTTTGAATTTTTTTCCAAATATGCAGGACAACTGTCACACGTAATGACCTACCGCTGGGCGCTAGCCTTACCTCCAGCTGTAGCCTGTTTTTCCAAAGACGTATAAAAGGCGCTCGTTTTCTCATTCCTTGTATGAATCAAGACAGACATGAATTCTCTCTAGTGTTCGAGAGCCTCCTCTGAGCACCGTTCCGCCGTCTCTGTCAAAGGAAGAGAAAACCGCCTCCCTCCCGTTCGCGCACGAAAATCTCCGTCGAGCCAAGGACTACAACGACTACAAGGAGTTGATCGGCTGCATCCAAACGAGGATCGTTAGCACCGGTCACGCATCGCTCAACGGCGAAATTCTTTTGAGAGAGATTCAATCCTAAATTCTTCTTTAATCATTCTTTTTCTACGTTTTCTTTTTGCTGTGTGATTGTGGTGTGAGGAAAATCGGCCGGTGAAGGTCGTCGGAATCCTTCCCTAATTTCGTAAGAAATCGTCCCTGGGAAAAGACGCCTAGATCGAGTGATCTCGCGGGGGCTCTAAAACACTTCCTTGCGTGAAGGTGAAGAGCCGACTCAAAGACCTTTCTTGGAGGGAAATGGAGAGAGCCAACCGGTCCGGGTAGTGGGTCGGTATAGAAAACCAAAAGAGTTTCTTCATTCACTGCCTCCGATCTCCGACGTCACGGAGATCAAACTTTTGTAATTGTAAAACACTTTTTGATTTTGATTGAATAAAATTATTTGTGTTCTTATTTCTGCGTATAACGTTCCGGTTGTTCTCCGGTGGATCTCTGAAGGGGGTGTATTTCTCAAATGAGAAATTTGCCCAGGAAAACGAGGTATGTGACCTACCGCCGCGCGCTAGCAATCTAACGCCCCGCGGTATCTTCCAGAACTAGTTTTCCTTGACCAAAATATTTCGAATTTTCAATTAACAGTTTAACACATAAAACCTTATTCACACCCCCTTCTAAGGTTGGCCACTGAATCCAACAACTCTTTCCAAGAGAAAGGTGTTGGGGCGCTCCGGCTGATGTCAGTACACCAACTCAAGGTGATGCGAGTCACCAGGTGCTCCAGGGCACTCGCACTCAGGCGGGCACGAGCCCTCGTGCTAATCCTGGAGGCCTTCTCCAAGTGCATGGTTAGTCACCCGCTGTCGCCCCGCTGATCCTCTCCGCCTATCTTTGTTTCTGATCTCATGCTACTCGCTACAACTCCTGCTTTTGGGATTGCCGACCTAACTTCAGCGAGGTTGCCGATTCGCGAGTCGATGTGATGTAAACCGGATTAGGGTTACAAAAATTAAAATAATTTTAAAACCCGTCGGGTGTGGTCGCGGCGAGAATGTTCGAGGAATTCAGGAGGGAAATCATGGAGACTGTACATCACGCATTCACCGCCCTGGGCGAGTGCTCAACGTCGTCCGTCCCAATGATCTCGCCACTAGCGCTCGGCGAGAGCGCTCCCGGTAAGCGACCCGAAAGAGAAAGAGGGAGAGGGGAACGAGCAGGATCTCGCTAGGCGAGAGCTCTTCCTTGGCTCGACAGGTGCTGGCCGGACCAGCGAGTGGTTGGCGCGAGATCCACCCACTCGTCTCGCAGGAGGAATTCCCTTTAGTGAGTTGGTTGTCTCGGCCTCGATTCCAGAAGGGTTTAGAGAGCCAGAAATGATCTATTACACTGGGAGGGATGATCCCGTCCAACATTTGCAGTGGTATGAGGACATGGTTTCCATCAGGCCGATGTCGGATGCATTCAAGTGCTGTTTTTTCGCCACTACTCTAAAGAAAAAGCGAGGGATTGGTTTCACCAACTTCCCTCAGGGACCATCTACGACTTTGAGGATCTGCACCACGATTTCCTATTGCTCTTTTCAACATCAAAGAAGAGGAAGAAGGGGTTGAGTTCTTGTTTGAGATCAAGCATGGGCCGGAAAAAACTCTGGCGAGTTATGTGGACAGATTCTAAGAGGAGGTACTTCAAGTTCAGGAAGCACCAGAGTACACCCTGATGATGACATTCATATTAGGGCTTCGTCAGGGATTCTTCAAAATGGAGTTAAAGCGGGTGCAATCTCTTTCCTTCGAAGGGCTTATGGAAAGAGCGACAAGGGAAATCGAAGGGGAGGCGACGAACCCGGCTTTTGCTAAGAAGTGGGCCAGGTTGGCGGATGAAAAAATAAAGGAGGGGGAGGAAGCATGCAGGAGGAAAGGAGGAGAGACAAGCCTCAGGGACAGGGTTTTTGTGGATATCAACGAAGATTGAGTCGCCAGGAGCCGAACAACTGGCTGGATTGGGAGGAGCAAGGAGGACTTGCTCAGGGTCAAGGAAGAGGATTCGCCCAGGGGTGGGGGCGGGGACCTGGGCCACTCCTACCCCCTCCGCAACAGGCTGTGACAATCGGCTGAGAAGGGGGGAGAAAAAGAAGAAATCGCTCAGGAAAGAGAGGAAGGGGCAAGGTAGAATTGCCCTACTGTGACTTCCATCAGGAGGAAGTTCATATAACAGCTGACCTACCCAGAGTCCCTAGTGCTAAGAAGGGTGAGAGGCCCAGTACAGCAGCAGAAGCAGGTGCGGATTGAGGAAGTTCTACCCGAAGTAGGAGAGAAAGAAGAGAACAGTCATCAGGGTCGTGCATTCTGAAGGAGGCTTGTCCCGGTAAGCCCTTTTTTGTAATGAACTGTCCCTGACCGATTAGGGCAGAGCACATTCTATTAAAAAGCTTCCCACTAGGTAGATGATAAATGATATTAAAATATTGATTGAAAGCCCCGAGATGTTTCCGTTGACCGGGCTCCCATTAGCCGACATGGCAGGTTGACCTATCGGAGTGATAGGTTGAGATATTGATTGAAATCCCCGAGATGGTTCCGCTGACCGGGCTCCCACTAGCCGACATGGCAGATTGACCTCTCAGAGAGGCGGGTTAAGATATTGATTGAAAGCCTCGAGATGGTTACGCTGACCGAGCTCCCACTAACTGGCATGACAAGTTGATCTCTCGGAGAGGCAGATTGAGATATTGATTTGAAAGCCCCGAGATGGTTCTGCTGACCGAGCTCCCACTAGCCGGCAGGGCAGCTTGACCTCTCAGAGAGACAGGTTGAGATATTGATTTGAAAGCCTCGAGATGGTTCCGCTGACCGGGCTCCCACTAGCCGGCAGGACAGGTTGACATCTCGGAGGGGAAGGTTGAGTTATTGATTTTAAAACCCGTGATGGTTCCGCTGATCGGGCTCCCACTAGCCGGCAGGGCAGGTTGATCTCTCGGAGTGGCATGTTGAGATATTGATTTGAAAGCCCCGAGATGGTTCCGCTGACCGGGCTCCCACTAGCCGGCAAGACAGGTTGACTTCATGTTCGACAAGTTGAGATGTGGTTGGAATAATAACCCTAAGAAGATCTCGCCATCAAGGCTCTCGCCAGTTAACATGGCTGGAAGTCGGTTGAATATTGAAATATGATGTTGGAAAAATAACCCTAAGTATGGGAGTGTCTGGGGCTAGATCTTGCTAGCCGGGCACTCGCCAGGGGCCAATATTGAGCAATAAAGGTAAAGGGTGTGTAGTCGCACCTGAGCTCAATATGGCAAGAGCAGCACCAGAATGGACCTTAGGGCCGACCTAATTCTAACACGTGAGTTCGAGAAACCGACGTTTTGCGGAATGTAACAGCGAGAGGCTATGCTAAGGACTCGCAATACATCCTTCCCAAGAACTACTGAAGTTAAAATTAAAGCGCGGGCCGAGTGCAGATGGCACGCGATAGAACTACTATAGTTAAAATTAAAAAGCATCAAAGATGTCCAGACAACAAAATTATAATTTATATATATTTCAAATAAATATTACATCTCGCGAAGAGGTCACGAAGAGGGTCATGCCCAAAAAGAAAGGAAAATACATGGAAGAAGGGAAAACTGTAAAGAGAGAGAGCTTCAGGATGGATATGCCGACTGCTCGCTCTCGCAGGATGTGGCGCCGACGTCATCCCCTGATTCGTTGATAGGGAGGAATAGCTCGGGTATCAGGTCCTTGGCGGTGACACTAACACCTTCACCTCTCATAAGGCCAGACCTCTGCATCACCTGAAGTGCGTGTTTCGTCGCCCCGATGGCGTTTTCCCGCATCATCAGTTCAATTTCATGTTGAGAGTATAGTTTGAGTTTTTTCCTCTCTCCCGGAAGTGAGGGTACGAGGGTGTCAACCAACTGCACATTTTGGGCCTTCAGCCCCCTGTTCTCCTCCTCAAGACGGGCGATGCGCGCGTGCAATTAGGCAGCGGTCGCGACATCCTTCAAATAGATTGAAAGGAAGGGTTAAAGCAAGAAGAATGCAAAGTAGCGGATGCGCAAAGTAGGCGCGGACCTACCACTCCACCCACGTGCCCGACGAGAAGTCTCTCGTCAGTTTCCAGCCTTTGCTTTAACGTCACGACCTCTCCCGACAGTAGATTTCGCGAGTCATTGACGTCAGTCAGGTTCCGCGATAAGAGAATGTCTCGGTGCACTGTCATATGAGCAAGCTCAATGGCGCGGAGCTGGGCTCACGCTCTCTCATACACGTGTGCTTGCGTAGTGGTGCCATCATAATAGGCGGCGTTGTCCCGCTCGTAAATCCCGAAAGAGAAGGCGTATGCTAGACCGGAGACGGTCTCACCCTCCTGTCAGGAGGGAAGGATAGTAGAGATAGAGGCCCTGTTGGCTTCTCTATCCCAGAGCAGCAGGGGCTCGCCGACGTCGTCCAACAATTTCTCGCCCGGGCCAAAATTCCGGTGACCTCTCGAGACCACTTTCTTTTCTGGCGCTGCCGAGGTCCCGACGGCCTCGCTGGAGATCCTACCAGCAGTCTCGCTCGCGACTAGGATTTTCACGAGAGGAGCCGCACTGACCTCTTTGCCCTTGACAAGTACTGTGGCTTTTGGCTTCTTGGGGATCATTGGGGTAGGGGGCGCGCCATGCTTTCACTTCTGACCACTTGGCTTCGGCAAGGATCCCGGTTCGCTCCTGCAAGCCGCGTCAGCGGCCTCCGCGCGTGCATATTCGGAGGCGAGAGCCACACCACTTGCGTGAGGCGGATGAAGGGGTAGGTCTGGCGCCCCTGTGCATGTAGCTGTTAGTAAAAAAATTCTCAAGGAAAGAACCAAGTTTAGAAGCCAGAAGGGTGGAGGGTACCTTCGCTGGCGAGCACAGGAAGGAGCGAGTCGACGTTCCTCCTCAAGTAAGGGACATCAAAGTCCTTCTGGAAGAAGAATTGCTGGAGTTTGGCCTCGTGACCTCTAAGGCTGGGAAGGCGATAGGTCGATTCTTCTTGTTAAACGGGCGAGAGGGGTAGGTTGCCGAAATCGCCTGACACGAAGACGAATTTGCGGATTCAGTGGTGGTTCTTATTGGCGAGACCGACGACCTTGAGGTTGTTGCCGGAGAAGAAGGCGATCCCAATCCTTCTTGGCTCTGAAGTTGAAAAGCTTGCAGAAGACGGGAAGACTGAACTCTATCCGCTCCTCCCGCATGTAGCAAACAAATGCTACTAGCAGGGCGATAGAGTTGAGGTTGAGCCGAGCGGGAACAACTCCGAAGTACCGCAGGGCCTGACGCACCTCCGGCTACATAGGGAGGCAGAACCCTACCTTGAAGTGTTCTACCGGTATCACGAGCTCATTCGGCGAGAAGTGGTTTAGTGATTCCTCCCTCGGGTGATGCACGGTGAACCCGGGCGAGATGTAGAGTCCCACCAGCGAGTGGTATTTATCCTCCGTCAGGTTGTAGTTGTGAAAGGGATAGTCGCCAAAGGCCGCAGCGCATTTGGTTCCACCATTAGTATCACCAGTCATTGCACTAGTGTCGGAAAGGAAACGAAAAGCATGAGTGCAAGAAAGAAAGGTTCAAGAGAATAGGGTCAAAGTTTTCAAGCGGTAGTAAGCGGTGGATGGGGGGGGGGGTTATTTATAGAAAATATTGGGCGGGAATGATCCAGGGCTAGGGGTGTGCGGATATCCAACTCGCCGCACCCCGCCTTGGTCCCTTGACCGATCCCGCACCCCCCACTCGCCGCCGAGTTTGAGCTTATATCATATTCAAGGCTTTAAAAGCAGATCAGCGAGAGAAAAGAAAAATCATGAGGCAAGATCGCAAGAAACCATCAAGTGAACATTCACATTCGCGATGTTTATACGGCAGTAGCAATGTTTGACAACCAACAGTAAATAATACAGCAGGAGCAATTAGAAAAAGAAGGCGCCGGGGGCCAAGTGCCAGTAGTCCCATCATGGGGCCGTTACCATGGTCCCCGACCTCTCCTCCTCGCCCTAGGTAGCATACGCGAACATTGGTGCGCGCGAATGGCTTGTAGCTGTTGTTGCGCCAAACACCGCTGATCTTTGGCTCGCACGATGTGGATTCCAGGGTAGTCCGTCCTACTGTCAGCTCCTCCCCTCAACTCGTCCGCCAGCTGCGAATAGTTGTTTTCCAGGTTGAGAAGTCATTCCTCGACGGAGTCTTGGTTCTCTTGAACCCGATTATAGATCTCGCGTCGCATGAGGGTCTGTTTTCGGAACAGCTCGGTCATTCGCCTCTTCAGTACCATCACGACCTTCAGGTCGCCCTAGAAAGCTGCAATTGAGTTAGGAGAGGGAGGCGACGAGAACTTCTCATCGATGTCAGCATCAGTCGATGAGATCTCGCGATTGCCTGCAGTGGATAGGTTCAGCCATGCATGATTGAATTCTAGTAAGAACGAGGTGAACATGCTTATTTACCTGACAAAGTATCAACACCTCTGCCCGGGTGTCGGCGAGAGGTACTGGGCCGCCCCTCGAAAGGTGTGTCAAAGGTAATGTGCGCCTTCCTGAGCCCTGGGCGGAGAGGCTCCTGTTTGGTGGCAGGAGTACCGACAAGAGGCGGGAGGATAAAAACCCCTTCCGCCGAGAGGTGTGAGCCTGGGTGAGATTTGGAAGGATCAGACAAACTGGGGACTTGTGCGGTGAAGCGCCTAGGCCCATGGTCCCAAAGGCGGGAGCTGCGAGAAGTATAAATAAGAGAACAGGGATAAAAAAGGAGGGCACAAAAGGTGACTTACCGGTGGTATGCAGGAGATCATCTGGGGTGATTTGGGTATCGGTCTCTGGGGCCGGCTGATCGCCCCCGACTTCGAGTGAGTGCAGGTCTTCGCTGACCCTTTCTTGACGTCTCTCCTTCGAAGGATTTTCCCGCGAGTTGCCGCTTCAGTGTCGATTATGTTTCCTCTAAAAGGTGGCGAGTGGAGGAGCGAACATGAATACCTGTGGAGTCCCAGGGTGTGGTGATGGAGTCAGCGAGATGGACCCGCCCACCGTCAGGTCGCGCCTGACCATCTTGACCTTTTTTAGCTTTGGGACTGAGCTCGAAGCTTTCCGAGAGAGCCTGAGAGCAAACCCAACGATAGAAGACTTGGCCTCCTCTCTCATAGCAGCAAGTTGGTCATGAAATTCTTTCGAGAGCGACATTATGAGCTAGAAGCGAGCGAGAGGGACGAGAAGGGTGAGAGGAGCAAGCCTCACCTGCCTATGACTAGGTATATATAGCAGAATTGGGGGACCCACCAAAAGATTCCAGATAGGTCAGCAGACACTTATCGAACACCTGAGGTTGGATGTTTCTTTACAAGCTTGTGTCAATCTCGAAAAAAGCGGGTATTATGTACAACCCCATGTTCACTGAGTGGGACCCTTAGGGAGTCCCGGGGGCAAAAGGGTCTCATGGCCCAGGGTGGCCGAGCAGACGGGTGGGGTAGTCGGGCCTGCACTCGCCCAGGACCGCATGGTTGCGCGTGACCCGACGAATGAGGCCTAAAAGGTCTGCATTCGCCCACTACCCGAGGCTTGCGCACAACAGGCGAGTGTGTTAGTCAGTCCGCACTCGCCCAGGGCAGCGAGTGGGTAGTGGCGAGTGCGAGTTTCATCGGGCACTCGCCTCCAGCCAGGAGTAGGTGGATGCTCGTCATCTTTCCTAGGCATTCGCCACTCCTTCAAGGAGTTATGTTTTTTCCTGCTATTAGCCTTCCCAAACAGCGGAGTTACGTTGTTGACAGACCCGGTTGGACTGCGTATAGTAGATTTGAACAACAGAGTTACTCTGTTTGCAGACCAGACTTGGACAGCAGAGTTACGTTCCTCCTCTGGTTTTCTGGTTGGCTTTCAAGTGCCTTCCAAGGTGCCCCGGCTCAACATTAGCTAGGGTCGAGAAGCGCTCTAAGATCTTCCGGGTGTGTGGTGGGACCTCCTCGCAGTAGCCCAGGATCTGTTCCTAGTTCCAAGTCTTTAGTCTTGTGCGCTTCTTCAGGAGAAGTAGGTGCGAGATTACTCTTTTCGGGTCCGAACTCCACAAGAAGCCAATTTTCAGTTTTAACATTTACGAAGCTAGAATACTATCAAATTAAGTATTCAATTCTTCTACTAGTATCATGAAGTATTTATGACAAGGTTGTAAATAATGAAGAGTTAATCACTCTGAAGTTATTATCTTGCACAAAGTGCACACGCAGTCACAACAAATATTTGTTCAAAGTAATACTTTATGTGACACTTCCATCAAATTAGTATAAGATAATGAAAATAGTTATGTGCTACCACATTCCCAATATTAAAGGTAGCTGAGTGTACAATTTTACAACACAAACTATACATTATAATGCCTTAGAATAAATGAAATATGCACTCAATTATTCTTCCCTATGGTTTGGTGTGATAAATAATAGTCAAATCAAGTTTAAGATAAAACCAGAGCTTTATTCACCCAAATGACACCAAATTTTGACCAATGTTGCTTTATAACATAACAAAAGGGCCACCAAAATTTCAAATCTTTTGTAGTATAAATATTGAATATTTCATTTATTTAATTTGTATCACACATGTAAATATTATAAAAAACTAGGAATATTTATTCAAAAATTTCCCAAATTTTAACAAGAGATGTTAAATGATAATAAAGTCCCTTTACAAAATTTCAGCCCAAAATAAATATTTTTGAGAGAAAAATACTTTTTATTTAATTGTAACCCTAAAGTTATTTTGCTCACAGTAAAGTGGACTTTTAGTGAGCTATAGTGGTCACCATGAAACGTGCCACCTCAAGCCTGAAAGCTCTTAGTGTCCTTTACAAGTATGATGTTGGGCATTTTTTCTGAAAATGATCATAAGATCCTCAAATTAATTAAATAAAAAGATTGTGTATTATTAAATATATAACACATTTTAATTTCTATTTAATTCATCCCGGGGGTGCAGATAGCGCGCTGCACTTTAATCCTGCGGCTGGGATGCAGCCTTACTGATGCAGGACGGTGCGTAGGGTTTACGCGCCTGTCGGCTATTTCTAGAAAACCCTAATTGGATGCAACGAAATATGATTTTAGCAAGTAATTGAAGCGGATGTTGCGCGAATTTATGAATTCTAAACAACTTTTATAAAACACGAGAAAGACTATTTTGCTTTAAAGAAAAGATTTTCTTAAATTGAGGGTTCAATTTAAATCCAGGAAAGGAAGCTCGCAACTTCGTTCCGTTCCCTTTATTGCAGCCAAAACGGAAATCGTGAACTCCAAATACGTTCCCGTTTGGAGTTCTCGACGTTGCGTTTGCTGACAAAATTTGGCGAAAACCCAGCAATGAGTCTAATAAATGCTAAGAGAAAATGGAGACACACAAAGAGGGGGATAGAAGCAAATTACCCACGGAAAGAGTCGTCTTTCCGTATCCGAAGTCGATGGCGATCACGCGAGGAGTTACTTGTCACCTTCGATTTCCACTCCGAGGTCGGCCGCTTCGCACACGGGCACCAAGGAATTTAACACTCCCTCACACGAGGTGGTTCCACGGAATCACTCACAAAGTAAGAAGCCACAAACTAAACACGCCTAAAATTCACTCGCACTTCACGCTCGAAGTGGTTCCACGAAATCTCAACACTTACGGTGGCTCCGCGAAATCTCAAACACACGGACTCAAGTTCACTCGCCCTCACACTCATTGGATCCACGAAATCTTAAAGCACCAACTGCTAAGGAAGCCACTAGCAAAATTCACAAACTCTTCACTGTTCACGGGTTTCAGCAAGCAAACAAACAAAGCAGCCCCATATCACTCCTATTCTTATCTCACCTACGCTGAACAACCAAAACAATAGTACTTCCACTGTTTATCTTCTCTTTCAGTCTATCTTCTCTCTCAACGGAATTCACCAAGACAAAGCAACAACCTTTACATTGCACGAAAACCAAACTCAGCATTCGATTCACACAAAAATCATACACTCAACATCATCAATTGCAGAACTTAAAAGAGGAAGCACAGAGGCAACAATCAAAATCATTCAACCTCACGACAACTCGTACAGGAAATCGCACGCAACATTCATTAATCGGAAGCAAAAACTCAAACAACAAAGATTCAACTCAACATATTCATCAACAATCAAAAATCGAACTACAGAGATCCCTATTTATAGGGTTACAACAGAAAATCTTCACAAACAAAAACGAAGTAAAAATAACAAGGAACCTCTTCCTCACGAAGGTAGAATCAGCGGCCAGGAATCGTGGAAGTTTCAGCCCCGGCAGTTGCAGCGAAGCGGGACCGATCCTGGTGCCATGAGGTTGGATCGTGGAGGCTCCGACGGTTGCGGGCTCTGGCGGAGGCGACGCTAGGTCGTGGGGGCGAGGCGAGGCGGTAGCATCGTGGGGCTTCACGCGTGCTGCGATGAAATTGGGGCGGAGAAGTCGGGCCGGCTTCACGCGTGCTGCGATGAAATTGGGGAGGAGAAGTAGGGCCGGCTTCTCTTCTATCCTAAAATTAACCTATTATTAAATATATATGTACACAACTGTGCATATATATATTTAATAATTTTTTTTTCAAAACATTTATATATATATATTTATAAACTTATATATATATATATATATTTCATAAAACACACGAAACATTTCTAAGACAATTTACAAAATAACACAACGTGGTCTGAAGGCCTAAGGCCGATAAAGGTCCGGTCGGGTGCGGCGACGGGCACCTTTGCGACGACCTGATCTGGGCTGGTCTCCACCAACTCTCCCCCTCTCAAAATCACTCATCTCTGGTGAGTGCTCCGAGCGGTACTGTTGTAGAAGATCAGCTTCCATGCGTTGTAACTCCTCGGCCAAGACCCAACTGGTCTCAGTCTCTGGTCTGCCATGCCAACGCACCAAGTATCTATGAAAACCACCATCAGTAGTGGTCACTGTCTCGTCATCCAATATCTGCTCGGGAACTAAAATCTGTCGCGGAAGTCGATCAGTAGCTCTGGGAACTGGTAAAGTAGACTCATCTGGTATCTCATGCTCAACCTGCACGCTGTCAGTGAAAATGGGAGGAACTGCAGTGGACGTGTCAGTAGCGAAATGAATATCGGTATGTCCTGAATGTGTCTCCTCACTCTCACTCACCAACCCAAAAGAATCAATTGGAGGAGAAGATAATGGAAAATCTACAGACTCATGCGGGTAATCGTGAAATAAAGTCAGATCGGCTACGTTAAAAACTGGATTTGCTCCCCAAACGGAAGACATCTCAAGTTCATACGCATTCTGCCCAATCTGTTTCACCACTCTAAAGGGTCCAGTTCTACGGCCAGCTAATTTCTTTACGGTACCCGATGGTAACCGTTTCGGATTTAGCCGAACCATCACTAAGTCATTCTCTTTAAAACTAGTAGCTCTCTTGTGCTTGTTTGCTTGAGTTGCGTAAAGATCATAAGTACTATGCAACTTCCGCACAATCTTTTTATGCAAATCATGCAGATGCAATGCATACTCATGTGCAAACTGGCTAGTCCTAAATGTGTGTGGTAGTGGTGCTAAATCTAGCGGCACTCGTGCAGTGTGACCATGAACAACCTCATTAGGTGATAAACCCGTGGATCTATTCTTCGAATTATTGTATGCTAATTGGGCGTGCGGAAGAATTAGATCCCAATTTCCCTGGTGATCTCCTACCAAACATCGCAATAAATTTCCTAAACTTTTATTTACAACTTCAGTTTGACCGTCAGTCTGCGGATGATAAGCGGTCGAAAATAGAAGTTTAGTACCTAAAAGTCTCCAGAGTGACTTCCAAAAATAGCTGGTGAACTTAACGTCTCGATCGGTAACGATAGTCTTGGGTATTTCTCGGTGTGCGACAACCTCTTTATAATAAATACGGGCTATATGAGAGGCGTCATCGGTTTTGTTACAAGGGATGAAGTACACCATTTTAGAGAACCGATCAACCACGACAAGTATGGAATCGTGTTTCCTAAAAATGCGTGGCAAACCAAGCACAAAATCCATGCTAACATCGTCCCAAGGAATACTGGGCACCGGTAAAGGCGTATATAAACCAGCAGGTTGTTTATTGCCCTTTGCTACCTGGCAAGTGCGACAACTACTGACAACCTGAGCGATAAACCGCTTCATCCCGGGCCAATAGAAGCGCTCTTCTACTAAGGCTATCGTCTTATCGCGCCCAAAGTGTCCACCTAAGCCTCCGCCATGTAATTCCCATAGAATGAAATTTCGTAACGAGGTGCGGGGAATACACAAACGGGTCCCACGAAACAAATATCCGTCTCGAATCAGATAATCAGTCTCATCGTGATGGGGATCCGAACGTATCGCGTCATAGATACCGCTAAAATCAGGACAATTAGAATAATCATCCTTGACACGCTCAAATCCTATCACCTGAGTACGCATCTGTGATAATACAAGGGTGACTCGACTGAGGGCGTCGACAACCCTATTCTCCGTTCCCTTATAGTGTTTGAGAACGAAGGTGTATTCGTGCAAATATGATACCCACTTAGCCTGTTGAGGGTTCAACTTCTATTGCGAATTGATATAACGTAACGCCTGATGATCAGAGTGGAGGACAAACTCCTTAGACAACAAATAATGCCTCCAATGACGTAACGTTTGTACAATCGCATAGAACTCGCTTTCATAGTTGAAATAATTCAGCTTCGGGCCTGAGAGCTTTTCACTAAAAAATCCCACGGGGTGACCCTCTTGACTAAGTACACCTCCTATCCCAACTCCTGAGGCATCACAAGATACCTCGAATACCTGAATGAAATCAGGGAGTCTCAAAACAGGTGCAGTGGACATCTTATCCTTGATAATCTCAAAGGCTCTAGCTGCCGATGATGTCCACTGAAAACTTCCCTTCTTCGTACATTCAGTGATGGATGCCATAATCGTGCTGAAGTTCTTAATGAATCGACGATAAAATGTGGCTAGTCCATGAAAGCTACGTACATCGTGAATGTTCTGAGGGGTAGGCCACTCACGAATCGCTCGAACTTTCTCGGGATCCATAGTGATCCCAGCGGAGCTCACTATATATCCAAGAAAGATGACGGACTCGGCCATAAAAACACACTTCTTCAAGTTGATATACAGTCGTTCGGCTCGCAGGAGCTCGAAAATAGTATGTAGGTGAGTCAAGTGATCATCCTCAGTCCGACTATATATCAAAATGTCGTCGAAATAAACCACTACAAACTTCCCAATATATGGTGTAAAGACCTGGGTCATCATCCGAGCGAAAGTACTAGGGGCATTGGATAATCCAAAGGGCATCACAAGCCACTCGTAAAGGCCATCCTTCGATTTGAAGGCAGTCTTCCACTCGTCTCCTTCGCGAATGCGAATCTGGTGATAACCACTACGAAGGTCGATCTTAGAAAAGATCGTGGCTCCAGTCAACATGTCCAACATGTCATCCAGTCGAGGTATCAGGAATCGGTATTTCACAGTAATCTTGTTGACATCACGACTGTCAACGCACATACGCCAAGTACCATCCTTTTTCGGGGCAAGGAGGGCAGACACCGCACATGGACTAAGGCTATGACGGATAAAGCCTCTATCAAGTAACTCTCCGATCTGCTTCTGCAGCTTCTCATGGGCGGCAGGATTCAATCGGTAATGCGGTAAATGTGTGAGGGAATCTCCAGGAACGAGATCTATCGCATGCTGAATACATCTCATGGGAGGTAATTCAGCCGGAAGCTCATCAGGGTGTATATCCTGGAACTCCTCTAAGAGTCTCCTAGCAGGTATAGGAATAGACTCGTATCTCTCTAATACGTCAGATGCCTGTAAAACTACTAAGGTATAATAAAATCCACCATCGAAGCTCTCTCGATGGAAATCAGCGCCTCGTATAATGCTAAGAGTCTTCTTCCTTTCAGTGGGAGGAAGAGATTCTTTCGCACTACTACTCGTGCGGGATGTTGGTGCTGTGGGTCGCACCGGGTTCAACACTACTCTCTTTCCGTCTAGTAGAAAGGAGCAAGTGTTGGACCTGCCATGTATGAGTACATCTCGGTCATACAACCAAGGTCTCCCTAGTAATACGTGGCACACATCCATAGGCATAACATCACACCAAATCTTATCGGTATACAGACCGATAGTGATGGGCACTAAACATCTCCTAGTCACAGATAAGGTAGTCTTGGTGACCCAAGCTACCTGTAATGGAGAAGGGTGTGGCTCAGCAGTGAGTCCCATGCGGGCTAATGCTGTCTCAGCTATCACATTCATACAACTCCCGCTATCTACTACTAAACGACACACTTTCTCTCCTGCCTTGAAGTAGGCTTGGAAGATGTTCGTCCGCCAATAATCGGCTGATTCCTTTGGTGTAGATAACATGCATCTCACCACTAGGACGCCGGGATCTATCTCCTCATCACTAGGCGTGCCGTACACTTCATCATTCAAAATATGTGAGTCCCTTTCGACTCCCACTTCTTCTATTGGCTCATCCTCCTCAGTCACCTCATGAATGACTAGTGTGCCTCTCCTCTTAGGACAATCCCTAGATATATGACCCATCTGCTGGCACTCATAACATCGGATCTGTGAAGGGTCACAGTTCCCATGGGGGCTTTTCCTTTAGGATCTCTCGTAAAGGTCGAGGTGGGCTTCGAGGCACTCTCCTTACCTTTCGATTCATCTTTCTTATAAGGTGTTTGCTTTATTTTGAGGTTTGAACCGGGAGGTTCTCTTTTGATGTTCCTCTATATCGATGGCGATAGATACAGTCTCAGCGAAGGAATAGTGACCATATCGAATCAACTCATCGCGAATCTCAGATCGCAGTCCACACTTAAATTTAGATAATGTATCTCGTGGGTGTTCGAGTACGTTGCACCTAATCATAAGATCCTTCATCTCAGCTAAATAATCAGAAACTGATTTGGACCCTTGACGTAGAGACGTCAGCTCGTCTCGTAGACGGGTCTGGTAGTGCTGGGGAATGTACTGCTCCTCCAATATGGCTTTCATGTGTGCCCAGTGTGTAATGGGAGGGCGCCCATTCCTCTCTATAATACGTTCCTCACCTATCCAAAAGATTTTTGCTCGCCCAGATAACCTCATCTTGGCAAACTGAACCTTCTGATCTTCCGTCATACGATACCAGTCAAAGTAGGCCTCTATGTCTATAACCCAGTCTGAAAAGACCTTGGGATCCATAGATCCATCATAAAGTGGCGGCTCTAACTTCACTACACGTGTAAGATCCAGTCGCCTATCCCGGGGAGGATAGTCGTAATCATCGTCGTAAGGATCACGATGGTCTCGACGCCGTGGGGGTGGCGGTCGATGCCAATCTCTAGGTCGATCATCACGATGCATGGCCGGTATGGGCCTACGATGGTCTCGTGGACGCTCTTCTCTAGCTACGTCATTATAGGGTCTCTCCTGATAATGATCTCGCGTACCTAGGAAAGGCTCACGTGGGGTTTCAGGAAAATTTCTCTGGAAATTCCTACCCTGATTATACTCGGATTCATATTTATCTATGAGATTTCTAACCTCTTCCTCGAAAAGAGGGTTTCTCCTAAGTGCAAACCTCTCTCCATAAGGTGGGGGAGCCTCATAATGGGGTCGTACTGAATGCTCATCTCTAGCTAAAGGTGGCATTGACGCTCGAGGTGGTACTTCTAAGCTATTCACCCTAACACTAAGATTTGCTAGCCCTTCTCTCATTTGGTAAACACTTTCAGTTATCGTTGCCATTTGGTGGGCAAAAGGTACAAACCACGGGGGTGGTTCATTCCCTTCGATCCCTTGACTCGGTTCACCATGTTCAACTCGACGCATCTCCGGGTTTACCTCGTGAAGGTGTTCAGGTGGTGAATTGTGGTGTTGTGAACTCATGCTCACTAACCTACTACTACGCAAATGCATGCAAATAAGTAAATAAATGCAATGATGATAAAAAAATAATCTCTCTTTTTTTTTTGAAAAATATGTCTAAAAGCTATGTGGGTTCCTATTCTACACAGGGCGGATCCCAAAACTTAGAAAATTTTTGGAACCACCTCTGATACCAAATTAGTATCAGAGGGAGGTGCGTAGGGTTTACGCGACTGTCGGCTATTTCCAGGAAACCCTAATTGGATGCAACAAAATATGATTTTAGCAAGTAATTGAAGCGGATGTTGCACGAATTTATGAATTCTAAACAACTTTTATAAAACACGAGAAAGACTATTTTGCTTTAAAGAAAAGATTTTCTTAAATTGAGGGTTCAATTTAAATCCAGGGAAGGAAGCTCGCAACTTCGTTCCGTTCCCTTTATTGCAGCCAAAACGGAAATCGTGAACTCCAAATACGTTCCCGTTTGGAGTTCTCGACGTAGCGTTTGCTGACAAAATTTGGCGAAAACCCAGCAATGAGTCTAATAAATCCTAAGAGAAAATGGAGACACACGCAAAAAGGGGGATAGAAGCAAATTATCCACGGAAAGAGTCGTCTTTCCGTATCCGAAGTCGATGGCGATCACGCGAGGAGTTCCTCGTCACCTTCGATTTCCACTCCGAGGTCGGCCGCTTCGCACACGGGCACCAAGGAATTTAACACTCCCTCACACGAGGTGGTTCCACGGAATCACTCACAAAGTAAGGAGCCACAAACTAAACACGCCTAAAATTCACTCGCACTTCACGCTTGAAGTGGTTCCACGAAATCTCAACACTTACGGTGGCTCCACGAAATCTCAAACACACGGACTCAAGTTCACTCGCCCTCACACTCAGTGGATCCACGAAATCTTAAAGCACCAACTGCTAAGGAAGCCACTAGCAAAATTCACAAACTCTTCACTGTTCACGGGTTTCAGCAAGCAAACAAACAAAGCAGCCCCATATCACTCCTATTCTTATCTCACATACGCAGAACAACCAAAGCAATAGTACTTCCACTGTTTATCTTCTCTTTCAGTCTATCTTCTCTCTCAACGGAATTCACCAAGACAAAGCAGCAACCTTTACATTGCACGAAAACCAAACTCAGCATTCGATTCCCACAGAAATCATACACTCAACATCATCAATTGCAGAGCTTAAAAGAGGAAGCACAGAGGCAACAATCAAAATCATTCAACCTCACGACAACTCGTACAGGAAATCACACGCAACATTCATTAATCGGAAGCAAAAACTCAAACAACAAAGATTCAACTCAACATATTCATCAACAACCAAAAATCGAACTACAGAGATCCCTATTTATAGGGTTACAACAGAAAATCTTCACAAACAAAAACGAAGTAAAAATTGCAAGGAACCTCTTCCTCACGAAGGTAGAATCAGCGGCCAGGAATCGTGGAAGTTTCAGCCCCGGCAGTTGCAGCGAAGCGGGACCGATCCTGGTGCCATGAGGTTGGATCGTGGAGGCTCCGACGGTTGCGGGCTCTGGCGGAGGCGACGCTAGGTCGTGGGGGCGAGGCGAGGCGGTAGCATCGTGGGGTTTCACGCGTGCTGCGATGAAATTGGGGCGGAGAAGTCGGGCCGGCTTCACCCGTGCTGCGATGAAATTGGGGAGGAGAAGTAGGGCCGGCTTCTCTTCTATCCTAAAATTAACCTATTATTAAATATATATGTACACAGCTGTGCATATATATATATTTAATAAATTTTTTTTTTCAAAACATATATATATATATATTTATAAACTTATATATATATATATTTCATAAAACACACGAAACATTTCTAAGACAATTTACAAAATAACACAACGTGGTCTGAAGGCCTAAGGCCGATAAGGGTCCGGTCGGGTGCGGCGACGGGCACCTTTGCGACGACTTGATCTGGGCTGGTCTCCACCACTTACGCTCTTTCTTATAGCAGAAACACAGGATCAGGCAGTTACAATTCACTGCGCTGGAGACCAATCATTGCGAAGGATTTGAACGACGCTGATTTCGTCATGATCCTTGGATCAACGGCTGGTGATCAACCGAGACATGATCTCCTTCTCCACTTCGCTCCAGTGATCACCACGGAGAAGCACCACCACCAGTCAATTCGCCGAAGGACGACAAACTCCTGGGCTGCATTCCGGTAGCCGGCTGCCGCCGTCTCTCGCCGAAAAATATTTATTATCGTTTTCCCGTGGCACGACTTCTTGGAATCATTTTCTCCGGAGACGGCAACTGCCTCAAGGGCCTAGAAAAGGACCAAGTAGTCTTCCTCTCCACTGTGGCACCCTCCAGTGAATCTCAAAGAGATCTGGAGTGCTACCACAAATCATGAGGTGGTCCAGGGCACGTGTGGCCGAGAAATGGGTGCTCCGGTGGCCAGAGAGCCCATGCTAAACGTCCTACAAGATCTACACGCTAAGAGGTTCATATGTATACCTGAGAGGAGAGTTTGACGTTGAACGAAGTTGTTGCGGCATGGCGAAGATCATTGCGGTGGAATTCTTAGTTTTTGCTCTCTAATCGCCGACGGCGGCCTCCGCTCTTCTATCATGTTTCAAAAAGGCTCGGAAAGTAGGAATGAGGGCTCTATGGGCTTTGGGGAGTTATAAAACTCTTCTGTAACCGTCAACCATGATTCTCCTCTACCACCCATTTGATCGTTAACCATGGCCGACCTCTTTTCTCTACTTAAAACTCCTTCTCAACCATGCAAACGTCGAGACACACTTTTTGGAGGTTGGTTGTAGTCGGGTTTAGGCTCAATTGAGTCAGGTTTAATCAATTTAAACCCCAAGGACTCGGGTTTGACTTTTCATGGTCGAACTTTGACCTTTCTGATGGCTTGACCTCACCACAAGGTGACTTGATTTTCATAAGGGTCCAACCATGCCTAAGTGTTCACTAGAGTGACATGAAACATCAAACTCCATTAGAGTTAACTTTAGGTGATGTGTCACACCATGGAAGACTTAGGTGCACTTTCCAAGTCTAAAGCACCAACATGACCCCATAGGTCACCTTAAGCTTATTAGAGCATGAACATGACCTAGTGTACACATTAGAGGCTCACCCAAGCTCAGAACAGTACCTTGGGTGCGCATAACCACTACACCAATCTTCTTGACCCTTAAAACAAAATTGGGATGTTACAGTATATAGGACAATGTTCTGCTTTGTCCCCTTGATCTTTTGGCAAGTACGATAGTGTCGGGTAACATGAGCCACATCCTTCTTCAGGCTGGACCAATAAAAACCGTTCTCAACTAGGCTATAGTCTTATCTCTACTGAAATGACCGGCGGTGCATCCCGCATGCATCACCCAGACCAATTAATCACAATAAGAAGTCTTAGGGATGCACATGCAAGAGCCGGGTTGTAAATAGCCCTCAACGATTAGGAACCCCCCGGTAGGGTTCAGGGGATCTATTAACAAAGCGCTGTAGATCTCACCGAAGTCAGGGCAAGTTTGTCAATCAGTAATCACCCTCTTAAATTTGCTCACTTGTGCACTTGGTGTCTGTAATAATGTCACTCAATGGCTTAGAGCATCCATATGCTTCTTCTCCACACCAATGTAATGTTTAAGAACGTAGTGAATGTCTTGTAGGCACTCGACCCACTTAGCATGACGATGTCCCAACTTCCTCTGCAAATATAAATATCGCAATACTGTTATGATGCTGGACGAGTTGGACCCACGCTGGGGGCGCACGTATCAACGCCGCCCACGCGCCACGACCACATGAGGGTCGGGAGTTGTTTCTTTATTTTCTATGCGCTTGTTTTATTATTTGCATTGTAGTTTTTATTTGTGCACACATGTTTAAGCCCAAGTGGGGGGCAGAATTTGGTGAACCGGTTATATCCAGGGTGGACCTTTGGTTTGGGAATTAAGCAAGTAAATTTCTCCCTTACCTCTCTCTAATTCCCACTCTCTCTACCTCCCTCTCGATTCTGTTCGCCCTAGCAGCAGGTCGCGGGTCCCCCAATCCTGCAGCCGTCGGGGCCAGGTTCCCGCTCCCCCTTCTTCCCTCCGTCATTTCTTTTCCCTCTTTCTGTTTCCTTCTTCAAGTCCGCTCAGCCTTCCCGTCGGGTATTTCCCCCATCATCAACCATAGTACCACCGGGCTCAACAAAGGGTTCCGCCGATCCTTGTTGGGAGTCCTCTCTCGCCGGCCCCGTCACTAGATCCAGATCAGGTCACGACAACTTGGTATCAGAGCCAAACACCGACGTTCCACCCTTCGGTACCTACCTCGCCGCCATCTCCGCCCCTCGTCGCCCACCAGCGCACTCACCGCTGCCCAGCTTGTCCACTGGTTTGCTGCATGCACCCGCCGCGAACACCTTGCAGCCACCCTCCATGGCTGACGGTGGTCCCTCGCTCACGCAAATCAATGAGCTTTTTCAGTCCATGCTCACCACTCAGAACGACAAGATGGAAGCTCTCAATGCTCGTTTAGACGCTGTGCAGGGTGCTCTGCCGCCCTCGACAACCTACACGGCCTCTCCCACCACGAGCCGGGTCGAGTTCCCCCACCACCACGGAGACAACTTTACTTTTCCTCGCTCTTTTCAGATGGATTTCCCGATCTATGAAGGCCGCAAGAATCCACTCACTTGGCTCACACGTTGCGAGTTCTTCTTCACAAATCAACATACCCCGAACGAGGAACGTGTCAGCATTACTTCCTTCCACCTCCTGGGACCGACACAGCTATGAGTGACTCAATTCCTATGAGAACACTCTAGCCCTTCTTGGGAGGATTTTAAGGCAGCATGCACTCTTCGGTTTGGACCGGCCATCCGACAGATAATTCACAAGAAAGTAATAAAGGATTACATCACAAACAATGTAAAATATTTATTTAGGTAAGCAAGCTTAGACTTTCCTCCGCTTGAACGGGCAAAACATGAACATTCTAGAATATAGGTCTTGCAAATCACAAGTTAACCAACCGCTGAACTATCAATCCAAAAGCAGGATGAACTCACAAATCCATATATACACAATGATTACAAAGATCCATGCAATAAAGGAATACTCACAAAATAAGGGGATGCTGGCGTGGAGAGGTAGATCCTGCCGTTGGAGATGCAAGGATGCTGTCCTAGAAGCGGCGGTGGCTATAAAATGGCAGTTAGAGGGCTAGGCCGCGGTTTGCGGCTATGGAGGAGGTGCTGTCTCGGGTGGTGGAGGGATGTGTGCTTTGGTTTGGAGCAAGGGATGTAGCTGGGGAGGGTCTGACACAGGGGTGGAGGCATGAGGGCTGTAAGGGGAAGGGGAAGGGTTGTTGATGATGTGAATACATGAAAATAATTTTGTTTATCTTGGAATCGTCACCTAGGGCCTCATGAAGTCGTCACCATGAGACCAGAATCAGGGAAGAGGAGCTTCCCAAAGCTCTGCAAGACCCCATACCTCTGCCTCCTTATTTTTGTTTATTGCAAAGCTACATTGGGGCAACGGTTATGATTTACCATTAATGTAAGAGGCCTGACCTCACTAATTAGCAAATAAAAATAATACTACAATATATGAAAAAACATGTACACAGATATCCGAACGCATCTGTGAGGTCGGATCATCAATCCGGGAAAGTCCTACACGAATAGATGAACGTGGTCTTGCCGTGCCACAAACCAAGTGTGGAGGGTGATCTCCATCATTAAGAGCATGAAGTTAGTCCATAGGAATACATTTGTTATAATATGTAGTTCTTTTTTTATTAAATTGGGAAATGCTATTACTATATGTAGGTACTTCATGATAATCCAATACTATAGCTGTCTGTTGATTCTAACTCATATGAACCACTATCCAGAGTGATCCCATGGCTGTTGTTTATGCAAAGCGAAGAGATGGAGCACTAGAAGAGATTGGTAGAACGGAAGTGATATTAAATTCACTTGATCCTGTTTGGATTTCGAAGATTGAACTAACTTACCATTTTGAGGTGTTGCAACCTCTGGTGTAAGCTTCTCTGAAATTTAATCAAATATGAAAAATATTTGCTCACGTTAATATTTTTTTTTCATCTAGTTTCAAATTTATTTTAGTTGCTATGTATTCTTAAGTGACTGCTTATTTGTCCCCAGGTTTCGGTTGTATGATGTAGACACTCAGTTCCATAATGTTCCGGAAAAGGTAAGATCTCATATTCCAGAACATTATTTTAAATCATCAAGTTCAGCAGTAGGTTTAGCCTCAAATTATCATTGTAGTTTAGTTTTGTAAGTTAGTTTGAATTTCTACTTCTGAAATCTTCTGTTTGTTTCTCAATTTTATCTAAATGTCTTAATGCCGTATCATGCACTGTATAGATTAAACTCATTAAAGTTTGAGTAGAACAAAGAGGAAAGTTTTTGTCACTATCTATCCTACATGAAAAAGAATTATTGCGACCATTAAACAGTTATTAATACTGTGTCCTCACGGTGTTTGATCCATTTTATAATATCAGCACATGCCTGGCTTTGTTATTAATTTATAGAAATTGACAT
This sequence comes from Platanthera guangdongensis, assembly GCA_039583875.1. Lineage (NCBI taxonomy): Eukaryota > Viridiplantae > Streptophyta > Magnoliopsida > Asparagales > Orchidaceae > Platanthera > Platanthera guangdongensis. The sequence continues at coordinate 83,984,460 of CM077166.1, forward strand.
GTACCATCACTAAATTTTTTTTATATTCATAATTTCTATAATTCCCTCTCGATGTATTTTCTTTTGAGCATGCTCCTACTTAGCATTTGTGTAAATATAGGCTTGAGTTTCTTAAGCTCAGGGGATTTGAAATCCAGGTTTCAAAGTTATTCAATATCAGTGTTGGAACGAAGATCGGCGTTCATTTTGTGTGTATTGACGATTCATATTTTTTAGTTATTTTTCTGGATTTTATTTTTGTGTATATTTGAGGTCATCATGATCGAAGAATCATGACCGTTTGTGATAGCTCGTTAGACTATAAATAGAGATAGAATGGTACTTTAGAAGGGAACGAAAGTCGAAGAAAAGAAATTCAATCTTTGGTCATCATTTGCTGAAGCCAGAAGCAAAGTTTGAAACCAAGACTCCCCTTCCCTTGCATTACCTTGCCAATCCACCCCCTTCCCCCTGCTTCCTCACTTCCGTCCACCACCTTGACCCACCATCATTCCCTCCACCACCACCTCCCTCACTGAAAAATCCTTTGATTTAACTTAATTATTTTATAAGTGATTTTACAACCTATGATTATTACCCATGTTGTATAGTAAGAGTAATATGTTCATAGATGTCCTAGGAAATCAGTAAAGTCAAAGGCATAAGAAAAGCACACGGAATTAGGAAGAAAATCAAATTAAGTCAACTTGTGTTGACTAGAAGTCGACACCACTTTGAGTAGAAGTCAGAGTAACTGCATATTTTAAAATCGATGGTACTTCAAGGCAGAAGCCGATACATACGTCGATAGGATATCGACGCAACATTGACTACAAAGATGGCTCGACGAGATTTCATTCTGTAGCAAGATGTCGACGTAACTCCTACTCGAAGTCGACGTATCGTCAAATTCAACCCAGAATGGAAATTACAGAGAATTCACACAGACTTATTTCAAGGAATAATTTACGGAATTATTTCAAATAATTCTAGGTGTTGAAGAAGAGATTAAGAAAAGGAATTTTCCATCAAATTTAGAAGAGTTCATATTCAAAGAATTTGAATAAAATATCGAGATCTATTAAAGCAAATTTGGAAGAAGATAACATCATTCCTTCTGAAGAAGATATTCTTTGAAGACGACAATTCAAAATCATTCAGGAATAATATACTTATATCTTAGAAGAAGTTCACAATAAGGGAACATAAAGTATAAAAAAACATTAAGAAAAATATATATAGAGAGCCGGGAGCTCTTAGACAATTATCATCTTCTTCAATCTTCTCTGCTAGTGCTAGATTAGAAATTCAAAAAGGATAATTAGAGAAGATCATTTGATCCAAAGCATATAACCCCTACAAATTCTTCACTAGCAAGAGTTCATCTAATCAAAGGGATGCAATATACTTAGTGCCAAGTAGTCCTCAGATTCCTGTTGAGAGGACTCATCAAGAAGACATTCTCTTCTACTATTTTCATTCTCTTCTCCCAAACTTTCTCCTTTGTACTATTGAGTAAAGAGTTTTGAGAATCCCTCTTCAAAAGATTCAGGTGTTGATTCTGAGAGTCTATTTATCAAAAGACTCAGTTTGTGTTGGTTCAAAACCCCCTAATCAAAAGATCTAACTGTTGGTTCTGATAGTTTCCTTATCAAAAGACTCGGTTTGTGTTGGTTCAAAATCTTCTTATCAAAATATCTAGGTGTTAGTTCTGAGAGTGTCCTTCTCAAAAGACGCAGACACTGAGATAGTGTATTTCTACCAAAGTGGTAGAAGAGTGGATGTACCCAGATTTTGGGGAACTATTATAACTTTGGTGTTCTCTGTGATTGTGCGTTTTTGATTCCTTGCTGTGCTGTGATTTTTATTTACTGTTTTAATTTGCTGGCCAACTCTCTGTGATTGCAAATCCCGTGTTAGCAAAAAATCAGTAAATTTATTAAACGGAATTTTAAATCTATATTCACCTCACCTCTAGTGAATTCCCTGACGATTTTAGTCAACTATACCCACTTTCAACTATCTCCACTACCTGATAACTATCATAACTACCAAGTAACCACCTCCCCGATGCCCGTAACCACCCATAACTATCCCTCACTATCGACAAAATCCTCACACGACTTCCTAAAATTGTAGCCCACAATTGTACTATAGATGGTTCATGCTATACAAGACTTGTTCCATTGTAAGGGGCGACTGACTATTGATTATATGTGGATGTTATCAGAGGAGCTAGACTCACTTGCCTCTGGACTTCGTCAGGTATATGATCATCTTCATTCAACGTAGATGGATGCTTTCAAGGCAGGGGGATTTGGTGGAGATCATAATTCAACGGCCTGTCCCTTATTGGAGCCCGTTTGGGTTTACACTCATAAGAAGAGTTATGATCATTGTATAAACGATCTGAGTTTACATTCGCGTTTTGAGCATTGACGAGACATTTTTTATGCATTTCCATATTTATTTGCACATTCTATTGTGTTTTGTATCTGCCAATCATAATTGTTCTTGATTTCTTCTCTTGTCTATATATATGCTTTTAGAGTCCAATTTCAGGCATTGCAGAATTTGGAAGAAGAATTTCATATTTTGTGATCCTTCTACCGTGCCAAAGCCATGCAATCTAGGTACCAAATTCTATCCCCATCGTCCCCTTGCAACTGTCAACCATTCCCGTCATTCTGCGCCCCGAGTCACCAGACACCATCTCTGCAAGAGCTGGCCAGTCCCCCCTCATTTCACCTTAACCTCCACGCAACTATCTATAATCGCAAGAAACTATCTCAGAAAAGCACCAAAATTGACTTCCAACTGCTGTAACCATCCATTACTTTGAAGGTTACTGATAGTTTCCTTACAACTTCAACCCCCAAGTGTTCTGGGTGTTTTGGAACAATTTTACTACCCGTCCAGCCTCTGTGCTACTTGAACGTGTAAGTTCTTCACGTCCCCCACAACGCCGTGCTTCTCCAACAATAATTGCATCATTCAACAACTTTGTTTTATTATAGGCGCACCTCAGTTTTGTCTAAGGCTCAAGGCTCACCAGAGTCACAGGTTTGCACATTCGTGCACCTTTTTTGTGTCTTTAGGGTTTGAAAGGCACGCCTAAGTGAGATTTTTCTTGTAAACTTTTTTTCAAAATAAAGAAAGAAATAATATAAGAAATCAATAAATTTTGTATGATTTAGTGTTTGTTAAACACAATCGAACATTGAGACTTAGATATGATGCAAATGACCACATTGATTCAATTTTTAAGAGATATAAATGGTAATAATGAATGATTTATGTGTAGAATAGGTGAAAAAACTTATCAAGAAGATGAATTGATGTTTGGTGCTGATTATTTAAAATAGATGTGATTGCACCTTGCCCTCTTAAGGCACATGCCCGCTCCTAGACTCCAAGAATCCTTTGCGCCTTGGTGCGCCTTGAGCCTTTAATAACTAAGTTCGGTAGCTTAAAACTGTGCATAAGTCTCCTTTCAACGCTCAAATTACAACAATTCCGTTGTCCCCGCCCTCATACTACGACATTCTCCCCATTTGATCTCAATTGCTGTTGTAAGTTCTAATTTGAAGTTGTTGTAGAATACATAAGACTTGTTCATTTATTGTATTTATGCCACGTATTATGACTCATTCATCCCATTCTTCTTTTAGGCTCTTTTAGTCCCACATTTTATGGTGACTCTTAACTCCACTTTCCCTCTATATAATGAATATCTTGTACATGTATTTTGTAGAGAAATAATTATGATACATTTGTAAATATCTCACTTTGTACATGGTATCAGAGGAAACAATCCCTTGGCCCCTATGTGATTGAGCTCATGCTCTTGCCTTTTTCACCTAAGACAAATTCCCTCTCTATAACTGCCCAGACCCCTCCCCCCCCACCGTGTGGCCTCCCTTACAGCAGCCGCCTGATTTTCCTTTGTTCCTTTCAAACCTCCTTCTTGGACCCTACTCCTCGAATTTATAGAACAGCTGTGCCACTTGTCGGGACCCACCATCAGTTTGCTATTTCCACCACTTAGAATCCTATTTGAGACTGCCTGGACCACTTGCAAGAGCGGCCGCCTGGACCTCTCCAACCCTTGTGGACTCCGCGCAGTCTCCCTGCTGTGTTCCGTCGGACTCCATATTCCGTCCGGACTACCCATAGTGTTCGCGCGACCTCCCTATTGCAATTGCCCAGCCACTTCTTTGCGGCCTGTCCGGACTCCGTTTTGCAGCCACCTTGAGTTTTCTACGATCCTCTTTGGTGACCCTGGGCAGATTCACACATCTTACTACTACTTACCGCCCAAACTGCTTTTGCGGCTTGGGTGGACTCTTTTTTTAAGGCCGCACCTTCTCTTGCTGCATGCCGCCCTCCTCTTAAGACGATTTGATCAAGTGTTGCTTGTGATCCTTCCTGTTCTTGCTCCAGTCCCTCTACCTGATGCTCAGGATGAACTCCAGATTACTATTATTCCGCTTGTCGGTAACAAGAACTTTGTGGAGTGGGTGTACTTGGTGCACCTTGTTTTTCAGACCAAGGGTCTTCTTTATCATCTCACTCAGGACCCCCCGCCGGCCACACCGAGCAATGGCTTCGAGATGATGGCCGCATTCAATCTTGGATCTTGAACTCCATGGATAGTGAACTGTATCAGATATCTATGTAGCATGACACTGCTAAAGCAATATGGGATGAGCTCCACTCGCTCTATTCTGGGAATGATAGTCTACAACACTTATTTGATATCTTCATGACCCTTCAACGTCTCGACCCTGGAGTAATTGGGGACCACACGTTCTATGTTGCCTAATCCAAAACTCTTGTCTAGTCTTGGATTCAACATCATCCCACAAAGCTTGATTTTACCGCTTAACGGGCTCAAAAATATGCTCTCGTTATTGCCTTATTGATGGCTTGGGTCCCTCCTCATCACCACAATGCCCGAGCAGGCGAGCACATATCCTTTCCTCTCCTACTATTCCCTCATTGTTTGATGCTTGTTCTTTACTGTTGAAGGTGACACCGCCACTTGATCTTCTGGTGCCCTTTCCTCCAGTTCTCCTACATCGTGTCTCTGATCGCATACGTCCGCCCTCTCCTGCTCGTGGCGTCCGTTCTGGTTCTTGGGGTGGGGGTGAGATTGTCGCAATCGCTCTAAGGGCTAGCCCTCTCGCTTCTTTACTTGTTGTTGTCAGGGCAATCATACTGAGGCGACCTGTTTTCAGAAACATGATTTCCCCCGCCACATGCTCCCTCTCTGCCGTGTGCTTTCCAAGACCCCACTTCAGAATGCAGCTTGACCAGTTCTTAGCCCACACCACGCCTAACACGCAACGCTGAAGTGATTAACAAGAGAGTGGAGACACGACCATCTCCAACCCCTCCCGTCAGTCACCCTGATGTCATACATCAGTGGCGGTGTTAAGCGAACGTCGACACACATTTATAAAGTAGGGGATTAATTATAGAGCGGGAGGCATAATTAACGATTTGTGCTTAATGGGCAGAATGGCAGAAGACTTAATTAATTAAACGGAAGATTAATATTTAATGAAAGATTAGCATCACACAACATCATAAAAACCTATATCTATAGTGACCTCTCTAAAACATGAATGATAGCGTGTAGACAAATATTTAAAGTCGCACTATCATAATGAGCTTGATGTTTAGAAACAATGAATATTGTTAGAAACCACGGTGGGGCCCTCGTCGGGCACATGAACGCAGATCAGGTGACCGACTGCAGTCGAATGACAAGAACATCTCTAACCAAATCTCCTGGGCGCGTGTGAGACCCTCGTCGGGTATATAAACCCAGATCACGGTGGCCGATTGCAGTCGAATGACGAGAACATCCCCAACCAAATCTCCTGGGCGTGTGTGGGACCCTCGTCGGCTACATGAGCCCAGATCACGCGGAATAAATTCCCAGGTAGGTTGTTGAGTCGTGGGATAAAACCCGGGACCTCCTTTATCAAGCTCCTAAGCGGAAGTTGCAGCTCAGTTGGGTGTCAAGCTTCCGCTTAGGAGCTTGATAAAGGAGGTCTCGGGTTCTATCCCGGGTCTCAACAACCTACCTGAGAATTTATTCCGCGTGATCTGGGTTCATGTACCCGACGAGGGTCCCACACGCGCCCAGGAGATTTGGTTGGGGATGTTCTCGCCATTCGACTGTACTCGGCCACCGGATCTAGGTTCATGTGCCCAACGAGGGCCCCACCGTGATTTCTAACAAATATGAACGATAACATCATACATATAAAGAAACGTGTCTTAATTGAATTAACCTGAACTAACTTAGGCTCTGTTTGACGCAGCTCTGGCGGATGGAGAAGTTGCTGATGGAGTAGAGCTCCTTGGAAAGAGCTCTCAGAAAAACTCTACAAAATGAGCTGTAACTGTTTGGTAGAAAAATCAGGCTCAAAAAATTAGGGTTTGGAATCCGAAGAGATTTGGTAGAGGGGGAAGGCTCCCAATGGCCGGAGGTGGCTCTAAATCGCCCGAGGGTGACCGTTGGGGGCTCAGAATTGCCGGAGGAAGGCCGTCGGGGGCTCGGAATCGCCGGAGGAAGGCCGTCTAGGGCTCGAAATCGCCGGACGAAGGATGCCCGGGGCTCGAAATCGCCGGACGAAGGATGCCCGGGGCTCGAAATCGCCGGACGAAGGACGCCGAGGGCTCGAAATCGCCGTAGGAAGGCTGTCCGGGGCTCGAAATCACCGGACGAAGGACGCCAGAGGTTCGAAATTGCCGGAGGAAGGCCGTCCGGGGCTCGAAATCGCGGGACGAAGGATGCCAGGGGCTCGAAGGCTCTGTTTGGCGCAGCTCTGGCGGATGGAGAAGTTGCTGATGAAGTATAGCTCCTTGGAAAGAGCTCTCAGAAAAACTCTACAAAATGGGATGTAACTGTTTGGTAGAAAAATCAGGATCAAAAAATTAGGGTTTGGAATCCGAAGAGATTTGGTAGAGGGGGAAGGCTCCAAATGGCCGGAGGTGGCTCTAAATCGCCCGAGGTTGACCGTTGGGGGCTCGGAATCGCTGGAGGAAGGCCGTCGGGGGCTCGGAATCGCCGGAGGAAGGCCGTCCGGGGCGCGAAATCGCCGGACGAAGGATGCCTGGGGCTCGAAATCGCCGGACGAAGGACGCCGGGGGCTCGAAATCGACGGAGGAAGGCCGTCCGAGGCTCGAAATCGCCGGACGAAGGACGTCGGGGGTTCGAAATTGCCGGAGGAAGGCCGTCCTGGGCTCGAAATCCCGGGACGAAGGACGCCGGGGGCTCGAAATAGCCGAAGGAAGGACGTCGGGTGCTCGGAATGGCTGGAGGAAGGACGTCGGGGGCTCAGAATAGGGGTGAGGAGAGGCGGATCTGGAGTTTGGGAAGAGAGGAGAGGAGAGGCGCGATGAGGAGCACTTTTTAGAGCGCGGAACGCGGCACCAGGGCAGATTCCGGAAGATGAGGGAAAGAGTGATTTTTAGATAAGCGATTTTTAAAAAGCTTTGAAAACAAACACAGAAAAAACAGCTCTGGCGGCCGGAATAGAGATTCTCCAGCCGTCAGAGCTGCGCCAAACAGACCCGAAATCGCCGGAGGAAGGACGTCGGGTGCTCGGAATGGCTGGAGGAAGGACGTTGGGGGCTCAGAATAGGGGTGAGGAGAGGCGGATCGGGAGTTTGGGAAGAGAGGAGAGGAGAGGCGCGATGATGAGCGCTTTTTAGAGCGCGGAACGCGGCCCCAGGGCAGATTCCGGAAGATGAGGGAAAGAGTGATTTTTAGATAAGCGATTTTTAAAAAGCTTTGAAAACAAACACAGAAAAAACAACTCTGGCGGCTGGAATAGAGATTCTCCAGCCGCCAGAGCTGCGCCAAACAGATCCTTAGCTAGTGACTTTCACCTCTTATTATGTATTATCCTCCACCCATACCTGTCACCCTAATATCTTAAACATTGCCTCTACCTTGACACAGCTACATCGATCAATTGTACCTATGTCACCTGAGCTCATAACAAAGCAATTAATAATTCAATAAACAATAGACAAAGCGATGGAGGTAAGTGCCATAAAGTATTTGTAAAGGAGGTGATATATGGACTTCTGTTGGGGTCGTGGCAGTCTTCCTGCGACCACCGCTACGTTTGCTTACGACATCAGATCCATATAGTTCTATAATGGTATCGCATGGGTCGTTCTTTCGGACCATCCAACATGCAGTTTGCTTCAAAGTAAAACTTGTTAGCCATCCGATATTCTCCCCAAGACACATTTCTTGAAGACACAATTAATACCCGTGAGAATTATATTCCCGAAAGCACATTTATTTCCGTATAAATTATTTCTCGAATGCTCACAATTTCTATCAATATTGAAATATCATTTTATCATCGCGTGCAAAAAAGATAGAAATTACACTGTTTATTAAAAAAAACCGTCACATAGACCCAAAAAATCCAAATTAAGGAACCACAAAATTGAGTCCAAGTCCAAGACTTCATCATACCCAATTAACATATTAAACCTCATCCAAAATAGTCTAATTTGATGAGTCAAATCCCTAGCTCAGCTTAATAGGCCTCACGGCTTCTTAGGTTGGCGTCGCTTAATAAATCAAATAAATCAAGACCAAAAAATCATTTAACCCTTGCAAATAATGTTACCCGAAATCATTGACTCAACTTGATAAGATTCTCGGCCTCTTGGGTTTGAATTGGAGTGCATATTATCATACCATTAACTTAATAAATCAATTAAAACCAAAGAGATTGAATGTTCACAACAAACCAAGATTGGAAGAAGGAAGAATCAGTTTTCAATCCTCAAATTATTCAAAAAAAGAAAAAGAAATGTTTTCAATGAACCATGGAATTCGGGGAATGGCTTCTCTTTTAAAATCAGTCTGAATCAAAGTGAGAAGATATATACGTGGGATTTAAAAATTAGAAAATCATAATGTTCTTCCAAGCTAGCATGAATATTACTCAATAAGGCCCAAACCAAAAAAATATTTACTGTAATTCTAAAGTAGTAACCTTAGGAAGGACCTTGTAAGCATCTAACCAGAAACTAAAAACAATAATGCCTCATGATTTAATCATGAATTGAAACAAGAACTCAAAATTAAGACCATGGAAGAAACATGTTAGAACATGATTATGTTCAACCAGTAAAGAGTCTAAATTGAACCATGGGAAATATTTCCGATCATTGATCAAAAAAGGTCTCACCAGATTATATTAAAACAGTTGTCTGATAGAAATGATTATTGAATTAGGAAGATTAATACCCTTTATATATGGAGGAGGATATAACAAAGAAAAAAAGGAAATGAAGTAATACATAATGTGACTACTACATATTAAACACTCTCCCATCAAGTTGGACGTGAGATGTTAATCATGCCCAACTAGTCAACAATCCTTCCAAATATATTCCCACTCAATTCTTTTGTGAGAATGTCAGCTAGCTATCTGTCAGAGGAAACAAAAGTACACGCAATTTCCTTCTCAATATTCTCCTTGATGAAGTGTTGATCTATTTCAATGTGCTTAGTGCGGTCATGTTGAACATTATTGTGGGCGATACTGATAGACTTATTGTCACAATATAGTCGGATGGGTCCGGCTTCAGTAAGGCTTAGGTCACCCATCAATGAACGTAGACATAAGCCTTCACAAACCCCATGAGCAATAGCTCTAAACTTGGCTTTTGCGCTGGATCTTGGCACAACTTGTTGTTTCTTGCTTCTCCAAGTAACAAGGTTACCCCCACCAAAGGAACAATATCCTAAGTTGATCGTCGATCCTCAACAGACCCGACCCAATCAACATCAGTGTAAACTTCAATATTTTGACATGAATTTGGAACAAACAAGATACCTCTTCCCGGTGAAGATTTAAGATACCTAAGAATTTTGTGAGCTGCATCCACATGACACGTCATTGGAGTATGCATGAACTGGCTGGTAACACTACAGACTCAATAGGTCGCTGAGGCTCACCCTCCGTCGGAGTCACGAGAGATGAGTCAGAAACAAGAGATAGGTCACTCATGGGGCTAAGCATCTCGCTGGGGTGAGAGCAATCTGTATCAGGAATCACTTTCGTCGTGGGTGGTAGGATAGTGGTAGGCATCGTGGTAACCTCAGTATGAAGGCTCGTACTGCGAAGGTCAAGGTGAGGGTCCAACCGACCAGCTCTGGCGGATCTCAAAGACTTCGTAATGAATGACAAGCTGATACGTCTGCTTGAGGGACTTCGAGCTATGATAGATCACCTTAGTACGGATATCAGATCGAAGCCCAGACCGAAATCGGCAAGTGGTCATGGCCGAGTCCTCTCGGATATCGCTCCTCACAACTAACTTATCAAAGCAATCCCTGTTCTCAGCGACCAACATGGATTCTTGCTGAAGGGAAAATAATTGGTCGAGCAAGTGACTCCGATATGATGAAGGAAGGTACCTCTGACACAATGTACGCTTCATGTCCAGCCAACTAGTGATGCGACGAAGACGGTCTCGCTCGCGGGTCCTCTCAACGCTGGCCCAATATGCCTTCTCCTGATCTAATAGTTTAAGTTTCACAAACTTAACACGACGCTCACCGAATAACTCAAAATTATCAAGATAATACTCAATATCCACGAGTCAATAACTGAAAGACTCGAGACTCGATGAACTGTCAAAAGAAAGGGAAACTGTACGAAACTGACTCTCAAGATATCTCTCAAAGTGACGATCCTCATAATATCCACCCAAAACTTAGGGCAATAAGAAGCGACATATTACACCGGGAGAGGAAGAGAAATCCATTCCATGCGATCACCATGAAGTACTAAAGGTGCCGGAAGGAGCAGTCACTTCACTGCATTGAGTATCCGACGCCGGATAAGGGCTTAAGGAGGAGGGGCAGTAGAAAAAGAAGAGACCTATGGTAGAGGGAGAGGCGAACACGAGGTGAAGAGAGGGAGAACGCGAGCGGATGAGAGGGTGAACGCGAGCCCTGCTCAACTGAAAATCCTTCTTTTCTAAAGTATCTCGCCAAGATTCAAGTTTTGCGTTTACACCCACGCACGTATCATCAACCAAAATGATATCATCCACAAACAATAAACACCAAGGTATTGCTTGTTGGATATGTTTGGTGAGCTCATCTAAGATAAGGGTAAAGAGTTAAGGGCTTAAAGCTGAACGTTGATGTAATCCAACAGTGATAGAGAATTCCCGTGTTAATCCTCCAGATGTCCTCTCCCGTGTCACTGAATTTGTATACATATCTTTGATTATGTCAATATAGATACATTTACACCTTCCTTTTCTAACACTCTCCATAAGATCTCTCTTGGAACTCTATCATAAGCCTTCTCATGATCAATAAAAATCATATGCAAATCTTGTTTTCTTTCTCGATAGTTGTCAATGAGTCTCCTCAAGAGATGTATAACTTCCATGGTCGACCTCCCTGGCATGAATCCAATTTGATTCTCCGAGATGTTAGTCTCTCATCTTAATTGTCTTTCTATTACTCGTTCCCATAGTTTCATGGTATGACTCATCATTTTAATTCCTCTGTAATTAACACAATTTTGTATATCTTCTTTATTCTTATACAAAGAGAGCTTTTCCACACATTCACAATAAATTCACCACCTCGACAGCTAACATATAAATGAAATACAACTAAAGCTCCGAGTTTTTGGTGTGCGAATATGATCGACATTATGACTTTGGTGATATGACGGTGGTGCTGAATCAAAAGGACGGAGTAGACACGAAAGTGACTATCGAGGATAGAGCGTTAGGAGCAGTACAATGGCTCAACCGGGCCAAACAGATGGCCTACGTCACGCTCGCGCAATTGAACTAACCTATACCCGTGCTTTGAAAGTCGATTGGGACAAGTTCTTAGCCACCAAGAAAGACTATCCTTTCTATCGACCCGAACAATACGACTCTAACGATTATCTACACACATCCCTACGCTATCGTTGGATTCACACTGGATTCACCAATTATGAGTAGAATAAACATTATTTACGCAAATAGGAAAAATTATAAAACTATAAACATAAATAAAAATTAATTTTACTCGGATTTCTACACGAGACACAAGCACTCGACTAGGAGCACTGTTGAAGTCAACATTTTACTTCGTCTCACGATCATATGCAGCACATTTATTTTCCCAATCATACATAAGAAACAAATTCAACTCGCGACACATTAACGGATAAGCGCGCGCTCAAGTGAGTGCTGTAGTATGCAGTGAATACAAAACAGTACTAAATAAATTGAAATGAAAGAGCTTCTAGCATGCATATGAGATGTGCACGTGCAGTGGGTAGCAACATAACGGTTCTCCCCCGAACTTAAGCTATGCAATCCAAACGAATAATCTAACAATAAGAATTAATATAGAAGCTAGTGGAGGGATTATCCAATGCTCAGAAACGAGTATACCAGAAGATTTGCGGTAATATCAAGATGGAAATCTGCCACCGCATCCAAACGATAGCCACACCTACAAGAAGAACTCCAAGCACATAATATAATAAAATAAAACTATCACATCACCGAACTAAACTACACATTCATGAATATGCTACCATCACAACCGTACATATCAAACCAAAATGACAGAATAATAGAATAGACAATGTCTGAAGCAAAACATCCATAAACACACCCTGAGAACAGATGTTCCAGCAGAATAATGTTAAGTACAACACAATAATAAAAGTAGAACAAAAACTGAAATTAACTAAACGATCCTTGGAAGTGTGAAGCTGAGCAGTCACTGTGAAGAGTGATGAGGAGACTGAGGGGGAGACTGCGAAGGAGTACGAGTCCGGCGGAACCGAGAAGTAGAAGCACGTCCCGGAACAACGGGAGGCACCACTCCCATATGCTCCCCCATCCGAGTCATCAATTCATACTGCATGGTAACTGTAGAAATGGAGAAAGCCAACCTTGTATATATGTCCAATCTTGGTACAAATACAAAGAATGAGTACATATATATAGATGAGAGAAAGACTTCGAGAGAAGCAAGTCCTATACACAATGTGGGACTAAAGAGAGGAGAGAAAAGCAATAAATGCTATACAAATGGGCCTAATGTTAAGTGGGCTTTTCCAACACTAGTCCCCCGCAAGCTGGAGCGTATAGGTCATATGCACCCAGCTTGGACAAACATTGGTAGAACAGAGTGCTTGATACACCCTCCGGCCTTTGTGAGGATGTCGGCAACTTGATCATTTCCTGGAACATGCTGATTAATTCCCAAGTTTCCCCATTCAATTGAACCTTTTCACGAACAACCTGAGTGACAGTCATCATGACCTCGATATGTTTTGTGCGCTCATGACCCCTAAGACCGGATTCTTTGCGATGTGTATGGCGGCTTGACTATCACAACTCCCAATAGAACAGCAGAGGACCTTTGGGGAGTTTTACTCCCAGGTCAGTAAGGAGACTTTCAAGCCATGTGAGTTCTGAAACAACTGAGGCCATCGATCTGTATTCAGCCTTTGCAGATGAACGAGCCACCACAGCTTGTTTCTTACTAGCTTGGCCAAGTAATAAGATGCCCACCAAAATACGTACAGAACCCACTAGTTGACCTTCGATCGTCCAGGGAACCCGCATAGTCGGCATCAGAATAGGCAACCAATGCGGGAGCAGAGTCAGAGGTTTTGTAAACCAGCCCTTGGCCTGGAGCTCCCTTAAGGTATCGGAGAATCCGTTCAACCGCTTGGAGATGAGAAGCCCGGGGGGCATTGCATGAACCTACTGACAACCCCAACTGCAAATGAGATATCTGGCCTTGTGACTGTTAGATAGATCAACTTGCCCACCAGGCGTCGATAGTATTCCGGGTTCGGAAGAAGCCTCGTCATCCGAAGCATGAGCGCATAATTTGTGATTTGCCTCCATCGGAGTACACGCTGGCTTGCAACCAGACTGACCAGCATCTTTGAGAAGATCGAGACAGTACTTTCGTTGGGAGAGTACCAACCCGTCCGGCCGCCGGGCGATCTCGAGACCAAGAAAGTAGCGAAGTTTCCCCATGGGAGTAAATCCCAGCATAAGCCGCCAGTGTGCCAACACCAGAAGTATAAGTGCTGCCACACATACGAAAGGAAACAGACGTCAGCTTACCGGTCATCTTATCCAAAGCGTCTAGAATGCGGATGTTGGTAAGAAACTCGAGCGTGAGTTCACGGTACCCGTTTTCCTCAATAGAGAACTTGTTACGCCATGAGCCCACCTCAAGTAGACGCTCCACCGCCGCTTCTAAACGAATGGATGCAAGGGCCGAGCCAGAAACGAGGCAACATTCCAAATTTTTTTATGACGCAGCTTATCGCACCTCTCATGGTATTCCGGTCTCCCGAAGAGCAACATTTCCTTTGCCGAAACAGCAACTGACCTTGAGGACGAAGAGCCTTCACCACGGAGGAATCTGCTCACCGCCTTCTTCACACCCATGATTAAGTCGAATAGGTGATCGAGGATGAATGAGGGAGAGAATGAGGGAAGGATTGACAGAGGAGAGTGAAAAAAGACAACCGGCGCAAGGAAGCTGGGCGAAAATTTCCGTTCGCACGTCGGGAACGAATTAGGGCTATCGTGATAAAAGGAGGCGATCAACGATTTTATATAATTGAAAATTGCACGATCGTGCGATTAACTCTCGCACGGGATGTACGCCCGTGTGAATTGCAATTTCAGCCCCGACTCCAATTTTTTTTGGAAAAGAAGCTACGCGCGAATACAATGAACAAATTTTGAACAACAAAATGATAGGAAGTAATGACTGCTCAAGTTTACTCTTCACAGGGTGCGCGACACGCGCAAAATTTCATAAAAGCGATACTTAGACAAACTAGCAGCAAACAAATTGAAACTAAAGTTTGATAGAATTATTTATCACTATTCCTACTCCTAGATAAGTACTTGGTTTTCTGTCACCACAACACGACTTATTCAACGGTCAAAATGTCCTAACTAATAGGTCTATGAAAACTAAAATGAATAGGTAATTGTTCTATTATCCGTTTCGGTAACGGGTACCGATACAGAGAAAGAATAGTTACCCCCATATCTGTATATATATACCTGCACTAAACATGGGGCATGTGAAGAAAATATTGTCACGACCCGTCTCAACAATATCAGAGTGCGCTTTGAGACGAGTCGTGATGCCACAGACACGTGCGGAAGGACATCCATGCCTGCTAAGGCGGATGCAAAGAATGCTGAAAATAGTTTGAAAGTAGTTTTTTTTGGAGAAAACATGTTTTTATTGCGGAAGCTATTAGAGTTTTAAAATAGTGAGAATTTTAGATGTACATGTATTTTGTAAAATTTATATTCTTACAGGTACTACTATAGATTTCATGCAACTATGATTCACAAGGGGATGCACATGCATTAATATCAAATTCTATTACATGAATATTTAAATAGCCTAGCAGTTATCTATGATTTCAGAGAAAATGTCTGATTGTAATTATTACATAAAAGAAATATTAGACAGTAAAAGAAATGTAAACATAGAACCTGGAACTTGATGCTGATCGGGCTCGAGCACTTGACGACGCTGTACGAACGCTAAGACAATTCCAAAGCAGAAAGGAAAAGTTTCAGAACATTGAAATAAACAGTAGCACAGTAGAAGTACAAAACAGTAAGTGAAGCAGAAAATTACGAGTGTAACAGTTCTCATTAAGCAAAATATTCAAGACAAGCAAACAAAAGAGCTAAACAAAACAAGTTAGTTTATTAGGCTATTCCGGAGTATAACATATAGACAGATCCAGAAACGTCATTAGCTGCAATCAGTGGAAGGTGGACGTGTTTTATTTGATACACGATGATTCTAAAGTGAGTCTCAATGCAAGTTTTATCAAAACAATTGTGTTTGCTATGACCATTTATGGGTTTCCGTTGTCAGTCAAGTGGAAACTCGATTCAAGGCGTCACATCAATTTAGCACTACCTTTCACGGGTTGCTTATGACATTAATGATTTTAAAGTTTCAAGATTTAGGAGATTCATAACATACCAAAACCTGAGGCAAATTTGGCGATTCAAACAGTACAAGTTTAGAGTTTATAAACGGGTAAAGAGAGGCATTGAGTTACGGGGCAACATTCGCTCAATTCTTAGGACAGACCTAAGAAACCAGAGAAACATCAGAACCCAGATTCGATGACCCAGAAGGAATCAAACAGTGAGTTTAGACTCTTGTAGGTTCGAGTGGTTAATGTTTCAGTAACCAGAAGATTTTTAGAGTAAATCGCAGAGGTAAGTTGAAATGTATCAGATCGGAAATATCAAGTACATATCTAGGTTAAATCATCATTGGATTCAAGTATTTTCCACGTAAAAAGTGTGTTACGAGCATGATACATCAAAACAAAAATCATATACTTGCTAATGAGAATTCATTACAGTTATTATCGTGACAATGTTGCTCGTGATTAACGCTCTGCTATTATTCAAATTATTCCTCAAAATAGACAGAATCCATCAATATGCATATTCAATTAACCGTTGTTCACTAACTCGTCTCCCAATTATCCAAATATCATCCTTTACCCTCATGACTCGCGTTATTCCTATCGCGGGAACCTCAAACAGATAACAAGTCTATTTAGGGATTCAAGGTCTAAATTATTTGATGAAAAAAGAAATCAAGGACGAATTCAGACAAATACAAGATCAGACAAGGTAATTAAATTCAATGTTTGCGAGAGAGAAAGATCTCTACTTGCCTGAAGGAAGCTGCAATTGGCGGCGTCGGCTAAGCGGTGCAAGCAAGATTTAGAAACTCTATTTGGACCTGTTTAAGAACAACAAAAGAGACAACAGAATTCACTACGCCAACACAAGCAATTTATTATCAAATAACCTAAACATGAGCGGGGTTAGAGAATATACCTCCCTCAAGAGTGCGGGGAGAAGAGACGCCACGCGAAAGCGAAGACTTGACGACGCTCGGCTAGGGAAAAACCCTAATTCGGAGAGGACTTCTTTCACGACCCGACCATGGATGCGACGAACGTTGCCGGAGAACACAACTATAACTAGAGATAAACGATTATTAGGGGGAAAAATCATGAAACACAAGTTGTACTCAAATTGGTGCACAAAAATTATTTAGGAAATCAAGGAAAATCTAGATAAGGATGAAGGAGGAAGATTCTTACCAAGAGGAGCCAAAATCGAGTCCAAAATCTGAGCGAAGGATTAGAACGAAGCCCTACGCGTAATCAGAGCCCAAGGAAGATGGAGAAGCGACTGTCGGCCTTGGAGTAGAGGGAGGAGGAGGCTGCCGGCCACCAGGAGGCGAGAAAAACCGCTGCCAGCCCTCAGAAAGAGAGGGTCGTCGATCTCCATGGAGGTGAGAAGCCGACCAAGGATGAAGACCAGGAGAGATGTCGGCCAGAGAAAGAAGCGCACGGGAGGGAGGAGCTGGAGGAGTAGTCGGCGCCTGGAGCTGGAGACGGGGCTTGAGGGAGCTGTGACATGCGGTGGAGTCGGAATCGGGGTCGCCCTAAACTAAACGGGAGCACTGGGATGCGGGAGTCGGCGGGATCGGGAGAAGCGCTGCGGGTTTGCTGGAATAAAAGAAAAGGGGGGGGGGGCTGGTTCTCGGGTTAAGCAGGAATTATGTTCTTCTTCTTCTTCTTCTTATTATTAATGCATTAATATTATCATTACAAAAATCGGGTTGTTACATTCTCCCCCACTTAGGAAGTTTCGTCCCGAAATTTTCCTGAGAATTTTTTGAATGGGGTCAAAAACAACGAAGATTCAGACGATATTCTTTCCAACAATGTCTGCAGATCAAGACATAGAAGTTAACTATGAATACAAATAAACCGAGAGGAGAACAAGCGCGGAGACTTACTAAGATCTGATTCAAGTTCACAGGGAACTCTTTAGACTTAGCGGGTTCAGACTGACACGAAAGATCGACTTTAGGGAGCACATGAATTGCTTCAGTTAGCTCAAAATTGAAAGTTAAGACTCGGGAATCCAAGAGCGAGAGAATTCTTGCACGAACCGAAGATACAACACCAAAGAGGAAAAGAAATAAAATGACGATTGATTGTCCACAGAAGCGAGTCATCATAGAGATGGAAGAACACAGATCAACGCTGAAGAAATACAGTAGAGCATTTCACAAGAAGTTCATTTTTTACTGACATTCAGAAGCTATATAGAAAGAGATGCACAAAGACTGGATAAGATTGTTAGTTGAACAGAGCAGGAAGACTGATTACGAATACCAGAGACTTGAAACTAGAGATCCTAACACATTTCTTACTTTCAGGTACATTATTATGTAATAATTACAACATTTTCATTGGACAACTATAGGTAATAATCATGCAAGTGCAATACCGAGATCATGTGCAATGTCAAGCAAATAGAAAATTCATGTGTGTACAATCATTATTGTTGTTGTTGGTTTTACACCTGTGCAATGATTTATGATATGATTGCAAATGAATGGATACACATGTTATGTTAAGCGCCCATATCACTTAGCATGTCATGCATATTAGAACTCTAATGGCAGCGCACTTGAAAATATTCAACCGCCCATACAATTTAATATTCGCAAGCGGTGTATATCGTAGTGAAAATTCATATCCACAAAAATATTAAGTTTGCCCATAACCCCTTAACATTTGTGTGCATACTACTCATGCTTATGAGTGAGTGTGTGCGTGTTTCAGTCGCGAACAACAAATAATGACAGGCTGAGTGAGGAAATGATGCATGCATATTTATTTATATAATAAGGTCAAAATATTTGATAATTTTAAAATACTTCATCTTTAGGAGCCAACCTCCCTCTGATATCAACTGTCACGACCCGTCTCAACAAGATCAGAGTGCGCTTTGGGATGAGTCGTGATGCCACAGACACGGGCGGAAGGACCGCCATGCCTGATAAGGCGGATGCATAGAATGCTGAAAATAGTTTGAAAGTAGTTTTTTAGAGAAAACATGTTGTTTTTATTGCGGAAGTTATTAGAGTTTTAAAACAGTGAGAATTTTATATGTACATGTATTTTGTAAAAATTATGTTCTTACAACTACTACTATAGATTTCATGCAACTATGATTCACAAGGGGATGCACATGCATTAATATCAAATTCTAGTACATGAATATTTAAATAGCATAGCAGTTGTCCATGATTTTAGAGAAAATGTCTGATTGTAATTATTACATAAAAGAAATATTTGACAGTAAAAGAAATATAAACATAGAACCTGGAACTTGATGCTGATCAGGCTCGAGCACCTGGCGACGCTGCACGAACGCTAATACAATTCAAAAACAGAATGAAAAAGTCTCAGAACATTGAAATAAACAGGAGCACAGTAGAAGTACAAACAGTAAGTGAAGCAGAAAAGTATGAGTGTACCCGTTCTCATTAAGCAAAGTTATTCGAGACAAGCAAACAAAATAGGTAAACAGAACTAGTTAGTTTATTAGGCTACTCCGGAGTATAAAATGTAGACAGATCCAGAAACGTCATTAGCTGCAATCAGTGGAAGCTGTAAGTGTTTTATTTGATGCACGTTGATTCTAAAGTGAGTCTCAATGCAAGTCTTATCAAAACAGTTGTGCTTGCTATGACCATTTATGAGTTTCCGTTGTCAGTCAAGCGGAAACTCGATTCAAGGCGTCACATCAATTTAGCACTATCTTTCACTGGTTGCTTATGACATTAATGATTTTAAAGATTCAAGATTTAGGAGATTCATAACATACCAAAACCTGAGACAGATTTGGCGATTCAAATTGTACAAGTTTAGAGTTCATAAACTGGTCAAGAGAGGAATTGAGTTACGGGGCAACACTCGCTCAATTCTTAGGATAGACCTAAGAAATCAGACAGACATCAGAAACCAGACAGACATCAGAAACCGAATTCGATGACCCAGAAGGAATCAAACAGTGAGTTTAGACTCTTGTGGGTTCGAGTGGTTAATGTTTCAATAACCGGAAGATTTTTTTAATAAATCGCAGAGGTAAGTTGAAATGTATTATATCGGAAATATCAAGTACATATCTAGGTTAAATCATCCTTGGACTCAAATATTTTTCACGTAAAAAGTGTGTTACGAGCATGATACATCAAAACAACAATCATATACTTACTAATCAGAATTCATTACAGTTATTATCGTGACAATGTTGCTCGTGATTAACGCTCTGCTATTCTTCAAATTATTCCTCAAAAGAGACAGAATCCATCAATATGCATATTCAATTAACCGTTGTTCACTAACTCGTCTCCCAATTATCCAAATATCATCCTTTACCCTCATGACTCGTGTTATTCCTATCGCGGGAACCTCAAACGGATAACAAGTCTATTTAGGGATGCAAGGTCTAAATTATTTGACGAAACAAGAAATCAAGGACGAATTCAGACAAATACAAGATCAGACAAGTTAATTAAGTTCAATGTTTGCGAGAGAGAAAGATCTCTACTTGCCTGAAGGAAGCTGCAATTGGCGGCGGCGGCTAAGCGGCGCAAGCAAGATTTAGAAACCCTATTTGGACCTGTTTAAGAACAACAAAAGAGACAACCTAATTCACTACGCCAACACAAACAATTTATTATCAAATAACCTAAACATGAGAGGGGTCAGAGAATATACCTCACTCAAGAGTGAGTGGAGGCGAGACGCCACGCGTAGGCGAAGACTTGACGACGCTCGGCTAGGGGAAAACCCTAATTCGGAGAGGACTTCTTTCACGAACCGACAATGGATGCGACGAACGATGCCGGAGAACACAACTACAACGAGAGATAAACAATTATTAGGGGCAAAATCATGAAACACAAGTTGTACGCCAATTGGGGCATAAAAAGTTTTTAGAAAATCAAGGAAAATCTAGATAAGGATGGAGGAGGAAGATTCTTAGCAAAAGGAGTCAAAATCGAGTCCAAAATCTGAGCAAAGGATTTGAGCGAAGCCCTAGGCGTAATCGGAGCCCAAGGAAGATGGAGAAGCGGCTGTCGGCCTTGGAGTAGAGGGAGGAGGCGGCTGCCGGTCACCAGGAGGCGAGAAAAACCGCTGCCAGCCCTCAGAAAGAGAGGGTCGTCGATCTCCATGGAGGTGAGAAGCCGGCCAAGGAGGAAGACCAGGAGAGATGTCGGCCAGAGATAGGAGCGCAAGGGAGGGAGGAGCTGGAGGAGTAGTCGGCGCCTGGAGCAGGAGACGGGGCTTGCGGGAGCTGTGGCTTGCGGTGGATTCGGAATCGTGGTAGCCATAAACCAAGCGGGAGCAGCGGGATGCGGGAGTCGGCGGGATCGGGAGAAGCGCTGCGGGTTTGCGGGAATAAAAGAAAAGGGGGGGGGGATGGTTCTCGGGTTAAGTAGGAATTAGGTTATTATTATTATTATTAATGCATTAATATTATCATTACAAAAATCGAGTTGTTACAAATATGATGGAGAATTATCTGTGCCTATCTCATCGTGCAGGAGATCCATTCCATCGTCGGGTAGCATAGCGGGCCCGGCCACTTCCTGAACCAGGTCCAATGCGGAGCCCTATAAAGGATAAGACAAGAGAATGAGATCAGAAACAAATCAGAAGAATGACATAAATGAATTACGTCTTCAGGAGCGATCCTGATATCACTCCCGATAAGTTGAGATAATAGGATATTGTTGGCATCATCAACAACGCTGTAAGATTCAATGAGATCATTAGTGGTCTTCTCTACGACTTGGATTTCCTCCACCGGTGCTGAGGTAATCACCTCGTCACCTTGGAGAATATCCTCTTCCATAGGAATGTGCACAACACTGCAATCACCTGCTTCGTCCTGCAAAACATCCTCAATAATAATGTCAGAAACAAGTGTTTTAGTATGTACACGAGGGCGAGGAATAATGTTCGAATAAAAATCGAGCACCGATTCCTCACAAAGAATCAAATCTACATGTAGTGATAAATGCATAGGGGAGATGAGCGCAGCCATGTCGGAACATATATTTGTCACAACTCTGATAGGCGTATCTACACCATTCCCTTCAAAACATGAAGGTGATATAGAAACGTAATCAGAGGTAGAAGTTGTGCTGCCAGGAATAGGAGTCTGGACAATCCGGATCTTCGGCTCATCATCCTCGTCGAATTGGCAAAGATATTCAGCACAATCCTTCAGAGCGTGATCCTTGCTTCGACAAAATGAACATTGTTTTGCATTCCTCTTCGGTCCTTGCGGTGCCGAAGATGAATTTCAAAACGACACTTGCGGCGCATATGAGTTACCAAAAGACTTAGGGACGGGGTATGAAGTACCCTATGATGTCGGTTCTTCATTCACTGAGCCTCGAGAATTAGAGCTATGATCTCCCATGGGGCATCTATCACTAGAGTGGGAGGAATCTCCACACAAAGGACAACGGATATTAAGTATAACAAACATGGTGCAAAGAGAGTCAAATTCAACAAGATAAAAACCTCTATGCAAAATACTGCACCCAACAATAAATGACTAAAACAACCTATAATTGGAGTAATAAAAATAGAGTAAATAAATAAACAAGAAAACAAAAATATATACAACTAATTTTCCTAACAAATGAATCACGACACCAGCTCCATTCACCGACAATGACATCAAAAACTTGATGCCCAAAAACTTAATGGGGTCGAACACGATAAGTGTACCAGTTGCTCAAGTAATATAAAATGGGTGAATTTCCACAAGTATTGAATCTCTCAAGGAACACAGGTTGGGGCGTGCGATTTTCTTGTTTAGAAAACTAGTTATAAAGGTTTTAAAATGGAAAACGGGGCTTTGAATTTGGTTTTGTAAAATTAATAAAAACTAAACTAACTATTGCGAGTCGCAAGCACCACATCGCATGGTGGATGTAACTATGCAGACTGCTATGCTCTGCTTCGAGAGACGGATGGCCGAGAAGCCAAACGAATGGGGTGAACACACCGACGAAGTGAGGGTCGCAAGCACCTCGTCGCAATGCGCACCACTAGAAATTGCTAGTGCGACAAATCAATCACAACTGCGGGATGGCGAATGGAATGGCGGCGGACCTAAATACACATAAACCTTAAGATAATCCAAATACATGGAATTACGTATTAACAAAATATGGTTCATGAGTTCATCATCCATACACAAGAAATAATGACGTAAAAATCACAACAACAAGATGAGTGCACGAGATACAACCAAAGAACGAAGACTCGTCGAGGATTCACGGCCAGAATCGAAGGGTTGTCAATCATTGTCCTTGCTTGGTCCATGACTGCCGTCCGCGATAGAAGAGGGTTGTCACTACCTCCCAATTGACCCATCTTCTTCTCTAATCACCCTTGGCCATATACCTTGCAAGAGGTCCACTTGAATGTTGTGAGAAATGCTTCGAATCGAACCTTGAGAGCTTGGGTTGATGGAGGTGGCATAGGGAGAGGCCCTAACAGTAGATTTGTGGTGGAAAGATGGCGAGAGCTCCTCCCAAAGGTGGGCGGTGATAGAGGGCGAAACTGGGTGAACTTGAGCGGGTAGGTGCGAAATGGCGATGGATCCAGAATTAAGGCAGAAATCTGCACTTAAATAGCAAACTGGATAAAAAATTATCACGCACGGTTGAACGCACGACCGCGCATGCAAAACGTGCGAAATTAATCAGGCAAAATTCCTAACCAGGCCAACATTGGGCCCATGCGGTTTTACTCACGCACAGGAAAAACTGACCGTGCGAGAACACATCGCACGAGCTGCGATAGAACACATATTTTCAGACACAAAAGGGAAACTCGTGGGATTTCTTTCTCGCATGGTTGAATCCAACCGTGTGAAGGAAACACACAAACAATTAAAATATAAATTTTTTAAACAAAAGAGGCTGCTCGTGCGATTTTACTCACGCACGGGTGAAACTGACCATGCGCGAACAAAACACACGAGTCGTGACAAATCACCATTTTGGGCATTGAAGAACACGCACGTCCGCAAAAACCGTGCGTAAAGGAATCGCACGATCGTGCGATATACACAGGTTTGCATACAAAAGGAATGAGATGTGCCTACCAGCAATATGAACTGATAATCCCGGGCCAAAGGCCACCGACGACATAGGCACAACCACAAACAAGAAAAAAGCAAAAGGGAGCACCGTGTGCTTACCTCAAGCGAAAGAGTGTGCAATTGCACACCACAATAGGCTAAAAAGCTATGAAGCACGGATACGTCAAAAATAGGGTCGTACCCGTACCGAATACGTTTTCGGTACGGATACGCGTACCGCACGCCCCGGTTCGTGATTTTAGTTTATAATCTCGATCCCCGCTCCCGTCCCGCTCCCGATCCCCGCTGCCGCCAGTGCTCCCGTCGCGCTCCCGATCCCCGCTGCCGCTGACGATCCCTGTAAGCTTCTTCTTCTTCCTCTTCTTCTTTTTCCTCTTCTTCTTCTTCCTCTTCTTCTTCCTCTTCTTCTTCCTCGTCTGCCTCTTCTTCTTCCTCTTCTTCTTCCTCTTCTTCTTCCTCTTCTTCTTCTTCTTCTTCTTCCTCTTCTTCTTCTTCTTCTTCCTCTTCTTCCTCTTCTTCCTCTTCTTCTTCCTCTTCCTCTTCTTCCTCTTCTTCCTTTTCTTCCTCTTCTTCCTCTTCCTCTTCTTCTTCTTTCTCTTCAAATTAATTTGTGAATGTGTTGTTGGTTCAATTAGTTAGTTCAAATTAATTTGTGAATGTGCTCTTTGTTCGTGAATACTGTATTATAGTTCAATTAGTTAGTTATGTACTTGTACTTCAATTGAT
Organism: Platanthera guangdongensis; assembly: GCA_039583875.1. Taxonomy (NCBI): domain Eukaryota; kingdom Viridiplantae; phylum Streptophyta; class Magnoliopsida; order Asparagales; family Orchidaceae; genus Platanthera; species Platanthera guangdongensis. The sequence continues at coordinate 84,009,285 of CM077166.1, forward strand.
TATTTATGCTTCGGATTTTATTGTTTTGAGAATTTATAATTGTATTTGTGATATATGCATATATATTTATTAAATTTAATACAACGTATCCCGTCGTACTCGTATCCTTGATTTTAAAATTTTGTCGTACCGCCATACCGGATACATATCGTACCCGGTACCAGTACCCGTACCGGTGCTTCCTAGCTAAAAAGTGCACTTCCTATATAAACAGAGAACAAGTGAAATATGAACGATTATAAGCTAAATGTGAAGTGCATGTGCGTGAAAACAAGCCCAGTTGAGTCCGAAAATCCTATTTAAATCAGACTCATCACGCCTCAGTCAACACAGAAAAATTGTTAGAGAGCGCAAGCTCTAGGGCGCGGGTCTTTGCCATTCCGAGGGGCTATGGGGTACTATTTATAGGCAAAACATCCCAGGAGTATATTGGTCTACAGTTAGTTTCCTTCGCGAAAGCCCAAATGCTATTCCCAGACCCAAATGTTCTGCGGATAGCCCTCCATGTCTTAAGCAAAATGATATTCCCAGACCCAGATGACCTGCCAATAACCATTCTGTCCTTCAAGAGACTACTACAAGCTGACCTAGGTGAGTCCGCGGGTCTGACCGACTCGGATTTTCCTCGCCTACTTGCGAGTCCGACTGTCCTTCTCGAGCTTGCCCCTCATTGTCTAGCCTGCTTAACGGTGAGTCCGGCTAGCCTGCTTAGACTCTCTTATAGAGCGTTGAGGTGAGGCCTGCTCTCGTTATGATCCACTGGGATATGCCTCCCATCTGCTTGCCGAATACGAGTTGTACACAATACCCTCTCTTTGTTAGCTCGCTAGAGATTGGAAAGAATCACTCAACCATTATTTGGCGAGCCCAAGGCGCAGAGAGAGATGATTCGCGAGTCCATCAACTTTCCTCCCTTATAAATAAAAGGGTGTTGTTTCATTCAACCGTCATCCGCTGCCGCTAAACCACGATCTACGATCGAAGAACTCGGATTGGCTCTTTTTTCCGGGTTGCTGGGCGAGTTCTCCGCAAAGCGACCCCACGACTATAGAGAGAGGAGATCAAATAAGAGAAAGAAGACCGCGCCCCTAGTCGTTAAAGGGAAAACCTCCCCACCTCCAGAGTTAGTTGCAGATCGCGAGCCCTTTCCCAAGGAGATCAGGAAATCGCCTGTCCTTGAGAGGCACACCTTCGACCTCCTCAACCCGGGGAACCACGTAACTTTATCTGGAATTTAGATGTTGGGTCAAAAATTATTTGACGCGAGGTGACTGACCTCCCTTGTGAATTTGAGCAGGTTGAGTCTAACAAAGCTATTGTTTTGGTATTGATGGGTTTGTTAAATTTTCTCAACGTGGTCAGCAAGATAGCCCAAACGCCAAATTAATATCTTCGGAACTACCCAGTTCGCACGTTGAACCAGCGGAAACCAAGGACTAGAGGTACAAAGGTAAATCCCAACAAACAATGGGAGCACAAACATGTCTATTATTCATTCACTTCTTTACAATGCGAGGCATACATAGCGAGACATGATTTCGCTAGTATCACAGCTGTAAACAGAAAGCACCAAAAAACAAGCCGGGCGGACAGCACCCGAGTCCGCCGAGACCGCGAGGTCGCCGAGTCCGCTGAACACGCCCAAGCAAAGCTGCAATCCGCCGAATAGACACGGAGTCCGCCGAAGCCGCGAGGCCGCGCGGACACACCGTTATTCGCCTCCTGCTGAACCTGAACTGAAGAACACCCCTACCCGCCTGAAGCCGGCGGACAGGTTATTGAAGCTGACAAAGATGAAACAGAACTGACAAGCCGCAGAGCGACCTCCTGCTGAGTCCGCAGAGACCGCACACTTCCAAGTACTTGACCGAAGTCACAGCCAAACTCCTGGCTCCTTGAAGCTATCCGCGCGACCTGCACACAGCAAACCGTCAGCCTGAAACAATCCGCGCGGACTGACAAACACAGACCGCAGCACTTCGCTCAACCCAACTTACTGTTCACTCTTGTTATTTAGGTTATGCCAGGGGGGTCCTATTTATAGGCAAGGTGAGGAGTGTGGTCACCGCCCAAGAGATAGCGTCACCACCCCAGCCCGCGCGATAGCAAAAACACCGTCCGCTGAGTCCGCAAGGACTTAGCCGGATACCAAGGCAAACCGCCAGGAGCAAGGCAAACATTGGCGAACCCTCTCCAGTCCGCCCAAGCTATGCGGACAAGGCATCAGCCCGCAAAGCTCCAACCACTGCAAGACAGCAACCCCCTTCAATGGCAGTCCGCACCAACCCGAGGCAGTCCGTAAGACTCACACCTCAATCCGCCACAAGTCCACGACCAAAGGAAGACAACAACAGTCCGCCCGGTCACAGCGGACTTGGCGGATACCGCGGACACCATGGCCTTGGCATAAAGTGTGACCAAGTCCAAAACCATCAAGGGCCAAAGCGAGCATGGCGGACACAAATTCCCGTCCGCCAAACACCCTAGCACAGACCGCCATCAGTCCGCGAGCTCCTCGCACTTCTGTCCAAACAGCAGCCAACCCCGGACTCCAAACCTAGTCCGCCAATCGATCTCCACAGCAAATCGCCTGCTGTGCCACCAGAGCTCGACAAGGCCTCAGCCAAGCTCCAAGCCCAGTCCGCCACAGCCCATACCGCGGACACTCCAGTCCGCAAGCATCCCGCAAACATGAGCCAACCCGCCTATCAGCACAAGCTTGCACCCGTGGCCACTGAGCAATGCACCAGTCCGCAAGCCTCCATCCGCTCAGGCCGCTCCTTGGCAAAGCCAAACATCAACCACCCTATCCGCAGAAGTCAGGCCGCATAGTCCGCGGACTCCATGCAACAAGCCGCTCAGAAGACAGCCGGCTTTCCACTAGACCTTCCACCAGGCCGCACATCTCAGTCCGCCCAGTCCGCCTAGTCCGCCAAAGCTGTCCGCCCCAGGCCGCCCGGCCTGTCCCGTCACCCACTTCCACTTCACAAATTTCAACACTCCCCCTTGAAGTGGGAAGTGGTGACCAAGCCCAGCAAACTGCGCAAGCGTTCAAAGGGCCCCTTCGACAGTGGCTTCGTGAAGATGTCAGCAAGATTATCTTCACTCCGAACATGCCCGACCAGCAGAGACCCCTCCAACACCTTCTCCCTGATGAAGTGGTGATCAATCTCTATATGCTTGGTCCTGGCGTGACACACTGGATTGTTAACCAGTTTGAGAGCACTCTCATTGTCACCCCGGAGTAAAGTAGGCCCTTGCACTTCTTCATGAACATCCTCTATAAGCCTCCTCAACCAAACGGCTTCCCGAGCAGCCAAGGCCGAAGCCTTATACTCCGCCTCCGTGGTTGAAACCGACACCGAGTCCTGCTTCTTGCTACACCACGAGATGCTAGCTGAACCGCAAGTGAACACATAACCTGAAGTAGACCTTCGATCATCCGAATCACCGCCATAGTCAGCATCCGTGTACCCGAGCAACGCAACCTCCGCGTCCCTTCTATAGAGGAGTCCCATGTCAGAAGAAGCCTTGACATACTTCAGAATTCCTTTTGCCGCCACTAGATGAGATTGCCTTGGTTCAGCCATATACCGACTTACTCGGCCAACAACATAAGCAATATCCGTCCTTGTAATCGTCAGATAAATCAAGCTCCCAACAAGAGCCCTGAACACCAAGGGATCAAGAAGAACCCTTCCCTCATCTCTTCGAAGCTTTAGCCCAGATTCCAGTGGAGTAGAGCACTTCTTCCCTTCGCCCATGCCAAACCGCTTCACAATGCGATCAACATAACCTTTCTGGCTAATGAGAACCCCGCACTCCTTCCTCTCCACTTCCAGACCAAGAAAGTGATGCAACTCTCCCAAGTCTTTCATCTCGAAGCGTATAGCAAGCTCTGCCCTGAGCCTTGCTACTTCCCCCTCCGAGTTCCCTGTGATGATCATGTCATCCACATACAGCAGGACCAAGACTCGTAGCTCTCCCTTCTTCTTGACGAACAAGCTTGAATCCGAGTTAGAAGCAAGGTATCCACAGAATTGCAAGTACTCTGCAATCTTCCCATACCACGCTCTAGGAGCTTGCTTCAACCCATAGAGAGCCTTCCTGAGTTTGCAGACATAGTCCAGATGCTTTTCAGAGACAAAACCAAGCGGTTGATCCATGAAGATGTCCTTGTCAATCTCTCCGTAAAGAAAGACATTCTTCACATCGAGTTGCCACAACCTCCATCCCTTGCTAGCAGCCAAGGCGATCACCACTCTTACATAAGTCATCTTCGCAACTGGACTGAATGTCTCCTCATAGTCTTCTCCATACTGCTGTGAGAATCCTCTAGCGACCAGGCGAGCCTTGAACCGATCAATGCTCCCATCAGCCTTCTTCTTCAACTTATACACCCACTTGCAAGTAACCGGAGTAACGCCATCAACCTTGGGCACAAGGTCCCAGGTTTCATTCTTCTTCAGAGCATCAATCTCTTCCTTCATGTCATCATCCCACTCCTTTACTCCAGTGGGCTCGTTGAAGTTTGCAGGCTCTCGCTCATCCAGAGGACCTGCAAAGAAGCAGGAGACAAAGCTCGCTGCATTCCCATCACAGTACCGAGCCGGTGGCTTAACCACCCTCTTCGATCTCCGAAGACATGGCTCCTTGCTCACGGCTTCCGTTGCTTCTTCGGGCTCCACTCCTACCTGGGGCAAGCATTGAGCAGTGCTCCCCCTGCTTCCTGATTCAGAAGGCTCAGCCTCGGAGTTCGAAGCAACAGGAGCTGCTGGTGAAACAGCAAGCTCCTCTTCCAAGCCTTCAGCAGCCTCCACCGGTGCTTCATCAACCTTGCTACTTCCGGTTAGCTCCACTGAGCCACCTCCATATGATGTCAGCTCGTCAAAGACAACGTCTCTTGACACCACGAACTTCTTCGTCACAGGGTCCATGCATTTCCATCCCTTCTTCCGCTCATCATAGCCAACAAAGACAAGTTTCCTTGCCTTCGCATCCAGCTTTGTCCGTGAAGCATCCGGGACATGCACGTAGCAAGTTGAACCGAACACCCGAAGGTGTCCAACACTCGGCTTCTCCTTCAGCAACAGCTCAATGAGAGTCTTCATGTTGATAGGGCTGAGTGGCATCCGGTTGATAACATAAGCAGCACAAGACATTCCCTTCGCCCAAAAGGACCTTGGGATATCTTTCGCAAGAAGCCAGCATTTGCAGGTCTCCGTCAAATGACGGATCTTCCGCTCCGCTACCCCATTTTGTTGTGGAGTGTGAGCACAAGTAAGCTCCCGTTGGATCCCGTGCTTCCTGCAGAAGTTAGAAAACTCGGATGAGACAAACTCACCCCCGTTATCAGTTCTAAACTTCTTAATCCGCAAGACAAGCCGGCCTTCTACCAACTCCTTGAACTCCACGAACAAACAGAAGGCTTCCGACTTCTCCTTTAAGAAGTACACCCAAGTATACCTTGAGTAGTCATCAACCAAGACAAGCATATATCTGCTTCCACCAAGGCTGGCAGTAACCGTTGGTCCCATCAGGTCGCCATGAACGCACTCCAGTGGCTTCTTGCTCCTTGTTTGTGATTTATCAAACGGAAGGCGATGTGCCTTACCGTATTGACAGCCAGCACAAACATGCCCATCACCAAAGGAGGACAACTTCGGCAACCCCCTCACCAAACTTCTACTCGCCATTGCCTTCAGGTTGTTCATGCCAACATGCCCCAGCCTCTCATGCCAGATAGCAGCGCTATCATTGGCCCTCATCTTATCAACATAAGCACTGGTGGAAAGAACAAACAAGTTCTTCACCCTCCTCCCAACATGAGCAACATCAGCCTTCACCGCTGATACGTTGCGAAGGAATCTCACGTCTGTTGGCCCAAACAGAACGTGATACCCAGCGTCCACCGCATTGGTCACCGAGAAGAGGTTCTTCTTCATGCCCGGTACGTGATACACACTCCTTAACGTGAGTGGCCCCTGATCACTACCCAAAGACACGACCCCCTCCTTCTCTACTGCATAAACAGTATTATCGGCAGTGATAATAGCTTCATTACCTGAGTAAGCCTGCATGGAGGTGAACTTTGATTTGTCTCCGGTGAGGTGATGACCACACCCGGAGTCCACGATCCACTCGCTGTTGAAGTCCTCAGCAGACAAGGCCCGGACACAAGTGCCCGTCATAAAAGCTCCGCCCCATCCTGCTTCTTCACTTCTCGAGCAAGCTTCCTCCTTTCCCGCAGCATGCCCAGGTTGCAGTTTGACCTTGCAGTCCCGCTTGAAGTGCCCTCGCTGATGACACCGGTAGCACTTCAGATTCTTCTTCCAGTCCTTAGGAGCATTGCTCCTCTCCGGCGGATATGAAGTTGAAGTCTCCTTCTCACCAGCGGCCTGCACCTTCTTCTTCTTCTTCCCTTCCCATCCTTTCTTCTTGCCTGAGAAGAGGGCTTCGCTGCCTTCCTGATTCAGGTTCACTCCAGCCATCTGCCTTGCTAAGCTCTCCTGCGAGGCAAGCAGATTCTCCAGCTCCAGCAATGACGGCTGAGTAGCCCACCCTTGAACAAATGTAACAAAGGCCACATACTCTTTCCGCAAGTCGCGGATAATGTGCCTTTTCATCTTTGCCTCAGAGATAGGCTCATCAGGATCCAGTGCCGACAGCTCAGCACACAAGCTCTTCATCTTTAAGAAGTACTTGGAGATGGAAAGGTCTCCCTGAATTGCCCTGGCCAACTCATTCTCCAGGAACTGAAGCCGCGCCACATTCTTCCTATTGAACAACTCATCAATGGTTGTCCAAATATCAGCAGCCGACTCACATCCAATGATGTGATCAAACAGTTCCGGAGACACAACTCTCTTCAGAACGAACTCCGCCTTAGCATTTGTTCTTCTCCAGAGCCTAACCTGCTCAGCAGTACCGAAAGCAGCATTGACTTCCTGTCTGTCGTCACCACCGACGACTTCCCACAGCTCCTCGCCAAGAAGATAACTCTTCATGCACGACTTCCACTTCTTGAAGTTAGTCGGCGTTAAGAGTTCAATGCCCAGACCTCTTGCAAAGCTCCCTTCCATTGCAACACCTGTTGGCAACCTTTCAGCAGCTCCGAGCAACAACACAGGTTGATCACCACTCAATCACTGAGTAACAACACTGGCTGACTTCCGCTCACGCAAATGAACCTCAGAAACCTGGCTCTGATACCATGTTAAATTTTCTCAACGTGGTCAGCAAGATAGCCCAAACGCCAAATTAATATCTTCGGAACTACCCAGTTCGCACGTTGAACCAGCGGAAACCAAGGACTAGAGGTACAAAGGTAAATCCCAACAAACAATGGGAGCACAAGCAGGTCTATTATTCATTCACTTCTTTACAATGCGAGGCATACATATCGAGACATGATTTCGCTAGTATCACAGCTGTAAACAGAAAGCACCAAAAAACAAGCCGGGCGGACAGCACCCGAGTCCGCCGAGACCGCGAGGTCGCCGAGGTCGCCGAGTCCGCTGAACACGCCCAAGCAAAGCTGCAATCCGCCAAATAGACACGGAGTCCGCCGAAGCCGCGAGGCCGCGCGGACACACCGTTATTCGCCTCCTGCTGAACCTGAACTGAGGAACACCCCTACCCGCCTGAAGCCGGCGGACAGGTTATTGAAGCTGGCAAAGATGAAACAGAACTGACAAGCCGCAGAGCGACCTCCTGCTGAGTCCGCAGAGACCGCACACTTCCAAGTACTTGACCGAAGTCACAGCCAAACTCCTGGCTCCTTGAAGCTATCCGCGCGACCTGCACACAGCAAACCGTCAGCCTGAAACAATCCGCGCGGACTGACAAACACAGACCGCAGCACTTCGCTCAACCCAACTTACTGTTCACTCTTGTTATTTAGGTTATGCCAGGGGGGTCCTATTTATAGGCAAGGTGAGGAGTGTGGTCACCGCCCAAGAGATAGCGTCACCACCCCAGCCCGCGCGATAGCAAAAACACCGTCCGCTGAGTCCGCAAGGACTTAGCCGGATACCAAGGCAAACCGCCAGGAGCAAGGCAAACATTGGCGAACCCTCTCCAGTCCGCCCAAGCTATGCGGACAAGACATCAGCCCGCAAAGCTCCAACCACTGCAAAACAGCAACCCCCTTCAATGGCAGTCCGCACCAACCCGAGGCAGTCCGTAAGACTCACACCTCAATCCGCCACAAGTCCACGACCAAAGGAAGACAGCAACAGTCCGCCCGGTCACAGCGGACTTGGCGGATACCGCGGACACCATGGCCTTGGCACAAAGTGTGACCAAGTCCAAAACCATCAAGGGCCAAAGCGAGCATGGCGGACACAAATTCCCGTCCGCCAAACACCCTAGCACAGACCGCCATCAGTCCGCGAACTCCTCGCACTTCTGTCCAAACAGCAGCCAACCCCGGACTCCAAACCCAGTCCGCCAATCGATCTCCACAGCAAATCGCCTGCTGTGCCACCAGAGCTCGACAAGGCCTCAGCCAAGCTCCAAGCCCAGTCCGCCACAACCCATACCGCGGACACTCCAGTCCGCAAGCATCCCGCAGACATGAGCCAACCCGCCTATCAGCACAAGCTTGCACCCGTGGCCACTGAGCAATGCACCAGTCCGCAAGCCTCCATCCGCTCAGGCCGCTCCTTGGCAAAGCCAAACATCAACCACCCTATCCGCAGAAGTCAGGCCGCATAGTCCGCGGACTCCATGCAACAAGCCGCTCAGAAGACAGCCGGCTTTCCATTAGACCTTCCACCAGGCCGCACATCTCAGTCCGCCCAGTCCGCCTAGTCCGCCAAAGCTGTCCGCCCCAGGCCGCCCGGCCTGTCCCGTCACCCACTTCCACTTCACAAATTTCAACAGGGTTCAGCTACAGATAGGGGTCACACACAAGGCGACTCGAGTCCAACTCACTTTTCATCATCCCACCCCACCATTATACCGAGTAAGAAACTAGGAAGCACTGGTACGGGTACCGGGTACGATACGTATCCGGTACGACGGTACCACAAAATTTTAAAATCAAAGATACGGGTACGACGTGATACGTTGTATTAAATTTAATAAATATATATGCATATATCACAAATACAATTATAAATTCTCAAAACAATAAAACATGAAGCATAAATAATCAATTAAAGTACAAGTTCATAACTAATGCAATATAACATGAAATACTTAGACATAAATATTCATAATTATTTCAAATAAAACGATGTTCATCATTCATTTTATTCATCTTTCTCCATATTGTTGGAGAACAAGACATTTTCAATTTCCGACTCATCAAAAGACAAGTTGGCAACCGTAAGCATGCTAACTCCATCAAAAGGATTTGCCCATGCATCTCCTCCTATATCCCATATTCTACTCCTTCCTTGATTGTAGATTTCGTTTCTCCTCGATAATAAGCGTAGGTTACTATGCACGTACACCAAATCATCAGCTCGTTGTGGTAGAATTTTGTTTCTTCTCAATGAGTAAATGAATGAGTATGTGCTCCAATTTCTCTCGCAGCAGGACGATGAAGAAGATTGACCTAACAACTTCAATGAAATTTTTTGTAATTTAGGTGCCGAAGTTCCAGAGTAACTCCACCAATCCTTGGGCAATAATGAAGCTCTACTCTCCAAATTATCTGGCACCAAGGTTGTCAGGATCGAGATCTTAGGTGGGATCGTTTAAGGGGTTGGATCGGATCGGATCGTAGGATCGGATCGTGGATCGTACGATACCACTATATTCTTAAAACAAGACTTAAATGAGGAAATTGAATTTGATATCAATCATATCATACAATTACACAAATATTTTATACCAAAAATCATATAATTAATCATTTTCATTTGTTTACTATAAGAGTAATAAGACTATTATTACGAGAAATCTATAATAGATCATAAGTCTAAGACAAAATAAGAACATGCATAAAGAAACAGTTATGATTGTAAATATACCTGAGTAGTGTAACTTCGTACTATACGTTAGCAACTCTAAAGCCAAGATGAGTAAGCATTTTTGTCTTAGCTGTCCGTCTGTCCCATCTTCGTCAAACTATCATCAGTAACCAAATTATGAAGATAAACCTATAAATGAGATAACAAAAATCACAGAGATAATCAACCCAAATAACCCTTTTGTAAGTTATAACAATGACAAATTAAGTAATTAACAATGCTATCAGCCTATCAGATCGTTAAATTTGAAGTGTAAAATAAAAAAAAATAACAAATTATTAACAAACACTTCAAATATAATTCCTCCAGCATATCAAATATGAAATACAAAAATAATGTCTAAAACAAAATAAATTGAAGAGTAGCTTCATGGTTCATCTAATGGTCAATGAAAACCATCAAAAATCAGAACAAATCCTTAATAGGTATGTCGACCATGTCCTCATCATCAAGTGTCACATTTTCCTCATCACCACTGACATTCTCGTCATCATCCCATTCACCCTCACTAATGTATTCGATAGTATCGTGATCACTGCCCCTTATGGTGAGATCTTCAACTCCACCTACAAAAAAAAGAATTTAATTAAAAAAAGAGAGCACGATGCAAGATCTATTAAGAAAAGAGAGCCTATCAGATCTATTTTAAATTTAATATGAAACTAACCTTCTTCATTCATTTCCGTAGTAGTTTGTTCAACATTCCTTTCAATGTTATCATCACTATATGTTTCCTGAGCATCTTTTTGTTGAATAATCCTCAACCAGTTGCCCTTGCGGGGAAGAACTAGATCTTCCATCTCTGTGATCCATTCATCATCAGAAGCAATATTCTCAAAATTAAAAAACTTTTTCTTTAACTGCATATCTCTTTTATCTTGTCTTTCCATCAACTTTTTGTTATACATCACAAACACTAGATCATTCATCTTCTTTTGATGTAGCCGATTTCTTTTTTTTGCATGAACCTTTGAAATAAAAATTATAATGCGTTAATGACAATAAGAAAACGCCTGAGATTATGCTTTTAAACATACAACAATAATTGAGGCATTGAGCTCACCATCTCCAATGCACTCCAGTTACGTTCACATCCGGAAGAGCTGCATGTTAGACTTAGAACCCGAATTGCAAATCTTTGCAATTCAGGACAATTGTCACCGTATGAATCCCACCAATCAGCTGTAAATTTGAAAATTTTGCAAATACTTAAACAGAAAAGTACATTACATGCTTATTGATTAATAATTTAAAATATTATAAACATAATTTGTCTCACCTGGAGATCTTTTGTTGCTAGTGGCTTTTGCAGACTCTAACCCAAATAACCCTTTTGCATGTTTAAAATCATCCATTTGAATATCTATTTTCATTCTCTTCTCTTCATTTGGAATCATCCGTTGGAGACAATTGTAAAATCCCAATTTTACTTCAGCATCTGCCCTAAATGATGAGCTAAAGTGGTAATGGGGATTCAAATAATAAGCTGCAGCATGTAAGGGCCTATGAAGTTGGCTTGCCCATCTCTCATCAATGATGACTCATATTGGTTCATATCTACAACATAACACATAAAATAATAATTGCATGTTATAATATAAATCCAAAACACAATGAAACTTAAAATAATAAGTAAGCTATAGCTACTTACTTTCTCTTGATGTTTTCAAAATTATTTTGAATTTTCTCCTTAGCTCGATCCATCTGCTCATATATAAATCCCATCATAGGGGCCTCTGAATCAACCATTCTAAGCACCTTGATGAGTGAAAATGCTGCTTTTAAACATGAAATGACATGAGACCAAAATCTAGTTGTATTTAAAATAATTTTTTGAATTGATTTCCCCTCCTTTGAACCGACAAACCTACTAGACTTCCATTTGACAGACGTAAACATCGTCATCAAACCACCCTTATTCTCAGAAAGACATCCCAATGTCAAGTAAGCTGTGGCAAATCGGGTAACTGCAGGGCGGATCAACTCTCTACCATTTGTAAAATCAAGCAGCCAAGTATGTAGCAAAGTTCTGGAGTAGATGTATGATGTTATCTTTCTACCTTTTGCTATTGTTAATTTATGCAATTCAATTTTTTTTTCAAAATCTTCTAAAATTAAGTCAATGCAATGCGCAGCACAGGGTGTCCAATATATATGTTTTCTCTTCTCCATTAACATTTGTCCTGCCGCCTTGTAGTTTGAGGCATTATCGGTTACCACTTGGACTACATTCTATTCTCCAATTTTCTCCACAACTTCATCAAGCATTTGAAAAACCTTATCTGCAGTTTTGGAAAAATCCGATGTATCTATTGATGATAAAAACACGGTACCTTTCGGGCTATTTACCAAGAAGTTACATATGGATCTTCTTTTTCTGTCTGACCATCCGTCTGACATAATAGTACAACCAACTTTCTTCCATTCCAACTTGTAATCCTCTAGCAACTCAAGAGTTCTGCTCACCTCTTGGTTTAGATATTTTACCCTAATATCATTGTAAGATGGTGGTTTTATTCCGGGGCCGTGTTGTCCGATTGCTTCAATCATGCTTAGAAATTCTGGGTTCTTAACACAATTGAATGAAATTGCGCTTGTATAAAAAAACCGAGCAATTTGTTGACAGGCTTTTTCACGTGCATCTTTTTTGAAAATATGACTAATAGTTGCTTGACTTGATTTTCTAACAAAAAGATCCATTGTTTCTTTTCCTTTTTGCTTGGTTCCTATACCCACTTCTACTTCTTCGTCATAATGAATAGCCTCCTTAATATTTCTTTTCTTTTTAACAATCTCCTCCCCATGAGCTTGAAGAATATTCAAAAATTGTATTCTAAGATTTTCAGGTACTTTAGTGCAAGGTTCTACGTTAAATTTAGTTCCGACTAGGTGATGTTTCAATCTATAAATCCCACCAGATCTAATCACTAAACAGTACTTACATTGCACTTTTTTGTTTGTATTATCAATTTCAATCCCATGCTCCCAACCCGGATCACCTCTCGAACATGATGCATTCTTTCAGGACTTTTTTCCAACTGGCTTTGAACCGGACCCAGATGCAGACATCTACAAAGTCAAGTAAGCATTTTAAAAATATAAGCATACAAAAACAGAATCCAAATAAGGCTAATAAGCATAAACATAATTCTGGGCAGAAATCTAGATATAATTCTGGGCATACATAAACAGAATTCTGCCCAGAAATCTGGACAGATTTCTGGGCAGAAATCAGATTTCTGCGCAGAAATCTGGACTGATTTTTGCCCAGAAATCAGTCCAGATTTCTGCCCAGAAATCAGTCCAGATTTCTGGGCAGAAATTATCAAATTTCAGTCACATTTCTTGTATTTCTGCCCAGAAATCAGTCCAGATTTCTGGGCAGGTAATCCAGATTTCTGGGTAGAAATCGGTCCAGATTTCTGGGCAGAAATCAAGATGTTTCTGCCCAGAAATCTCGATGTTTCTGTGCATACAACACATAGAAGAAGTAGAAGAAATGTCAGTCCAGATTTCTGCCCAGAAATGGACTGATTTCTGGGCAGAAATCAGTCCAGATTTCTGCCCAGAAATGGACTGATTTCTGGGCATATAACAGAGAAGAAGAAATGGACTGATTTCTGTGCATATAATCTGGGCATATAACAGAGAATCGGGATCCGCTGCTTGCTTTTAACCATTCCGCCGGATCGTGGAATCGTGCTTAGGATCGCGATCCTAACGATTCCACGATCCGGATCGCGATCCCGCGTGAGCTTAACCTGATTTCGATCCGGGTTAAGATCCGGATCGAAATGTAGAATCGGGATCGTAGGATCGTACGATCCTACGATCCGGATCGCGATCCTGACAACATTGTCTGGCACACTAAAAGCGTGACCAAATCCCGTGAGCCTAGAGAACTCATTGATTACTATATTCCTCTCCACCACATCAGAAAAATATCTTCTTAAGCATTTATTCTTCTCCAAAGAAATCTCCTCATCCGTTTTTGGAGCAACTCTATTTGGCCCTCCTTCAAGTCATTCTCGACTATAATACCTACAAATAAAAATATACAGTAAATAATTAAATCATAGTAAATGTTTAATATCAAATAAGAAAAAAATTACCTGGATTAAGAAAATGAGCCATGTTATGTAGTGGTGTGCAACTCTTGGTCCATCGATCAACGAGGACATCATAAATTGCCTCATAAAGAGAGCATTGAGCTTCCAAGTCTGTCAACTTCTCGTGTTTATATATTTCAAGCTTAACATTTTCTATCATTGAATCCCACTTGTCATATACCAGATGAAGATTAGGTTTGTACATTCCCATCCATGTTCGTTTTCGGGTTGTTCAACCAAGGTCCATACCTAGTTATTGGTTAATATACATGGAGTCTATTTCAAATTTCATGACGTCAAACCACTTCTCCGAGTTTGGCCCATTTATAGCATCCTGAGAGGTATTACACTCATATTGATCCACGAGCAATACATCCTTTATTGAGTTAGGAGAAATCCATGTCGATCAGACTCAACACGCCACCTATTAGATTTACGCAAGACTTTTGTTTTTTGAGCAGACTCCCCGTACCACAACAATTTGTAGTTCTTGCTCAGATTCCACTTCAAGTTCATTCATATCTTGTGATTATTGAATCTTTTCAAGTTATATTTTATTAGTTCTATAAAAAAACTCATTTGTTACACACGCACACATCTTATTTGTATTTTGTATCATTAATTGGTAAGAGCATTGCGATAAAATTTATGTGAGACCCCCTCCCTATATAAGGAGTTGGCTTGGGGAGTTTTAGTTATCTTGTTGTTTTATGGTTTAAGATCTTTCATTTGGAGAGAGGCTTTTAGGAAGAACCAACCGCCCGAGGTTAGGCACAAGTATATTTCGTGATTATATCCAAGTTTGTCAAGTTTTTTGCAAGTAATGTTTTCTTTGGTAACGTTAGTTCGACCTGTCGCCCCGTCCGCTACTTCCATAACCAATGGGATTTCTTCCTAGATTCACACATTTCTCTTCCTCATCGTCGACATAACGCTCTCCCTCTGTCGGTCACGCCTGACATTTTTATCTCCCCGATCCCGATCTTATCAGCAGGCCCAGTGTCGCTGCCACATGTCTAGCCGCGCGGACCTATGCTTACATGATACGATCCAAAATAATCTCAAGGCAAAATACGTCAAATGGATCGTAACATTGATAAGAAGGATTACAAGATAACTGATCTCACCTAAGGGCACCAGCCCTGAACGGTTCGATCTTCCGGCGAGGGGAGACTCTCCCGTGCAGCCGCTAAAACACACTACAAGACAATACATTTAACATGAACATAACATAAACTTAAGCCCACTATTTATAGAAGATATAGTTGGGTAAATTACATAAATGCCCATAATATAAAAAAAGGACACATCATTACTCCCTCCTCCAAAACGAGCTTGTCCTCAAGCTCGAACGTCGCTTGGGAGATCAAGTCATCTGACATCTTGACTTCGCGCCAAAACAATTCCCGATAACGAGTCGCGGCCGCTGGAGCTTCAGCTAGCAGATGTGTCGGCACTGTCCAAAAAATATGCCCCGAATGAACGAGGTCCGACAATATTTGCGAAGCGGTAGGTGGCAGCATCAGTAAGATGGTCGGAGAAACAATATCCCATGGTAAGAACGGGTCCAACGATGCGGCAGTGAGGCATCGTGGCAAGGCGGCCGAAATGATCATGACTGGAGGAACTTCGATCAGCAGGAGCGGCGGTAAGGTGATCGGTGAGGGTGGCGGGGCAGGGGCCGACAAGGGCGGGACCGGCGGCGCAGGTGCTGGCATCGGTGGCGGCGGCGACTGTCGGGTGGCCGGAGGTAGTTGTGGCTGAGTAGCGACCGCACAAGCAGGGGGTGGTGACGGAGTAACGACCGGTGGCGAGAGGGTCGGAGGAGCCAGAGGCGAACAAACCGTTTGGTGAAGCCGTGAGATGGACGGCCGAGCAAACTTTGACAATGTGGGTTGCGGGATAGTCGGCATGGGTGACAGAAGGTTATCCACATGTGGTGGAGACGGTCGGCGGGTAATGAAGGTGCCATCAAGCACGGGTCAGTGCGGTGAGCAGCCAGTTTGGCAAGATTGGCATTCATGGTTGCCACAATCACAGTAGTCTCGGCAGCGGCTGAAGCCAAGATCGCATCGAGACGGGTGAGCAATGCGAGGGCGGCAGAGCTAATGGGCATGATGAAAAAAACAAAGTACGAAAAAAGAAAAATATAGATAGGGTACAAGGATGATATAAAAATATATAGATATATAAGAGAAGATGAAGGTTGTCACGAGAATTAATTAGGGGTGACTTGTGAGCAGTATATTGAAACAGTGAGTGGAAATAGAAACAAAAAGTGAGAACGAGAGATAAATAAAAAAATTTAAAAAAAAGGTTGGAAATTGGAGGACAACTGACTGGTAGGCAAGGTTGGCGTGAGATAGTGGGATTGACAGGAAAAAAAAAGAAATAAAAAAGGACAAATTTTAAAAGTGACCGATGGCTATCAAAAATAATAAAAGAGTGAAATGGGAGGGGCTCGAGGAGAGAAGGCGGTAGAGAGTTAGAAAGAGAAAGAAGAAGTGTGGGAGTTGATTAGGGAGTATGGAGACAGACCAGGTGACAACGGGGGCTTCTGGGTGAGCGAATCGAGGACGGGGAAATCGAACCTCGACTGAGACAAGGGAGGGCTTGGCGTCGTGGAAGGAGGGAATGCCGACGAGCGGTGAGGGAGATGAACAGCGGCTCCAGGGATGCAGAGATGGGCGGGGAGGCAGAGCAGGTAGGGGAGGTTCGGAAATGGAGGGGGTGTGCTGCCAAAGGACAGGGAGGTGTAGTCGAAGATCGTTGCAGCTGGAGGGGACTGATGCGGCGCGAGTTGAGTAGTGGCCGCACGACGGGGCTGTCGGTGAAGGATTGAGGGAGGAAAAACGTTGCAGCGGCTGTTGAGTGAGCAAAGGAGGAATGACAAAACGCCAATTGACGATTCCGCTACTGTCAACGCCAATTGACGATTCCGCTGCTGTCAACGCCGTTCGTTGTTTCCCATGCTGCTTTCTCGTCTGCTTACGAGCATCTACCATCGACAACAACAGCTCCCGTGCCCTATTCGACAAAACGTCCAACTCCTACGCCCTCTTCCGCACTAATCTTTGATCGACACCTAACTTCAAATTCGACGCCTTAAGCATTATATGCTTCTACACATCGACCATCGCCCGCTTCTGTCTTCACACATTCCAGCACTCAACCTTCTCCGTATTCCAGCATTCCAGCCTCCCGCGCTCCTTCTCGACCCTCCAGCTCCCGGGACGTCTTCCTCCTCAGCTCCTACGATCATCTGCGCCCTTTTCTTCTCCTCTGCTCGTCCCTCTCCTTATGTCTATGGGTCGTCACTTGATGGAATTTCGTGCTGAGGCTCTTGAACACTCCCTCACCACCATTAACTCTCGTCTTGTGGCCCAAGCCGAACAGTTCATTTTGATTATGGAGATGCTCCATAACATGCAACCAGACTAGCAATCTGGGCCTAACACCGCCTTTGACTTGAAATCTCCCAACACATTGTCCCTCGAAGAACCCGCTTTGGAGGGATTGCCTCCTTCGCTTCTACCTCACATTGACATTTCCATATTTAACAGTACTGACCTGTTGTGTTGTATTACTTGCGCCAAGCAGTATTTCGACATTCACCACACTCATTAGGCGCAGAAGGTCTCCACAACATTTAGGCTCGCAATAGGGTTTCTAAAATAAGTATGTATTAATTGTTAAATTATTTATTTTTTCCATAAAAATTAAATAATTATGGTAAATTTAAAGAGAGGGTAGGGTTTTATTTTGTAAAACAAAGCGGCCCAAGCGGGTCCAAATGATATTTATGCGCACAAATCAATCTCGTCGCTCCGAGCTTTAAGAGTTTTGTTAATATCGCTCGCGTGGAACTCTCACGCGTTTTTTGGTTTCGAACCCTCCAGGAATTTTATGCGTCCACAAGCCAAATTACAAACAACAATTTATAAAATAAATGATATTAATAGTAATGCGAACGCAACGACAAGCCCAAAGTTAATTTAAGTGAAAGCATACATTTTATACTAATGCAAGGAGCTGTCGAGTATAGCCAAGTAGTGACAGCGGAATAATAATCCCTCCTAGTCTGTCACGCACATGCAGTTGTTCTCTGGGGCTGATTGGAGGCCGTCGAGTCAGCAATCAGAGGTGAGTTCGCGATCGACGGTGTTGAGCATTGTCGGGACGTCAGAATGGCTTTCCGAGGACGTCGATGCCTGGCAAGGCCGCTGCTAACAGAGGCGGCACTGCTGGATGGAGCTCGCTGGAACGACGACACCTGTACTGGTGCGGAAGGAGTTGAGATGAGGGCTCAGAGGCGACTGCTGCAACGGACGGGGAGATCAACTTCGGGCGGGCTCCTCCTAGCGCTGGCGCTGGAGTTGTTCCGGTGGATGCAGGGGGCGTGATTGACGGCAGACGGCGTGTCCGACAAGGGCAGAGAACGAACGCAAATGTCATTCTCTGCTTTTCCGGGGTTCCTTTTTCTCTTCTCTCCCGTTGGGATTTTAATGGTCAGTGAGAATTTGAGATTTCCTTTTAATTTGATTCCTATTTCATATTTCTACAAATAAAATCAACTTTCCCTTAAATGAGATTTCCAAACAAATATTTTATGAATGAGCCGGTTTACTGTTTTAACTTTTGAAATTAAAATTTATGTTCACTTAAATAATTTGGTCTTGCCGTTATCGTGCTATTATTAATAATACCAGACAGTTTTATTCAGGATCTCATCGGTCAGTCAAACCAATGAGCTAACACGCACTTGAAATTACAAATAATACAACAACAATAACACTCAAGCCTTTATCCCACTATAATGGGGTCGAATATATAGATCTTTTGTCGCCATTGTGCCCTATCTTTTGTCATGATCTCACTAATGTCAAAGTACATCATGTTTTTCCTTACAGTTTTATTCCAAGTCTTTACTGGTCTGTAGCCCTCCCTCATTTAACATGCCTAGTGACTAGACTCTCACAATGCCTAACAGTTGCCTTTTTTGAAGCTTGCATTCACATTATAAAGAAAAGAGAAAAAGGGACCACAAAAGAGGGTCAAAAAACAAGGATGTTCTCCCGTTCCCTCTGAACAACCTCAGAGAGAACCGACGGGAAGTCCTCAGAACATGTCCACTGGAAAGTTCAGGAAATAGCATAGCGCGAACAAACATCCGCAGCCCGATTGGCCGCCCGCGGAACATGTCGGAGCAGGACACGAGGAAGCTCGAAAAGGAATCTCAACACATCAGTGTCCGGGAAGTGGGCATCCCAAAGATGCGAGTCAAAGCAACGTTGACAATACTTGATCAAGTTGAGGCAGTCACCCTCAATGATCACCCCTAAAGCATCAAAGCAGTCAACCGTGAGGTAGTCCCGAATGCCAGCCAAGGCCGCCATCTCCGTTTTGCCCGGATCCCATTGCAAAAGCGACCGGCCGGCCGCAAAGAGGACCGTACCAGAGGAGTCACGACCCACAATCCCCACCCCGGCTTGGCGAGAAGGAAGAAGAGCGCCGTCGATGTTGATCTTGAGCCAGCCGGGGGGAGGGGGGGGCACCACAGGGTAGAAGACGGCCGGGAGGGCCGGGTGGTGTCCCGGTTCGCCTGGGTGTGGAAGGTCGCCGATCGAGAAGCGGACTCCAACACCCGCGTCGCAATAAAAGTGGGAGTGGCATACTCTTGAAGGTGGATCCTGGCGTTGCGCGCCCGCTAACAATGATAAACCGCAAAGCCAAGAAGGGTAAACGTGCTGGAGAAGGCCGAGTTGGAGAGGCTATCCATGAGGGCAGTCCAAGAAGAGACACGGGGTAGGGTCAGCCCCCACCGCTGCAGCGCCGTCCCAACAGCCTGGAGGCAGCTGCATTTGCCGAGCTGATGGTCCCGCGACTCAGGAGTGATGCAGCCCCAAGGGCAGTTTGTCTCAATCGCCATCCCGCGGTGGGCCAACCAAGTCCGAGTAGGAATAGCATCCAAGGAGAGACGCCACCAGAAGGAACGCTCGCGGGGGCGCATCCGGAGTTTCTTAAGCCAGCCCGCATCCTGCGATGGAGGTGGGAAGAGGGCCGCGTAAGCGAGGCCCGTCACAGTCCGCCCTGAGAAGTGCGGAAGTAAGGTAGGAGTATCTTGTTGCAGATCCGGGTCCACGGTGACCTGAAGGATCAGAGTGATCAGCTCAACCCCAAACAACTGGCCGAGGCAGTCCAAGCTCCAACCACCGTGATCGTCAAGGAGGTCCGCCACCATAAGGCCCTCTAGCCCACAACAGTCGATGAAAGTGGGCCACCACGCAAAATCCAAATCCAAGAGCCAGGTCTGCCCGAGCACCGAGATAGAAGCCCCATCCGCGATTCGCCAGTGGAGAATAGGATCCAAGTGCGCCATACCCTCATGAAGGATGCGGAGAACAGGCGAGTCCCCGCGCCAAGGAGTGCCCCTGAGAAGGCGGTCGCCGTACCGATGCCGAACGATAGAGTGAAACACGCTGGCCGACGGTTGAAGAAGATCCCAAGCGTGTCGAGAGCGGAGAGGGCCTCTCCATTTGTCAAGGCTATGGAGGCCGAGGCCACCATGAGAGGTCGGCAAGCACACGGTATGCCAATCAACATAATGCATCCCACGGGTATTGCGGTCCTTTTGCCAAAGAAAAAACCTGGCAATCTTGTCGATGGAGAGAGAGACGGAGCGAGGGACATCCGCATGCGTGAGCTGGAACTGGGCTGAAGGCAACAAAGCCGAGGCAATCAAGTTTGCACGCCCGACAAGAGACAGGTGGCGATTACTCCAAGCCCGAACCTTATACCGAATGCGGATCCAGAGGTCGGAGAAGTCCGCCGCCCAGAGCTTCCGCATGGCGAGCTTAACCCCCAAGTAGAGCATCTCTGTGACATGTTGAAAGCCGAGCGAGCAAGCAATCCAGTCGGCCTTCCTAGATGGCGTGGCCTTGCTAAACATCACCATGGACTTGCTCAAGTTGATGCACTGCCCGTCCATTTACAATAATTTTCAAGGGTGGACCGGATGGCCCCAAGAGCGGTCAAGGAAGCGGCACCAACGAGGAGGATATCATCGGCGTATAAGAGGTGGGAAATGCGGGGGCCAGCCGGGGACAAGGAGATGCCGATGGAGTGACCCTGGAGCTGGAGGGCACGAGACAGAAGCTCGGAGCAGAGAATAAAGGCATACGGCGAGAGGGGACAGCCTTGTCTGAAACCGCAGGTGGCCTCGATCCATGAAGTCTGCTTGCCGTTGATGAGGAGAGCAAATTGCGGGTGCATAACGCACTGAAGGATCCAGTTGATGAACCGAACAGGAAGCCCAAACAGCAGGAGGATTTGTTGCCAAGTGCCCCAAGCCATTTTATCATAGGCTTGAGCCATTTCGATCTTGATATCCCTAAAGCCGGACCGAGCAGTGGAGACCTTGAACTTGTGCATTATTTCCTGGGCAAGGAGGCAATGGTGCGAGATGGAGAGGCCCGGGACAAAAGCACCTTGCTCCGGAGAAACCAAGGATGGAAGGAGCGGATGCAGGCGGCGGATCAGAACCTTGGCCGCAACCTTGTAGATTGTTTGGCACAATCTAATCGGTCGGAATTTGTCCGGTTGAGCGACATTAGGGACCTTTGGGATAAAAACGACAAGTGTCTCCTTCCACTCGGGAGGCATTAGGCCCGTCCGGAAGAACTCCTGAAGGGCGCTGCACACAACCTTCTTGATAGTTAGCCAAAATGAATGGAGAAAAGAAGCAGTCATACCGTCGCGGCCGGGAGATCGTTTTGGCTTCAGGTCGCGGATGGCAGCCCATATTTCCTCGTCCGAGATATCCGCAGCAAGAAGGAATGCCGCCGCCGGTGGCACCAATTGGGACTTGGGGAGCGCAAGCCATCCAGATAAAGCCGGAGCTTCACCAGTCCATTTGTTAGAGAAGAAGTTCATAAAGGCCCGCTCGATCTGAGCTGGGTCTTCAACCGGATCCTCATCCCCATAGGTTAGTTGGACAATCCTATTAGCACGACGACGATTGGAGGCCATAGAGTGGAAGTACGTCGTGTTGGCGTCGCCCTCCTTGATCCACCGTGCTTTCGCTCGCTGCTTCCACCAAGATTCCAGACGGCCTGGAGTGCCCGCCAACTCCTTAGCCTTCGAGATGAGGGTGCGGTTTTCATCCTCAGAAATGCCCGTAGCAGAGCCCTCCTGCACCTGGAGATCGGCCACCTCAGCCTCAAGCTGAGATTTGAGGGCCCCCAAATCTTTCAATTTATTTTTGCTCCAAAAGAAAACGCGTCCGGAGAGTACGGGACCACTTACGTTTGAGCACCTCCGCAGCCGATCCGAGGTCAGGCCGGTTCCAATTTCGCTACACAAGCTTTGAACACATAGGATAACTGAGCCACACATCTTCAAAATGGAACCATCGAGACCGACGATCAGAGCTGAAGGAGAATAGGACAGTGATCCGAACTGATCCTGGTGAGTTGGCGGATAGAGGCTAGCGGCACAAGAGAAAGACCAGCCGAATTTAGAAACATACGATCAAGGCGAATCAAGAGGCTCTTGTTGTTTCTCATTGGAAAGCCGCCATGGATGAAGAAATAAAAAGTCTGATTGACCGGTTACTTGGACTCTTGTCCCTACCCCTCCAGGTGCTGATGTAGTTGACTGTCCCTGGGTCTTTTTAATTAGATTTCTTCCCGACGGTACAATTGATCGTTAAAAGGCTTGACTTGTCGCAAATGATTTTACTCAGACTTACAGTGTGGATTTCTTTGACACTTTCTCTTCTGTTGCTCGGATTACTATAATCCGCATTCTTTTTTTTGTGTGGCTATTAACAGAGACTGAGAGATGTCTCAGTTGGTTTTCAAAACACCTTTCTTTATGGTGATTTACATGAGACTGTCTCCATGGAGCAACCTCCTGGTTATGTTGCTCAGAGGGAGTCTTAGGTCTGTAAGTTAAGGAAGACAATTTATGGCCTTAAACAAAGTCCGACAGCCTGGTTTGAGAAGTTCAGCGAGGTTATTTATGTTGTTGGGTTTGCTCGAAATACTGCAGATCACTCTGTTCATTCGCAAGACCTCAACCGACCTAGTTGTTCTTGTCGTCTATGTGGATGACATTATTCTTACAGGGGATGATAAGAAGAGCATTGACCTGACAAAAAAACATCTTCTTAAGTATTTTGTTACAAAAGATATGTTGTCTCCCAAGTACTTCCCGTGTATTGATATCTCCCGAAAGATCGATTCTATAGTTCTTTTACAACAGAAGTATGCCTTGAATCTTTTGAAAGAGACGGGTCTTTTTGGGGCTAAACCTGCTCGGTGTCCAATGGCTGTTGGTGATGACAAGTGCTGGAATGAGGATTCACCTCTCCTTGAAGATATTACCTGATATAGACGGCTTGTTGGAAAACTCATTTATCTTACAGTTACAAGACCAGATATCTGTTATGTTGTTAGAAGGGTGAGACAGTTTATGAAGCTCCTAAGGAATGTCATCTTCAATCAGCTCTAAAAATCTTACAATATGTGAAATGAGCTTCAGGAAAAAGGTTTTTGTTTAAGAAGAATGATCATTTGAGAATTGAAGCTTATTCTGATGCTAGCTATGCAGATGATAATGAAGATATAAAGTACACGTCTGATTTCTGTACCTTCGTTGGAGTGAATCCCATCAGCTGGAAGAGCAAGAAACAAGTTGCAGTTTCTAGGTCAAGTGCCGAAATCGAATACAGAAGCATGACCTTGACTACCTATGAGCTGTGAAGTGATTGCAGACACTTATACTTGATTTGGGAGAATTTTATGATCATCCTCTGACAATGTTCTGTGACAATAAAACAATTTTATATATTTCGAAGAATCTAGTTTTTCGTGAAAGGACGAAGCATATTGAAGTTGACTGTCATTTTATCAGAGAAGAAGTGTTGAAGAATTAGATCTGCACTCTGTTTGTCACCTCTGATAAAGAGCTTGCCGATGTATTTACCAAATCAGTGTATTACTTTTCAGATGTCTGCAACAAGCTGGGCATGATTGACATATATTCTCCAGCATGAGGAGGAGTGTCAAAATATTTGTAGTCCAGACGGTTAGGCGATCAGCTTTGGCAGATAGGTATTAGCGGTCTAGCAAACAGATCTGGCCGACAGTACCGAGGAACAGACAGTCTGAAGTAGCGGTTTGTCCTTGGCAGCTTGGCAGTGTTGGAGCAGGTCAGAACCTATGCTGTTAGGCGGCTTTGGCGGCTAGCACTGGCGGACAGGGTTGGCAGTTAGATAGACCGGTCTGGCGATCTGGAGATGTTTCTAAGATGGCTGTGCGGACTGCTGAGGTCAAATCCTGTTGGCAGTCAGACGGTTAGCACCTGCCTAAACTCATGAGATACTTCTATGTTCTTATCGCAGCTGTGCTCCGTGTTGATCAACAGATTCCATACTGTAGTTGGTGTTCGCTGTTTTCAAGCTTCTCTTCTATTCCGGCGATTAGACATTGTCTAACCGCATACCGCAGCTTTATCCGTTGATTAGATTGTGCTAACCGCTACTATTGTTCTGGAAGCGAGCAACTGCTTAGTAGAGGCGGACAGACGGTAAGCTAGTGTAGAGTTCTGTAGTTGTACAACTAATTGTTTTCTAACCGCATGTTCTGAGCGGTTAAGTTTTTGAGTAATCGCCTAGTCTCTTTGACAGACGTTGTTTATTCTCTCTTGTTTCTCTTTCTCTCCCTTTTTCTATAAATATGGGGCATACCCATGTATTACATAACTTTTTGAAGTAATAAAGTTCTGTTATTTACCTGTTTTCTCACAATCGCTATTGATCTTAAGGACCACTGTCAACTGTTGCAAGGTGGTCGTGAACTTCATGGCGCACGGGTCGGTGATGCCGCACACCGAGTAACAATAGAACTGCAACTGATGGAGTGTGGCGACCGGCTCGGCCGTATTGGACCTCTTCTCATCGAGCTCGAGGGTCTCAAAGTCGGTCATCACAATCTCTTATTCATCCCCCAAGAGCATCTGGAAGTCTCTATTGGGACATTCATGGGTTGGTGTGTACAGGCCCTTACAGCGGAAGCAGAGGCCCTTGCCCCGAAGGTCAAGGTACTCCTGATGAGTGATCCGGTGGAGGCGGGGTCGAGCTCGTGGGGGTGGCGGTTGCGACTGTGGCGGAGGATGACCAGGTGCCTACAAAATGTCTTGGCTTGCCAGACCCATTGGATGTGGCGGTCGGAAAGCGACAGGCTGGGAGGAGGCCGGGGGGGGGGGGGGGTGGCGGGTGAACCGTGCGGCTGGGGCGGAGACGACGGTGGCAGAGTCGACCTCCACGGAGCGCGCTTGCTCCATTGCGCTGGACAAGGTGGTAGGGTCATGGACCCATTGGCGGTTACGGATGCGTGGGCGTAACCCGGCGAGAAACGTGCCCAAGTAGTGGTTGGGCGATAAGTCGGGCACGTGCGTGGCCACCTCGATGAAGTCGTTGATGTATGCGTCGACGGAGTCCTCTTAGTGTACATTGCCCAGCCGTTCGAAATGGTTGCCAGCGTGGCGGTTGTCGCAACGACGGATCAACTCGTCTTTGAGCGGCCGGGACATGGCCGGTGACGTTGGCGGAGCCAACAGACCCAATGAAGGGTCGATCCCTCCTTGTAGATTGTGGCGAGGGGAACCATTTGAGTCGCGAGCGTTTCCTGGATGTCGAAGTAGTGCTCGGACAGTGCGAGCCAACCCAGGGGATCGGACTCGTCGAAGACCAGCAATTCAATGCGGTGGAGGGCGCCAACGGCAAGCTCTTGTAGAGGATGAACGCCAGCCGAAGGATCACCGGGACTGCTGGCCGAAGTCGTGGTGCCTAGCGGCGGGGTCGGTGGAGCAGTCAAAGACGGTGGACGGGAGGCGAGGAGAGCGGGATGTCGTGGATGGAAACTTGGAGGTCAGACAGGGTCGTATCGACCCAGTCGAGGCAGTCGTAGAGCGCGGAAGTGGCGGCGGCCGGATTGGAGTCACACTCCAATCTACAGGTGATACACATACGCCGGGGAAAACGCTCGGAGGAGCCGAGGAACCGCTGAACAGGACAACACGGCCAAATCAAGCGGATGCGCCCAGTACATGCACGCGCAAAGCGCCTTCCTTTGACCGGATCCGTCCCATTTGTATCATCATTTATCTCACAAATTCAATACCTTACATAGAAAACGCTATGAGTATTTTTTCCAGGTTCATGCGTCAACCTAGGATCACTGGCAAGCTGCAGAACACATTCTACACTACCTAAAGGGGACTGCAAAATTAAGACTTCTCTACAAAAAAGAAGATTGCATGCTTTCAGGTTTCACCGGTGGGGAGGAGCAATTGATGATCTAAAGTTTTCCTTGGTAAGAAACCAATTTTTTGGGCAATTGGGCATCACAAAAACAGAACACTGTTGCGTTTTCCTTAGCTAAAGCTGAGTATATCGTAGCTTGCAATGCTGCATGCGAAGGGTTATGGCTTACAAGTCTACTTCAACATTTGATGTTTCGGCAGAAGAAAAATCATCCCATGAAAATATGGTGTGATAATCTCTCTGCTTTCGCCCATTGCGGAAAATTCCCCGCTGCTGCCTCCCGTAGGTGTCTGTGTCGTGTCTCAGTCGCAGTGTGGCTGATCATCTTCTTGGACCAGCTACTGATCATCGCCCTGGTAAGCTATTGCCTCACTAACTAGCTAATCAGACGCGAGCCCCTCGGGCGGATTCCTCCTTTTGCTTCTCAGCCTACAGGGTATTAACAACCGTTTCCAGTTGTTCCCCTCGCATGGGCAGGTTCTTACGCGTTACTCACCCCTCCGTCACTGAAAACAGCACTTTCCGTCCGACTTGCATGTGTTAGCATGTCTAAGAACCTTGTGTTTCATTTTTGAACATATTGAGCTCAAATATCATTTCCTAAAAGAACTAGTTGAGAAAGGAGACATCAAAGTATGCTTGTTTCACCAACAAACAATTAGCAGACATTTTAACCAAACCACTTTCTGTGGAAATGTTAATGGAGATCATAACTCAGATGAAGATTTTTGAAGCTCAGCTTCGAGGAGTGTTGAAAGGCATTAATGCAGAGTCTCAGAATTCGGCGCACGTTCATAAGACAAAGCATGTTTAGAAGATGAACTGTTGGAATGATAAAATTGCTGACCTCAACTAAACCGCTCAGCGATCGCACGATCCGCTGGGCGATTGATGACCTCCGGCCAAATCTAAACCTTTTGGCAACCGCCGACCGCAATCAATGCGTTCACCGATTGGCGACCCTTGGGAATGACCAAAACCCGTATCTTAAGAAGTTCAGTAATATGTTATTAAGGCTGATATTGATTAGCAGTTATGTAATACCTGCTATATATCAATCAAAATCTATCATGTTCAATGAAAACTCCCTTTTCATCCTTTTCCTTGTCTGTGTTTTTGTTTTATGTCTCGACAATGTCTTGGATATTCATGTCAGGTCCTGTGGTTTTGTCTTTCTATAATAAATTTCACAATTCATTCATTTCTGATAAAGTCAGATAATTTGAGTTTAAAGATTTTTTTGGGTTTGAAGTTCATTTGGAGGCCTTAGTTTTTTGTTGTTTCCTGCGTCATATTTCTGCATGTATTCTTGGCTGAGATACTATACATATTTTTGTATGATTTCCTTCCAATTACAAGATTTTCACATTACCAATGAAATTTTAATTTGCAGTATATGATTTTATCCTTCTATTTGGCTAGTTTATTTTGTAATTTCATTATTTACATTAATCTAATATTCTATATTATTTTAATGATGTCATAGTTTGATGCTTAATGACTTTTAAATCGTTCCAGACATTGAAGTTGGATGAACAACAATTTCTAGGTGAAGCGAGCTGTTTTCTTTCGGAGGTTTGCTTTTACACAATCTTTGTTTTTTTAGAACAAAATTATTCTTGGTCCCTTGCTGCGGAGTTTTCCTATGTTATCTTTCTGTTTTTGTACCTCTTTGGATGTCACTGAATCTCTCTTGCTATTGTAGGTTGTTACTAAAACAAATAGATCGGTGTCCCTTAAGCTTGACCATGGAGATCATGGAAAAAGCCTCCAGAAGTTAGGGGAACTTATTGTTCGTGCTGAGGAGTGTTTTAGCTCAAAAATGATGACTGAGATAATATTTCACTGTGCTGATTTGGATAATAAGGAATTCTTTTCAAAAAGTGTAGGCTAACTGTTTAAAATTGTTCTCATGAGATGAATGGTGTTAATTAATGGCTGAATTAATTTTCTTTTCTTCTTCTGCTGTTTGTAGGATCCTTTCTTGGTGATTTTTAGAACTACAGAGACTGGGCCTCCTACTCCAATTTACAAAACAGAATTTATAAAAAATGATCTCAATCCCACCTGGAAGCCAGTAATTATAAATCTTCAGCAAGTTGGAAGCAAGGCACGTGTATTTTCTTTAATTGGCCGCAGCATTTAACTCATCAAATTCTTATCATATATGGATGATATGCAGGACACCCCTTTAATTATTGAGTGCTACAACTTCAATAGCAATGGAAAGCATGATTTGATTGGGTGAGAAGTTAATAACTATAGCGTACCCTGTTCTCCATCTTCAGTTCCCTGTGCTGGTATATGCTTACACACACATGAGTGACGGTGCACCGGGGGGGGGGGGGGGGAGCAACCTTCGATAGGAGCCCACTTTCGGGTGCGGCAGGTGGTAATATTTCTCGGTTAGCGGCATTCGGTGGGCGGCTACATTTGGTGGGCAACACCATTTGGCGGGCAACACCATTTGGCGTTCGGCAGTACTCGCTGGCGGCAACCTATGAAGCACATATACTTAAAAATGGGCAACGTATCGACTTGAACGTGTATCGGATATAGGAAACACGTTTCCGAAACTGCAGGAAACACACTTAAAAATAAAAAATAAAAATTATTTCGGATTCGCATATCCCGCTGGGGGGATACGCGAATCTCACGATATAGGCGGTCGAGCGTATTTCATTTTCATTAGGTTTTCAATCCCGTACCGCTCCACTCTCCCGATCCCGGCGCTTCTTCTTCTTCTGCACCCTCTTCTTCTTCTACACCCTCTTCTTCTGCACCCTCTTCTTCTTCGACACCCTCTTCTTCTGCACCCTCTTCTTCTGCACCTTCTTCTTCTGCACCTTCTTCTTCTAAGCTTTTTTTCGTCTTAAGCTTTTTCTTTTAATAGTATGTAAAACATATGTAGAGCATTTCATTAGTTTCAATATTTGTACCAGAATATATGTAGAGCATTTCTTTATCTCTGTTAGTATGATCTCTGTTAATTGTATGTAGAGCATTTCATTATTATAAACTATTTGTACCAGCATAAGATTTTTCCTAAGTAATATTTTTAGTTAGCTTTTTCTTATGTAGTATAAGCTAATTAACGTTGCTCTAGACATGGATTCAAATAGCTTTTTTCTGTATGTATGTTGTTAAATCCTAATTGTTGTTATGATTTCATTATTGTTTAAATTAGGTTTCATTATTGTACCAAAGTTTATTAGTTGTATTATTCTTATATTAATTAGTACTTATATTAAAATAATTAAAAATAATTAAAAACATTTCCCGTATC
Source organism: Platanthera guangdongensis (assembly GCA_039583875.1). Taxonomy (NCBI): domain Eukaryota; kingdom Viridiplantae; phylum Streptophyta; class Magnoliopsida; order Asparagales; family Orchidaceae; genus Platanthera; species Platanthera guangdongensis. The sequence continues at coordinate 84,038,991 of CM077166.1, forward strand.
CTTATTTTTTTTTAAAATCACGTTTCCTGTATCCGTTTCGTATCGTATCCCGTATCCCGTTTCCGTCCCCGTGCATCATATGTGGCAACATTTGGCGGGCGAGAAACTTCGGCAGACAAAAAAATTAAGCGAGCAACAAAATTTGGCAGGAGGCAACATTTGACGGGTAGCAATATTCTCGCGGGTAACATTCTGCGGGTGACAACATTCTGCGAATGACAACATTCGTCGGGCGGGCTTCGCTGTGGTCAAGCAGGCTTTGCCGCAACCAAGTGGGCTTCCCACTCACCTGTGCACTATTACTCATATGTTTATTATAATTTATAATTTAATTTCTTTTTTTACGATAGCAATGCAAAGCATAATTTGATTGGGAGAAAAGTTAAAAGCTTGAGTGTTGTTTTATATACGATAATGCATCTAGCTGCATCACGCATTATTACATGAACATTATAATTAATTTCCGCCTAAAACTAATGATAATTGATAAACAAAGAGCTAATGATAAATGAGGGCAAAGAGAAAGTTTAATGTATTTTTGAGATGAATAAAACCGAACCGAGTTTTAAAATAGAGATTAATGTGATTCATGTAATATTTAATTATATATTAAAAAATAAATATGAAAGAATGATAGCTTTATTTTCTATTTATCTAAATGTGCATATATATTTTTATATTTAATGGAATTTGAAAAATATCAAAATGGCGTGGTGGTTAGCATCCAAGGTAGTCCTAGAGATGACGTCCGTTCGAATCCCACCGTCTTCCGTTTTTACAGAGATAACAAATTTGGGTCCCATGACACGCCCAGTTAACTAACTTATAGTATTAAAATTTCAATGTAGATATGGGAAAAATCTTAATTTCAAATTGCAGGGTAGCCGTAGGTTGAAAATATAGCCTGGGACACCCTACCACAGTAGGTATAAGAGACCTAGTAAAATTAACATGGGCTCCACCATTACAGCTGTTAAGTAATCAGACTGCTAGATTTGATTTAAGAAAGATTGGATGGTTCAGAATGATTCTTGAAGGGCCTAAGGGATTACACCATGGCCTGCAAAAATATTTCTTTGTATGTAGTTTGAGTAGGATTAAGTAAAGCTATTAAAGTGTAATTTTGGGAAAACTTAGATGATTTAGTAAGAGAAATTTCACAAAAATAGAAGATTTTTATAGGAGATGACTTAAATAGACATATAGGGAAGGGAAATGTAGATTAGACAGCTGTTCATGGAGAATAGGGATAAGGAGAAAGAAATGAAGAAGGACGAACCATTTTAGACTTTGCCGTAACACATGAGCTAATTGTATCAAATACCCTTTTCATAAGAGGAAAAAACATTTAATTATGTTTAAAAGCGGATCAAATTAGTCACAAATTGATTATTTCATGACTCGCAAAATGGATAAAATGATTTGTGAGGATTGCAAAGTCATACCAGAAGAAAGATTGACAACACAACATACGTTAGTGGTGTTATATGTACAAATTAAATGTAATAAATTTAAGAGAAGAACACAAATGTTGCAAAAGATTCGGTGGTGAAACTTGAAGATGAAAAAATAAGTTGTTTTTAAGAAGCCAGTTATGGACTAATTGTATCAAATACACTTTTCATAAAGAGGGAAGAACATTTAATTATGTTTAAAAGCAGAGCAAATAAGTCATAAATTGATTATTTATTACTCGCAAAATGTATAAAATGATTTGTAAGAATTACAATGTCACATCAGGAGAAAATTTGACAACACAACATAGGATAGTAGTGTTAGATGTATAAATTAAATATAATAAATTTAAGACAAGAACAAAAATATTGCAAAAAATTCAGTGATGAAACTTGAAGATGGAAAACAGGTTGTTTTTAAGAAGGTAGTTATGAAACTAGTTGATGACCCTTATGTTGATCCTAATATCTGATGAGAAGTTATGTCTTCACATTTAAGGATAAGTGTAAAAACATACTTGGAGTATCAAAATGTCGTGCGATCCCAAATAAAGAATTTTGGTGGTGGAAAGAGAAAGTGCAAGACAAAGTGAGGGAAAAAAATGATCAGCTATAAATCACTTTACGCTTGTAGGAATAATGAAAATTTAGTCAGGTATAAAGTTGACTAAAAAGAAACTTACATGCAGTAAGTAAAACAAAAAGTCAAGTTTATGAAATTTTTTATAAACGACTGGATATCAAAGATGGAGAGCGTGACATATAAGATTGTTCGAGATAGAGAAAGAAAGACAAAAGATTTAAGTCAAGTAAAATGCATAAAGGATGAGACAGATACAATTTTGACAGATAATGCGGATATTAAAAAGCGATGAAAAAGATACTTTTATTAACTCTATAATGAAACAAAGGAAAAAAATTGAACCTGAAATAGTTAAGTAAATCAGAGAAGTATAAGAACATAACATTTTATCGTAAAATTCAAGTATCAGAGGTAAAAGATGGTATAAATAAAATCAAAAATCGAAAGACGGTTGAGCGAAACGATATACCCATCGAAGTATGAAAATGTTTAGAAAATGAAAAAATTTTGTGCCTTACATATTTTTTCAATAGAATATTGAAGTTAAAGAGCATGACAGACCAATGAAGAGAAATTGTATTAGTACCTTTATATAAGAATAATGGAGATATACAAAATTGTGTTAATTACAGAGGAATATAGAATACTGAAGTCAAAGAGCATGCCCGTCCAATGGAGAGAAAGTGTATTAGTACCTTTGTATAAGAATAAAGAAGATATACAAAATTGTGTTAATTATAAAAGAATTAAATTGATGAGTCATACCATGAAACTATGGTAACGAGTAATAAAAAGAAGATTAAGACGAAAAACTAACATCTCAGAGAATCAATTTAGATTCATTCCGGGGAGGTCGACCATGAAAGCTATACATCTTTTGAGGAAACTCATTGGCAACTATCGAGAAAGAAAACAAGATTTACATATGTTGTTTATTGATCTTGAGAAGACTTATGATAGAGTTCCAAGAGAGATCTTATGTAGAGTCTTAGAAAAGAAAGGTGTAAATGTATACATAATCAAAGATATGTATACAAATTCAGCGACAAGGGTGAGGACATCTGAAGGATTAACACAGGAATTCCCTATTACTGTTGGATTACATCAAGGTTCAGCTTTAAGCCCTTATCTCTTTACCCTTATCTAAGACCAGACATATCCAACAAGCAATACCTTGGTGTTTATTGTTTGCGGATGATATTGTTTTGGTTGATTAGACGCGCGAGGGTGTAAACGCAAAACTTGAATCTTGGCGAGATACTTTAGAAAAGAAGGGCTTTAAGTTGAGCAGGGCAAAAACGGAGTGTATGGAGCTTAAATTTAGCAGTACAAGAAGGACAAATGACTTTGTTATTAAGTTGGGTGATCAAGATATTTCCTGTAGTGAGTGTTTTATATATCTTGGATCGATAGGATGGAAGTATTGATAAAGATGTGACACAGAATCCAAGCGGGTTGGTTGAAGTGGAGAGGCGCGTCAGGGATCTTATGTGATTGTAAAGTACCACTAAAACTTAAGGACAAGTTTTACCGTACTACAATTAGACCCGCGATGCTCTATAGTTCTGAGTGTTGGGCAGTGAATTGTGTACATGACCAAACAATGAGAGTTGCGGAGTTGAGAATGCTTAGGTGGATGTGTGGATACATGAGGTTGGATAAAATTTGGAATGAAAGTATCAGGGATAAGACAGGAGTAGCACCAATTTGAGAGAAGATGTGCGAAGCTCATCTAAGATGGTTTGGACACGTACAAAGGAAACCATTAGAGGCATCTGTTAGGCGTTGTGAGAGTCTAGTCACTAGGCATGTTAGTGGAGGGTGGGGTTGACCAATAAAGACTTGGAATGAAACTATAAAGAAAGACATGATGTACTTTTCCATTAGTGAGATTATGACAAAAGATAGGGCACAATGACGACAAAGGATTCATATAGAGGAGCCCACTATAGTGGGATAAAGGCTTGAGTGTTGTTGTATGTAGTTTATATATATATATCTTTATCATATAAACCAATATACATATCTCCAATCACACCACTGAATGAATCTGGACCGTTCGATCAGGCTCCATCAAACAAGGATTGTTGGATTCAAAATAGAAGGGCTGCCTATAACATTTCCTCCCAGGCTGGCACTGTTCATTTCCTCCAAAATCCCGATACCCACGAACTCCTCACCCCGCCTTCACTGCCTCATCCCGCCGTCGGCGGCCTGCATGGCGCCCACCGGCGGGTTCGCCGGCCTCCGGCGAACCCGCCGGGGTTTGTCCGGCGGCGACCGGGCAGGGCCACCGCCGGCGGTGGCCCTGCCGCTCACCGCCGGACAACCCCCGGCGGGTTCGCCGGAGGCCGGCGAACCCGCCGGTGGGTTCCGGGCAGGGCGCCGGCGGCGGCCGGGAATGCCCCCGCGTGAGCAGGCGGAAGCGGGGGGGGGGGGGGGGGAATTTGGGTATTTTTCTGTTTTTTATTTTTTCTGTTTATTTTGGGCAATTTTGTGTATGCTATGTTGATCATTTTATAATATTTCCTTATTCTTTTATTTTTGGGGGGTTTTATATAGAACTATAGAAGCCTCATATAGATAGAGCCACAGCCATTTTATCTCAAAGTCCTCCGCTGCATCACTCGCATCACTTTGAATATTATTATTATAAGATAATATATGTTTTATATGAATTAAAATTCATTAAATTATATTTTGTGACTCCATCGATGGCCTTGATTATTTGATCCTTAATTTTAATACTGTAATTAAGTAAACCCTAAACTTATATAATTATATATGCATCAATATATATATATATATATACCGCGCGCCGGGGGGCAGGCGAAGTCCGCCTGGGGGTCAAGCGGGCGAAGCCTGCTTGATTGCAGGCGAAGCCCGCAACGACGCATCGAGAACGGGCGGAGCCCGTTCGAAGATGTAGGGGGCGGGCGAGGCCCTCCGGGGGGCGGGCGAAGCCCGCCGGGGGGTCAAGCGGGCGAAGCCCGCTTGATTGCGGACGAAGCCCGCAGCGACGCATCGAGAACGGGCGGAGCCCGTTCGAAGATGCTAGTACATATATATATATATATATTAATGAGTTGAATCATCTGCTTAATTTTTCTCACTCTTCATTGATTGGACAGCAAAATTGTGAAATCACTGGCAGATTTGGAAAAGCTTCACCAACTTCAGCAAGTGGAACATCTATTTCTTCCTGGTAATACTGCACAACAGCATTCCAACAAGGTAATACCATCCAGTCTGATAATTACTAAGTCATATATTCTTGATTGCACAGATACTTACTTCCTTGTTCAGTTATTGAAGGGTCAATTATTTGTGCAAAAGTTTTCCGAAAAAAAGAGAGAGACTTTCCTGGACTATATTGCTGCTGGTTGTGAAATGAATTTCATGGTGGCTGTAGACTTCACAGGTATGTATAACTTATTGTGTTTCATTAGTTAACGATTTTGCTTATTTATAGTCATTTTTTATTTGACAGCTTCAAATGGAAATCCTCGCCTATCAGATTCATTGCATTACATTGATCCTTCAGGTCGACCGAATGCTTATCAGAGAGTGAGGAGCTATTTATGCATGTGATTTACTGCTGTCCTGGTTTATATTTTCTCATCAAACTTTGAACGGATAATACTTGTGCTCAAATGCTAAATATCTTGCATTTAACTTTCAGGCAATACTAGATATTGCAGAAATTCTGCAGTTCTATGACACGGATAAGCATTTCCCTTCCTGGGGCTTTGGAGCAAGACCTATTGATGGGCCTGTCTCTCATTGCTTCAACTTAAATGGAAGCACACACCATCCTGAAGTGAGTTAGTCCTTTGTGGCCAAATTTTTCTCTTCTTGATGAAAGCTTATCTTTGTTGCAAACGTATCATCATCTAGGGACAGACAATTATATAGTCTTTTTTCTGCTCTTTTACCAAACGATTATATTTTTTATTGATCTTTTATTATAATTGCTAAGCTTGTTTCAAGCATGTTACTTGTGTCCTGACTATTAATTACTACATGCAGGTTGAGGGTATTCAAGGAATAATGACAGCTTATGCAAGTGCTCTTCATAATGTGTCGTTGGCTGGCCCTACACTTTTTGGACCTGTCATTAACACTGCTTCAGTATTAGCTAGCCAGTCACTTATCAGCAGCCGGCAGAAGTATTTTATTTTGCTGATAATCACGGTAATATATATATTATTCTCTTCACGGTTGGTGATTTTCTCCAAGCTGATCGTGCTCTACATTAGGATGGGGTGATAACAGATCTTCAAGAAACTATAGATGCATTAGTGAAGGCATCTGATTTACCTCTTTCAATTCTTATTGTGGGAGTTGGTGGAGCTGATTTTAAAGAAATGGAGGTACGCACTTGTATCACTCATCGTCCTTGCCATCGCCATCATCATCAATTGCCTTACCCTAACTTTTCACGGTCGGCTTTTTGAATCCTTATTTCATTTGCTTTTATTAAGCACCGACAAAGGTGCTAAACCTTAATTACAGAATTCTTCTTGAATAACTTGCATCCAAGCTACATTTAATCTACCATTTCTCTTACCTAGTAATTCGCAGACACCAACTCTATCTACTCATCTACTTGATGTATTTTCTAACCATCCTTCTACCTTAGCCTATTTTCTTTTCTCTTATTTTTGATTGATGTCCCTCACACTGTTTATCAAATATAATATTTCGTTAATTTATCTTTTTAGTTTTTTTCCGCACATCCCTCTTTGCATTATCATTTTGTCACACTGTTTATCAAATATAATATTTCATTAATTTATCTTTTTAGTTTTTTCCACACATCCCTCTTTGCATTATCATTTTGGTCGCACTCAAAATATCAATGATCTTTTTTAATTTCCCAACGCTTAAATTCATATTAGTTTGCCTATTTTAAGCTTTCATGTATCCTCTTTTTAATTGTAGTACCTAGGCATTTACACATTGCATCACTCCGTATTTAAATTCTTTTTCACAAACTATATAAAATAAACTATGTTTCCCATTCAATCTGTTAGAAACCACGGTGGGGCCCAGTTGAGGGGGGCACATGAATCCAGATCCGTGGCCGACTGCAGTCGTATGGCTAAATCATCCCCAACCAAATCTCCCGGGGCCCACGGGGATAAATACCCGGGTAGGTTGTTGGGAGCCGGGATCGAACCCGGGACCTCCCCTTTATCAGGCTACTATCTCAAGACCTGATACCCAACTGCACTGCAGTGCAGTTGGGTATCAGGTCTTGAGATAGTAGCCTGATAAAGGGGAGGTCCCGGGTTCGATCCCGGCTCCCAACAACCTACCCGGGTATTTATCCCTGTGGGCCCCGGGAGATTTGGTTGGGGATGATTTAGCCATACGACTGCAGTCGGCCACGGATCTGGATTCATGTGCCCCCCTCAACTGGGCCCCACCGTGGTTTCTAACAAAAGATGGCCGTTGAGGGGGGCACATGAATCCAGATCCGTGGCCGACTGCAGTCGTATGGCTAAATCATCCCCAACCAAATCTCCCGGGGCCCACAGGGATAAATACCCGGGTAGGTTGTTGGGAGCCGGGATCGAACCCGGGACCTCCCCTTTATCAGGCTACTATCTCAAGACCTGATACCCAACTGCACTGCAGTGCAGTTGGGTATCAGGTCTTGAGATAGTAGCCTGATAAAGGGGAGGTCCCGGGTTCGATCCCGGCTCCCAACAACCTACCCGGGTATTTATCCCTGTGGGCCCCGGGAGATTTGGTTGGGGATGATTTAGCCATACGACTGCAGTCGGCCACGGATCTGGATTCATGTGCCCCCCTCAACTGGGCCCCACCGTGGTTTCTAACACAATCCACATTTAAATGTTGCAAAAAATTTAAGGATAAATTTAAGACAAGACCGTACATGAAGATGGAAAATGTTGCAAAAAATTCAAGACAAGAACTATATAATAAATTTAAGATAAGAACAAAAATGTTACAAAAATTCGGTGGTGGAACTTGAATATGAAAAATCAGGTTTCTTTCAAGAAGACAATTATGAAACAACTAGTTGATAGCTCTTATGTTGATCCTAATATCTCATGAGAAGTTATGCCTTCACATTTAAGGATTAGTGGAGAGAACGTACTTGGAGTATCAAAAGGTCGTGCTTCCCCCCAAAAAAATCTTGGTGGTGGAAAGAGAAAGTGCAAGACAAAGTGAGGGCAAAGAGGGCCAGCTATAAATAACTATACGCTTGTAGAAATGATGAAAACTTAGTCAGATATAAAGTCGACAAAAAAACTAAACGGACAGTAAGTAAAGCAAGAAGTCAAGCTTATGAAGAATTTTATAAGCGACTAGATTTCAAAAATGGAGAGCGTGACATATATAAAATTGCTCGAGCTAGAGAAATAAAGACAAGAGATTTAAGTCAAGAAAAATGCATAAAAGTTGAGACAGATACAGTTTTGACGGTTGATGTGGATATTAAAGAGCGATGAAAAAAATAATTTTATCAACTGTATAATGAAACAAAGGACAATGAATTGAATTTGTAAGAGTTAAGTAAATCAGATAAGTATAAGAACATAACGTTTTATCATAAAATGCAAGTATCAGAGGTAAAAAATACTCTAAATAAGATGAAAAATAGAAGGTGGTTGAGCCAAACGATATACCCATCGAAGTATGAAAATGTCTAGGAAATAAAGAAATTTTGTGGCTTACATGTTTTTTCAATAAGATATTGAAGTCAAAGAGGATGCCAGACCAATGATGAGAAAGTACCTTGCTAACTTTGTAGAAGAACAAAAAGAATATACAAAATTGTGTTAATTACAGAGTAGTTAAATTGAGAGTCATACTATGAAACTATGAGAATGAGTAATAGAAAAAAGATTAAGACGAAAGACTAATATCTCAGAGATTCAATTTGGATTCATGCCAGGGAGGTCGACCACGGAAGCTATACATCTCTTGAGAAGACTCATTGATAACTATCAAGAAAGAAAACAAGATTTGCATTTGTTGTTTATTTATCTTGAGAAGGCTTATGATAGAGTTGCAAGAGAGATCTTATGGAGAGTCTTAGAAAAATAAGGTTTAAATATATCATATATTGATACAATCAAAGATATGTATACAAATTCAGTGACAAGGGTGAGGACATCTAGAGGATTAACAAAGGAATTCCCTATCACTGTTGGCTTACATCAAGATTTAGCTTTAAGCCCTTATCTCTTTACCCTTATCTTAGATGAGCTCACCAGACATATCCAACAAGCAATACCATGGTGTTTATTGTTTGTGGATGATATCGTTTTGGTTGACGAGACGCGCGAGGATGTAAACGCAAAACTTGAATCTTGGCGAGATACTTTAGAAAAGAAGGTTTTAGGCAAAGATGAAGTATATGGAGCTTAAATTTAGCAGTACAAGAAGGACAGATGACTTCGTTATTAAGTTGGGTGATCAAGATATTTTCTGTAGTGAGTGTTTTGAATATCTTGAATCGATAGTTCAAAAAGACAGAGGTATTGATAAAGATGTGACACATAGAATCCAAGCTGGTTGGTTGAAGTAGAGAGGCGCGTCAGGGATCTTATGTGATCATAAAGTAACACTAAAACTTAGATGCAAGTTTTACCGTACTGCAATTAAATCCGCGATGCTATATGGTTCTGAGTGTTGGGCAGTGAATTGTGTGCTTCAGCAAAAAATGAGAGTTGTGGAGCTGAGAATGCTTAGGTGGATGTGTGGACACACGAGATTGGAAAAAATTAGGAATGAAAGTATCTGAGATAAGACAGGGGTAGCACCAATTGTAGATAAGATGCGAGAAGCTCATCTAAGATGGTTTGGACACGTACAAAGGTGACCATTAGAGGCACCTGTTAGGCATTGTGAGACTCTAGTCACTAAACGTGGGATACAGGATCCATATAGTTGACCCCACTATAGACTTGGATTGTTAAACGAGGGAAGGGTAGACCAATAAAGATTTGGAATGAAATTGTAAGGAAAGACACATGTACTTAGGCATTAGTGGGATTATGACAAAAGATAAGGCAAAATGGCGACAATGGATCCATATAGCTGACTCCACTATAGTGGGATAAAGGCTTGAGTGTTGTTGTTTGTTCCATTCAATCCACATTTTAGGTTTTTTTTTCCGTTTGAATCTGTTTATTTTAACTTTTTAGGTGAATTATTTTCTATCCACTACAGTGCTACTGAATTCCTGAATAAAAATATTATGTAGATCTTGGACGCAGACAAAGGGGATCGGCTTGTCAGTACAACTGGACAAGTGGCAACACGAGATATTGTGCAGTTCATTCCTATGCGGAATTTTCAGGGTATGTGTAGCTTTCCAATCAAACAATAGCTTTTGCATTTTAAATATATTTAGACTATTAATTATCCATACTTCCCTGGGAGTAGAATCCCTCTATCTTTTGAAATTACATAAACATCCCTGCGGAGTTTATATTTTAACATGCATGAACAAATATCCCATGGTGGACCCATGGAGCTCTCCTCTAGGGGGCATTTTTGTGCGTGTATGCCATGAAGTGTAAACTTAAATGAGAGTTTTTTTTTATAATTTCAAAATATAGACTTCGCAAACTTATAGGCGAGGTCCTGGTAAGTGCCCCTATATTTAGAGCCAATTCAGATTTGCCTCTTCAAACCCCTTCTTTAAAAACATCACATTCTGCCTTAGTTCAAATACAAGTAAAATATGCAAATAATTGTTTTGACAATGATCTAATATGATTCAGCTCCCTTTATTTGGCTGCTCCCATCCTTTACATTAAGGCTGCGTTTGGCGCGGGTTATCGCTACTTGTTTGCACCGGTGAGGTTGGACAAAAATGTCATTGTCATACCAAAATCCTCTGCCTCAAACTAGTTTCTTTTTTGTAACATTTGTGATATCAAACATACATTCTGTGACAATGACGATGGACGTTTTTGTCCAATCTCACCGGAGCAAATGAGGTGTGATAAGCCGCTCCAAACGCAACCTAAAAGTAAACTAAACTAAGGTATATTCATGTAATGGATTTATGATTTTTTTTAATATTAAATTGGGGATGGGATTCGGGTGACCACTGTGTCCAATCTCACCGGAGCTTGCTTGCCCAAATGTCAGTTGCTGTCATAGCTATATTAGTGTTAGAAAGTAGAGAAAGGAAGCGAAAAGAAGAGAACAAGCCGAATAAACTTTTGAATAATCGAAATTTTATTATCCAAAAAATGATAACTATTACAAAGGTATGCCCTCCCTTATATAGAATGGAGGAGAGAAGAGAGAATACAAATAAGAGATGTGAGACTAAAATTTACAAGCTAAGCGGACTGTACAAAGTAAACCGCACAGGCCGCGCGGTTAGACAGAAGGACTAACCGCACGGCTTACAATAAGAGATGCAGAGAGGTCGCCTGTGAAGATTGCTTAGACCGCCCGGTTTACAAGTCGCCGAGTCAAACCGCCAGACCGCGCGGTCTCTAACCCGCCAAGACAGACCGCCCGGTCTCCAACTTCAACACTCCCCCTCAAGCTGGAGCATATATATCAATCATGCCCAGCTTGTCGCAAACATGCAGAAACGAGGCGGAGACTGGCTTGGTGAAGATGTCGGCTAGCTCTTTATCAGATGTGACAAACGGAGTGCAAATCTGTTCTTTTAAAATCTCTTCACGAATGAAATGGCAGTCAACCTCAATGTGCTTTGTTCTTTCATGGAATACCAGATTTTTGGAGATGTATATGGCGGCCTTGTTATCACAGAACATAGGTAGAGGATGGTTGTACACCTCTCCTAAGTCTAGCATGAGAGCCCGCAACCATTTCAACTCACAAGTGGTTGACGCCATACTGCGATACTCAGCTTCTGCACTGGACCTGGAGACAACAGACTGCTTTTTACTCTTCCAGCTCACCAGATTTCCCCCAACAAAGGTGCAAAAACCTGAGGTAGACTTGCGATCCCCTTTGTCATCAGCATAACTTGCATCTGAGTAGGCTTCAATCCTCAGATGACCATTCTTCTGAAACAGTAATCCTTTCCCAGGCGCTGCTTTGACATATTCCAAGATCCGCAAGGCGGACTGAAGATGACAATCCCTGGGCGCTTGCATGAATTGACTCACCTTGCCCACAGCATAAGAAATGTCGGGTCTGGTTACTGTGAGATATATGAGCTTACCAACCAGACGCCTGTATCGCGAACTATCTGAAAGAAGAGGCGAATCATCTGTCCAGGTTTTGTCCTCCCCAATAGCCATGGGACATCGGGCAGGTTTAGCTCCAGTCAATCCTGCCTCTGTTAAAAGATCAAGGGCATACTTACGCTGAGAGAGAACTAAGGAGTCGGGCTTCCGAGAGAGTTCGATCCCCAGAAAGTACTTTGGAGAGCCCATATCTTTAGTGATCAGATGTTGGCGAAGATGTAGCTTTGTCAGGGCTACCCCTTCCTGGTCATCGCCAGTGAGAAGAATATCATCGACGTATACAGCAAGAACAACCAGCCCAGAAGGAGTTTTGCGAATAAAGAGAGAGTGATCAGCAGAGCTTCGCACAAAACCAACAGCCGCCACAATACCGCTGAACTTGTCAAACCAAGCTCGAGGACTCTGCTTGAGGCCATAAATTGCCTTCTGCAGCCGACATACTCGTGTCTCCCCCTGAGCAACATACCCAGGAGGTTGCTCCATGTAAACGGCCTCGTGAAGATCACCATAAAGGAAGGCATTCTTGACGTCCAGCTGAGAAATTGGCCAATCCCGATTGACGGCCACAGAGAGAAGAACCCGGATTGTGCTGAGACGAGCCACAGGGGAGAAGGTGTCAAAGTAATCAACCCCATAGGTCTGAGTAAAGCCCTTAGCCACAAGGCGAGCCTTATACCGATCCACAGTGCCGTCTGGGCTAAATTTGACCACAAAGACCCAGCGACAGCCAACAACATCAGTGCCAAAGGGAGGAGGAACAAGAGTCCAGGTACCCCGCTCAGTGAGGGTCGCCATTTCCTCATCCATGGCCATCTTCCAGTGAGGAATAGCAAGGGCCTCCTGATAGGAGCGGGGTGTGGCAGTGGCAGAGATAGCCAGTGCAAAGGCCCTGCGAGAAGGAGTAAGACGATCATAGGAAACAACAGCAGCAAGGGGGTGTAAGGTGCACGTCCGCACCCCTTTGCGAAGAGCTATAGGAAGATCCAGGTCAGCCGGGCCCGCGGCATCCGGAGCATCCGTGGTAGAGAAAGCTGGCCCGGGAGAAGAGAGCGACGGCAGCGGAGAGGAGGGAGAGGGTGGTGGAGAAGGGAGAGAGAGAGGTGGAGGAAGAGGAGGGGGTGGAGACGGTGTAGTGGTGGAGAGTGTAGGAGGAGACGAGGGAACGAAGGGAATGACAGGAGAATCAGAAGCTGGGAGAAGAGGAGAAGAGGCATCCGAGAAGTAGGAGGTATTCTCGAAGAAGGTGACGTCAGCAGAGACGAACTGCTTACGAAGGACGGGATCAAAGCAACAGTAGCCTTTCTGAGTGGTGGAATACCCCAGAAAGACACATTTGGTGGAGCGAGGGGAGAGCTTATCACGGGTGGCAGAAGGGGCATGCACAAAGGCAGTGCATCCAAAGATTTGGAGAGGGAGATGAAACGGCTCCTTGCCCGGATACAAAATGGAGAACGAGGTTTGGCCATGGAGAACCGTGGAGGGAATGCGATTGATGAGGTAGCAGGCAAGGAGAACAGCATAGCCCCAATAGGAGCGAGGAACATGCATCTGGGTCATCAAGGTGCGAGCGACATCGAGCAGGTGTCGGTTTTTGCGTTCGGCTACACCATTTTGTTGTGAAGAATAGACACAACTAGTTTGATGAAGAATCCCATTTTGCATGCAGAATGTAGAGAAGTCACGACTGAGATATTCTGCGGCATTATCAGACCGAAAAACTTTGATAGAAACATCAAACTGAGTTTTGATCATGAGATAGAAGGATGTCCATACAGAGAATAATTCGGAGCGATCTTTTAACAGATACACCCACGTACAGCGAGAGAAATCATCAATGAACGTGACAAAATAGGAACTACCCCGACCAATGGTAAGAGTAGGAGAAAGACCCCAGATGTCGGAGTGGATAAGATCAAACGGACGGGTAGAGCTACGAACGTGCTTTGGAGGGAAGGAGGAGCGGTGATGCTTGCCAAGCTGACAGGCCTCACAGTTGAGCGGAGGACTTTGAGGAGGAAGGTGGGGCAGAAGTTGACGAAGAAGACGGGGAGGAGCATGACCAAGGCGGAGATGCCATTGGAGAAGATCTGTGGAGGTGGAGGAGAAGGTGGAAAAAGCAGAAATGTTGTCGAGGAAGTATAAGCCGCCACTCTCAGTCCCAGTAGCAATCGTCCGTTGGGAGTCCGGATCCTGAAAAGAGCAAGAAGTAGAAGTAAATGTGACGGAACACTGTAATTGCTTGCAAAGAGATGTAACAGATAATAAGTTGCACGGGAACTGGGGCACATATAGAGTATCCGCCAAGTGAAGAGACGGGGTGACATGAACTATCCCTGTGCCATGAACTGATGATGAAGAGCCGTCAGCGAGAGTAACTGGGGGCAAGCGAGCATGTTTTTCTAGGAGAGAGAAACACGGGAGATGGCCGGTCATATGATTCGTAGCACCAGTGTCGATCAGCCATTTGCCCTGAGTAACAACGTGTGCACGACCAGAAGACGTGACAACCGAGGCGAAAGCCATGAAGGGAGGAAGAAGAAACTGCAGCGGTCTCGGTGACAGCACACCAGCGGCACGAAGGGCCACGACCAAGGTGCAGAGCACAAGCCGCGCGACTAAACCAGGAGGTCGCGGCGACTAACAAGAGAAGCGGCTAAGAGCGAAGAGGCGGAGAGGCCGCTCAAACAAGGAAGAATCCGCGTGAAACCGCGGCGGGAACAAAAGGGAAGAAGCCGCTTGAACACGAGCGGCTAGGATCCAGATCAAGGCACAGCGGGGAAGAAGTCGCGCGGACTGCAAAGGGCCGAGCGAATCAGAAGAGAGGAGAAGAGCAGGTGACCGCGACCAAGATGCGGGTAAGAAAGGGACAACCCGCACGGTCAGGCAGATCACAGCAGTTGCGAGAATGCGGTCAAGGGCACAGCGGGGAAGAGGTCGCGCGGACTGAAAAGGCCGAGCGAACAGAAGAGAGGAGAAGAGCAGGTGATCGCGACCAAGATGCGGGTAAGAAAGGAACAACCCGCACGGTCAGGCAGATCACAGCAGCAAACCGCGAGTGCAGAGACAACACACGCGGACAGAGACAGACCGCAGCGACTAGGAAGTCGGAGCGGCAGGAAAGAGCAAGGAGCGCGGCGACACGGAAACAGGTCGCTGCGACAAAGAGCAGGAGGAGAAGAGAAACAAGAAGAGCAAGCCGCGCAAACAGGCAGCGGACAGAAACAAGCCGCGCGGATAGAAACAAACCGCACGGACAGAGGAGAAGGCAAGCCGCGAACAAGCCGCAGAACGCGGAAGACAAGCCGCGAACAACAGAGAGCGCACAGAATCAGGAGGAAAAGACCGTGTGCTCTGATACCATGTTAGAAAGTAGAGAAAAGAAGCAAAAAGAAGAGAACAAGCCGAATAAACTTTTGAATAATCGAAATTTTATTATCCAAAAATGATAACTATTACAAAGGTATGCCCTCCCTTATATAGAATGGAGGAGAGAAGAGAGAATACAAATAAGAGATGTGAGACTAAAATTTACAAGCTAAGCGGACTGTACAAAGTAAACCGCACAGGCCGCGCGGTTAGACAGAAGGACTAACCGCACGGCTTACAATAAGAGATGCAGAGAGGTCGCCTGTGAAGATTGCTTAGACCGCCCGGTTTACAAGTCGCCGAGTCAAACCGCCAGACCGCGCGGTCTCTAACCCGCCAAGACAGACCGCCCGGTCTCCAACTTCAACAATTAGGGTGAGCCGCTGCACATTTTAAAAGAGGATATAAATTTTAGATTCCTTCTTGAAATGGTCCCCAGAGTTAAGTTCATGTAACCTTTTTCTCAGATAATTTATCCTAGTATTATGAATATCTTGAAACTATTCAAATCTTTGTCCATCTATACTTTTACAAGGAAGACAACTTTTATTGTGAATTAGTGTTTTAGAATGAATGCAAGTGTTGCATTCATTACATTTGGCTTGCTTGCCAAATGTCAGTTGCTGTCATAGCTACATTAGGGTGAGCCGCTGCACATTTTAAATGAGAATATAAATTTTAGATTCCTACTTGAAATGGTCCCCAGAGTTAAGTTGATGTAACCTTTTTCTCGGATAATTTATCCTAGTATTATGATTATCTTGAAACTATTCAGATCTTTGTTCATCTATACTTTTACAAGGAAGAAAACTTTTATTGTGAATTAGTGTTTTAGAATGAATGCAAGTTTTGCGATCTAAAACGTTATTTGTGCATGGAGGGATCCCATGCAATATATATAGGGGTATGTTTTTTTTCGTTCAGATTGCACTTCTCCTTTTACCATGGGAGCTGCTCTTCTTGTGAAGTGTTTTCATTCCACAACCTTGGTCATTATTTTTAATATCATCTGACCAAGTGTTATAGTCATTTAGCTGATCAACACAGAATGTAAATGTCTTGCAGGTGGTGATTTATCAGTTGTGCACGCTCTCCTTGCTGAATTACCTGGACAGTTTATGAGTTTCATGCACTCCAGAGACATAAAGCCATTTAGCTGATCAACACAGAATGTAAATGTGTTCATAATTTCCTGGCAATCTTGTTTTCTGTGTCACTTCTCATTCTATATGCCGGAGGATTTTACCCACGGTTTTTTTAGGTATTTCTTCTCCAATTCCATTCATTAAGAAGTAAAGGTTATTAAAGATGACAGAAGATCATGTTTTATTTCTGTTGAATTTATTGCCCGCTAGATCTAAGGAGTGTCTTTGGTCTTTGGATCAACATATAGAAGATGTTAATTGAACTCTAGCTAAAACATATAAGAAAAAATGCGATAAATATTCAAAAAAATAAAAATAGATAAAAGACAATTCAATGGAACCTATGCTTCCAAGTCATGATTCAAATATATTTTTTCTTCAATTACTTGTAATCTCTTTAAATATTTACATCAAAACTTTACTTTCAAGCTATTTTTCGGTGAGGTTTGAGGGCATAAACAACTATTCGGCTCCGTTCGTTTGCGCGGAATTGAAGACTTGGAATTGGAAGGCGAATTCCAATTACACTGTTCGGTTCTTGGGTAACTTTAATAATTGATATTTGAGTTGAAAATCCTGGAATTAGTTTAAGCTTAGGCACAATATCTTGCTGGACATATCGGAATTGGCGAGTGAGGTTTGGTCGATTTAAGCCCGATAAAAAAAAATTGCCCAGCTGACTCTAAAATGTGCTTCCCCTTCCTCCTCGACGTTTCGTTCCGACTTGTCATTCCATCTCGCTAGGGCTTCTCCTCCACGACAATGACTCGCCATTTTCTGATAAACAAGATGGCACTGACGCTAGAGATTCTCCTTCACTGTTTATTGGTGGAGTCTAGCGATCTTCTGAAGATCTAGCAGGTACTCAGCGCCAGATCTTGACGAGGAACGACAGATCTGAGCTCGATCTCCTCTCCTAATCTCCATCGAAGAGTTGCACTTCTCATTTTTCTTTTCTCCATCAAAGCGCAACAGCCACAACTTCCAAAACTATGCTCGGAGGAAATCCAGATCTGCGCCCTCCTCTCTTCTGTGGATGTCCACAATTTCTTCCAGCACTGTGAGTTTTTTTGTTCTCTTCTCATATGTGTAGTGCTCTAGTTTTGCAAACTTTTATTTTAAGTTTTTGTGATTTCTCTATAAATTGCAACTATTTCTCCTTTCTAAATTCCCCTTCCCCCCTCTCCCCCTCCTTCGCCGCTACGGTTTCCGGCGAACCCTGCCCTCTCTCTCTCAAATCTTCCGACAAACTTAGTTCCAAAAACCAGCGTTCCTTCCGCCGCTTCACAGCCTCTTGCCGGAGATCTCAATGAATCTGGCGCTGCCATTATATTTCTATCTTTATGGTTTATTATCTTCCTCATCTCCGCACACAGATCTGTACTTGTGCTCGATCGACATCCGAGAGATCTTCGTCTTCTATATAATTCACATGCAGCGTCAATTCCTCTTGATGTTCCTGAATGATGTCGCTAATCCTAAGTGAGATATTCCTCTCAGGGTTTATGATAAATTCCACTCTACAGCACATGACTCATCTTGTTCAATCATTCTGTGTTGTCTTCCTCTACTAGTTCTATGTGTTTTCATGAGATTGTTCTGATCTCCAAGCACCTACGCCCCTCCAGCTACTACACATCCACTACATATATAATTTCCTAATTCCTGTACCAATCGTTCAATCTATATCAGAATAGGATCTGATTAACGATCAATATTATTTATTACCAAAATCTCGATCTGATTAACAAATATTTTAAGTTAATTCGATTGGAGGGATCTTAAATCCTTCGTCTTCTTTCCATTTTTGCTTTTGCCGTAGAGGTAATGATCTGATATTTTAAGTGCATCATCTGCTGTGAGATCTCCTTATTTCTGTTTCTTTTTTGTGGGGCATTCCATTGTTCTTTTCACACAGGATTTGTTGATCTTCACTACCAGCTAGCTGTCATCTAGGGTTTTCATTTTTCTCGTCTGGATGCATATTTATTCTGTGGTTGTTGTGATTTCATCTTGAATTGTATGGGCAAAAGTTTTTAACATATGATTTTCTTAACATGGAAGTGTATTCTTTCTATAAACGCATTTCACATGTGGTTTTCTTTTCTAATTTCTACTATTGCGAACTGTTAATCATGGAAATGTTAATCTGAGGTCTTCTTAACATGGAAGTGTCTTCAATTGTGATCACTGATTCTTGATCAGCATCTTGACAATAGACTTCTTTTAAAAGATATTTTATTTGAGATTTTAGGGTTTAGAGTTCTTTTAATAAAAACAACTATTGCGATTGTAAGCTTTTCTTTCCATTGATTGCCCTTGGTCGCTCTTCACTGGTTAATTTGACGTTTTTTAGCATGGAAATGTTTTCGATTATGATCAATGATTCTTGACCAACATCCTGGCAATTGACTTGTTTTAAAATATATCTTCATTGATATTTTCATCAGAGTTAATTGAGATTTTCTTCTTAGTCATTGTAATGAATTCATCAAATCTTTCTTTAGCCAGGTTCTAACTTTCTTCCCATTCTTTTTCATATATCATCAATGTAGATTTGGAGTAATATTAATGGACGAGATGTTAGTGGAAAGTGTGTCAAGTATTGATGTTTTAAGAAATAAACGGAAGAGAACTCTAGAAGAGACAGTTATCATAATAGTGGTTGTTGTAGATACGATGCATATGCAAAAAAAATTTCCCGACAACTTAAGGAGGTCAATGCCAAAGATGCGATAACAAGAACACTTTTAAGAAATTTATATAGTGGTACATAAGTAAATTGTTTTAATCAATTGCGCATGAGTAAACAGTCATTTCTCGATCTATGTAATATATTGATTGAGAAAAATTTGCTACATGATACTCCACATATTTCAGTTAGCGAGTCACTTGCGCTGTTTTTATATATATTGGCTAATAACAAGAGATTTCGTGATGTGGGAGGGACATATTTGAGGTCTACTGATATTATATGTAGACACTTCAGTTTAATGTTGAGGGCAATTCTAAAATTGACTAAAGAGTACATCAAACTACCAGAAGCTAGACAAGAACAGAGGTGGAGATGGTTCGAGGTGAGAAAACTATTTTGAAAAGCTTAATACATTATGATATTCATTTAACTAAACATTTAAATTGAATGTTTTCTTTGCTAATAGAGTTGTATTGAAGCATTAGATGACACACATATTGAAATCACAGTTCCAGTAAACGATCAAGGTCGATATATGAATTGAAAACAAGCTATCACAACTAATGTATTGGGAGTTTGTGATCGTAATATTAAGTTTGTGTATGTTTTACCTGGATGGGAGGGTTCATCATCAGATTCTAGGGTGTTGTGTAGTGCATTAGCAAGATCAGATCGCTTTGAAGTAACAACAGGTATAATCTTTTTAGTACGACACAACCATTACATATAGATGCATCTTTATAAATATGTAGATAATAGATATATTTTTTATAGGGAAGTATTATCTTGTCGATGCGGGGTACGCTAATGGTCCGGGATATCTTGCTCCATATTGTTCTACACGCTATCATCTTAAGGAATGGTCCGCACAAGGAAATAATCCCACAAATTACAAGAAATTATTTAATCTTCGTCATTCTAAGGAAAAAAATGTAATTGAAAGGTCTGTTGGCCTGTTGAAGTAGCGATGAGCAATTTTGCGTCAACCTTCCTTTTTAATATCAAAATTCAGGTACTAAATTGAAATGTATTCTTGCACTTCCATATTTATGTTGATAATAAGTTTGAAGTAACTAATATTTTAGTGTTGTTCAATTGCGGGTTCAAATCATAAATGTTTGTTGTATTTTACATAATTTTTTAGTTGAAAGAAGATTAAAGAATGATTTTGGATTGTTGGAAGAGATTGATGCGGAACTATCAACTCAAGTTGTTGGTGGGGATAGTTTTGAATATGATAATATTCGTGGACCAGTGCAAGCAACAACTGAATGGTCAAATTTTTGGGATACTTTGGCAATTAATATGTTTAATGATTATCAAGCTCGTTGAGATTAGGCAATTGCAATTATGAGACTTTATTTTAAATATGCAATTATGGGACTTTATTTTAAATATGCAATTATGAGACTTTATTGCTTATTTTGTATTGCACGTAATATGTTCAATGATTTATCTCAATTTATTGTGCATTTTCATTAGTATGTTCAATTTTACAAAATCTGCAATATATATGAAATATGTGTGTTATTTTATATTTCTAGACAATAAAGATAATCCATAAGTCTGTTGAATGTTATTCTTGCTTTAAATACAAAGTGATAAGCATGGACAGATATTATAAATTTTCTGCTAAAGGGAAAGAGATAGAAAGAGTTAAAGAGAAAGAAAGAGAAGTAGAAAGAGAGAAAGAAAAACAATTGCATTCACAGCTGCTATCAATGTGCTAAAGGATGATTGCAATGTAACTGTTAATAGGGAAAAAGTGTTATCTCGGTTAAAAACGTGGAATAAATATTATCAGGAGGTTTCTACAATGCTAAATACTAGCGGGTTCGAATGGGATTGAGATCGTAACATTGTTAAAGTCGATAGCGAAGATGTTTGGGCAAATTACGTTAAAGTAATTAAATATTTTCATAATTATAGATAATTATTTATTTATTTATCATTATGAACATCATAATTTGTGAATATGCAGGTTCATCCAGCTGTAAAACATTATCGAGACAAAGTGATAGTACCATATGTGATTGTGATAAGGCAACTGGATCTGATGCAGCAATTGTGTACGAAGCAACTAATGCAATTGATTTAGATGATTCTGGTGGTGAGGAAAGCTATTCGTGCGAGAAACCTATTAAATAATCCACGAGTAGTCAGCCATCAAGGAAAAAAAATCCTACTTCAGATGATACACTTGAAGATGATGTTTCTTCAATCAACCAGAAGTCTCAGTAAAGCATATGAATCTAATCAACTTAACCCAACCGCAACACATGCATCAACTGCACCAACTCCAACTCCAACTCCAACTCCAACTCTCATGGAGACGACTACAAAACTATGGGATGAACTGATGATGATGTTAGAGCTTGCAATGACTGAGAAGCTTAAAGCTATGGATCTTTTAATTAACGATCCATTACAATATGTTGTTTTTATGACAAATCCTAGCGACGTGCGAAAAATATGGCTACTTATGCAATTCAAGGATTGATGTTGGACTACTTCTTTCTTTTTCTATGGACACGCAATCGAGTCTTAAATTGTTATGTTTATCATGTTCAAACGAGTCTTTTATCTTTTTATTGCAGCTGTTTGTCTTTTTTGGCAGTTTATCTTAATGCTTGGGATAACATAGCATATTAAACAATTACATTCTTGTTCTTAATTTGATTGAATTGTTATTTTATAGTGTCTGTTTGTCTTTTTTATAATATCTGTTTGTCTTAGATATTTTCCACTGAAGTGTGAGAGCTGCTGATGCAGGCCACCCCTTCGCGACACCCGAACAAGAAAATGACAAAGAAGAGATCCTATGACAAACCTAAATTCCTATGGGGAATTTTAGCGAACACGTGGCGCGCGTACAAAACTCTAAAATTCGGCAGAGTTTTGTTTATAACTGTGCGATCTCACACATGAGTATTTACCAACCACATTTACACGAACATCGCAAATACATTAGCGTATCCTAACCATGCATTTAGCGTCACAACACATTCAATTTTCCATCCACAGGGAAGGCTATCCGGACTAAGATTGCAATTCGGAAATGAGTCCAAATACGCCCTCAAAACAAAATCCTACGAGGATATACCAAATCCGCTTGATCCGTTCGAAACCAATGGTTGAACCAACCCCGGTTTGCAAGCGTCCAAGGGACCTATCCTTACGGAAATCTTCGCAAAATTCGGAATTAAAAGCAACACAATTTCAGATTTATGAAGGCAACTAGATTCAATATTTAGGATAAAATTTGTAAACCACTTGTCTCCAAGAACTCACAAGATTAAGATGAAAACTCACACAATATTTAGGGATAGAGATTTGTTACCCAAAACCGGAATTTCAAGAAGAGGAGAAACAAGATTTAGTGGAGGAATCGCTCTTCCACGGGCCACCGGAGTCGCACCGGATGATGAGAATCGAACCGCCTTCTTCGGAGTCACACCGGAGGAGGGAGAAGCGTCGCCGGAGTGGCAAGATGCAGCCACACAGGGGCGGCAACAGCAGGCCGAGCGGCCTTTTTTTCCTTTCCTAGTTCGGGTGGGAGAAGCTGTCCGAGAGGGAGAAGGAGGGTGTCGGCTGGAGCCAAATAGAAAAGCTAGGTTTTGATTTCTTCAATTTTCAATGTCTCTTACAACCTTATTTTGCCCTTATATAGGCAAGGAAAACAAATTGTTTCATGCACATAAATTATGGCTAAACATAGGCCATAAACAAAAAAATAAAAATGCTAAACAATAAAAACAATGCTGAAATCAAAATGCAGAATTTAGACAACAAAATTATAAATTCATGCGTAAATGCGGCGGATATTTTGACACGGCATTGGCGGAAGGTGTCGCGGCAAAATCCCAACCATTAAGCTTGCGACGACGGCGACGATGTTTGTGGTAACGGTCATTAATGACTACGAACATGTAGCGGCGACGGCGGCGGCGGCGACGACGGTTGCGGCAACGGTCATTAATGACTACGAACATGTAGCGGTGACGGCGGCGGCGATGACGACGGTTGCGTCAACGGTCATCAACATCCACGAACATGTAGCGGTGACGGCGGCGGCGACGACGACGGTTGCGGCAACGGTCATCAACATCCACGAACATGTAGCGTCGGCGATCAAAATTGACGTCCGTGTTGGCACGATCAAATGGCGGGGCATACTCGCCATCAATCCTCCCCCGCTCGAAATCACTCATCCCTGATGAGTGGCCTGGGAGAGAGTAGCAAGAGACCACAGCATCCACTGGTGGCATAGTAAAATCGGGCGTCCACGGGCAGCAGTGCGGGCATCCGCAATAGAACAGAACCTGTAATGATAAAGAACAGCAGAAAACCTCATAGATGTGTCAGCATAAAGAAAAGCAGTACAAATCTTACCATCCAATGTGAGAACCAGTAAACCCAAATGGAAGAGCGACACGGAGAAAATCTCACCTCTCAACCCACGAGACTGTGAAGTGGAAGAGAGAAACATCGGAGAAAACCACTCATATGGAGACCAGATTTGCACAATTAAATCCGAAAAATTGAAATGCGGTGAAAAACCGATTGCATCGTAAAAATCCAAAGAAATTGCTTTAAATCCAAAATTCTTGAAAATCATGAAAGGATCGGCGCTCCAAAGTAATGATTTCGTTACGGAACCCGAAGGTATCCACTCGAGGGCTAACCAGACTAAAGTCGAATCAACAGTTTGGTAGTCAGAAGCTTTCGGAAGTGAACGGTCGTGAAAATGAAGCAACCCATAGACACTGGCATAAGGCAACGGCATATGTACGTGCAGTGCGTACCAGAATGGTCGAAAAATTTGTGCAATTTGATTTGGTGGGTAGGAATGTCGTGAGGACACCAAATCAAAATACACATTAACCGTGAAATCACACGAGTTGCAAACAAAAACATGTCCACCGGCGGATACTCACTAATACATAGCTCGCTAGTCATCTCAAACGGAGGTGCTATTAACGATGGTTTAACTAAGTGGCTAGGACTAGACAAAATCAATTTGTGTTCTGACAAATCCGCTAGCCGATCGAAAGGAACAAAAGGGAGGGTCAGTGGTATCAGTTCCAAAATGATTTCGAACGCACGGTGAACGTCACGCATCGGTGCTAACGACATAGAGAAAGCATCCGGGTTTGCACTACACAGATCAGCCGAAAGCATGCATCCCTTGCTATGTAATTCTTCCAGCGCACTAGATATATCATCCAATCCAGAATCAGTATAGGTCTCAGAAATAGACTCGATGCGTTCAGGGTCATGCGGGAGGATCGGCCAAATCAAACCCGACAAAATTTCAAATTCGTATTGAGATTCAGGCAATGGTGATAACAATAAAGAAAACTCAACCGGATCAAGAGGAAGGTCAAATAGTGGATTCGTCCTCATAGAAAACTCAACCGGATCAAGAGGAAGATCAAATAGTGGATTCGTCCTCATAGAAAACTCAACCGGAACGTCAGCACCTAACTCACTATCAGATAAACATTCATCACAGGTTGACTCTACCAACTCAGCTGAAATGTCTTCCAACCCACTAGATATTTCATCCAAATCATAATCAGTAACGATCTCTAAAGTAGGCAAAATCGAACCCAACAATTTTGTTAATCCACATGGGGCTTCAGGCAACGGAGATAACATCAAAGTAACATCTTTCGGGTCCTCAGCGCTAACATCATCCAAAAATAATCTTCCCTCGTTGGGTACATCTTCCAATATAATAGGTACATCCGTCGACTTAGGGCCATCGAACGATCTCTCAACGGTCTTAGGAGACGGGTCTGAAATAAGGTCGAGGGGAAATGGGTTAATCCCCGGGAGGGATATCTCAGGGGAGATATCATCATCCAAGTCACTAGGATATCCACTCTCCTCTTCGTCACTACAGTCGTCGGAAAAATTGACATCGCCCTCAGTGGCGGGCTTAGACGTTGAAGCTAAAAGAGCCAAAACCTTAGGCTTAGTGGGGCACTCCACAGCATAATGGCCAATCAACCCACAAGCATAACATGTAGCGTCTTCCTTGCAAATCTTAACTTCTTTCCTAGGCTTCACCCGCGGTTTTATAACATTCCTAATAGTGACAACGATTGGTGGCGGGACAGATGGCCTAACCTTTTCTTTCTCCCTAACGATAGGTGTACATGTGCTCGAGATAGTCAGATCTTGGCGGAGCAAGGATCTAGCAGGAGGCTTATAGCCACTCCTATGGTCAGAAACGGATCTAGTGCCCTGGCAGGGAGGAATAAGAACATGAGACGTCTTAGTACGGGAGTACGGGGGGACGTACTGGTTCGGTGTAAGCAAAACCTTAGGTGGCGAATCACTCAGATAATCGGAAGACTGAGAGCGGCAGTAAGGAGGGTAATACTCATCCATTAAATAATTCTTCATAATCTGCCAACCTATACGTAAGTCGTCGAGGGGCTCCCCAAAAGCGTCTCTCCACATTGAGCCAGAAAGTATGAGCGCGACCAAATAATTGAAGTCTCGCAACGGGAATCCTGTGTGGGTCCACAAGACGATATTGCTCAAATAACGCTCCATATCCTTCACCCAACATAAAAACACTCGCGATTCACCTAACCCATCATAGTCGGTGCAGGAATTCTATCGGGCCTAGAGGTGCGCGGTGGGTGGTGTCATAATCGCTAGATTACCCTTCGAACTAGGGACAAACGTCCTAAATGGTTTCCTAGGGGGCGCAATATGAGGTGTCAGTGGCTGACCGCTAATTTGGGCTATTAACGCCTTTATGTCGTCAAATTCGTGTTTCATCTCCTGCGAAATGCACCAAACCGAGAATGTGAGGGAAGGGACTCCCAATGTGCGCCATAACGGACCACGAAAAAGAACAAAAATAACTCCAAATAAGAACGAAACGTAAAACACTTTTTTTTTATATAACTAGAAATAAAATTTTAAACATACGAAGCGTACCTAAGTGCAAGTGGGGTAGCATGAAAAGAGCGGATCGTTGCCAAGTTGAGAAAATTCGCAAACCTCGCTTTGATACCAAATTGATGCAGGCCACCCCTTCGCGACACCCGAACAAGAAAATGACAAAGAATAGATCCTATGACAAACCTAAATTCCTATGGGGAATTTAGCGAACACGTGGCGCGCGTACAAAACTCTAAAATTCGGCAGAGTTTTGTTTATAACTGTGCGATCTCACACATGAGTATTTACCAACACATTTACACGAACATCGCAAATACATTAGCGTATCCTAACCAGCATTTAGCGTCACAAACACATTCAATTTTCCATCCACAGGGAAGGCTATCCGGACTAAGATTGCAATTCGAAAATGAGTCCAAATACGCCTCAAACAAAATCCTACGAGGGTATACCAAATCCGCTTGATCCGTTCGAAAACCAATGGTTGAACCAACCCCGGTTTGCAAGATCGTCAAGGGACCTATCCTTACGGAAATCTTCGCACAAATTTCGAATTAAAAGCAACACAATTTCAGATTTATGAAGGCAACTAGATTCAATATTTAGGATAAAATTTGTAAACCACTTGTCTCCAATAACTCACAAGATTAAGATGAAAACTCACACAATATTTAGGGATAGAGATTTGTTACCCAAAACCGAATTTCAAGAAGAGGAGAACAAGATTAGTGGAGGAATCGCTCTTCCACGGGCCACCGGAGTCGCACCGGATGATGAGAATCGAACCGCCTTCTTTCGAGTCACACGGAGGAGGAGAAGCGTCGCCGAGTGGCAAGATGCAGACACACAGGGCGGCAACAGCAGGCCGATCGGCCCTTTTTTTCCTTTCCTAGTTCGGGTGGGAGAAGCTGTCCGAGAGGGAGAAGGAGGGTGTCGGCTGGAGCCAAATAGAAAAGCTAGGTTTTGATTTCTTCAATTTTCAATGTCTCTTACAAACCTTATTTTGCCCTTATATAGGCAAGGAAAACAAATTGTTTCATACACATAATTTATGGCTAAACATAGGCCATAAACAAAAAAATAAAATGCTAAACAATAAAACAATGCTGAAATCAAAATGCAGAATTTAGACAACCAAAATTAAAATTCATGCGTAAATGCGGCGGATATTTTGACGCGGCATTGGGAAGTGTCGCGGCAAGATCCCAACCATTAAGCTTGCGACGACGGCGACGATGTTTGTGGTACCGGTCATTAATGACTACGAACATGTAGCGGCACGGCGGCCGGCGGGCGACGACGGTTGCGGCAACGGTCATTAATGACTACGAACATGTAGCGGTGACGGCGGCGGCGACGACGACGGTTGCGGCAACGGTCATCAACATCCACGAACATGTAGCGGTGACGGCGGCGGCGACTACGACGGTTGCGGCAACGGTCATCAACATCCACGAACATGTACGGTCGGCGATCCCAATTGACGTCCTTGTTGGCAGGATCAAGTGGCGGGGCATACTCGCACATGAGCGTGTCCATACCCATGTGGTACTCTAGTGTCTTTGCATCTTCTTTGTGAAATTTCCAGAGAAAGATACAGGTAGTGACACGGGCGTGTCCCTACCTGTATGTGTGTGTGTGCGTGTGTGTCCAAGCAACATCTCAGCGACTCGTCGAGCATAGCTTGATGAATCATCGACCGTGTTCCTCCCAAGCAGGACACGGGTAGTGACATGGGCGTGTCCCTACCCGTGTGTGTCCAAGCAGCTCGACGAATCGTCGAGCGGAGCTCGATGAATCGTCGACCATATTCTTCCAGAGCAGTACACGGGTAGTGACACAGGCATGTCCCTACCCGTGTAGTTTAGTTTCGGGTTTTGGAAAATTTTCCGGTCGTGTCGTTTCGAAGGGACTCATTTACTGAGTTGATAGATGGTCCAATGATAGG
Source organism: Platanthera guangdongensis (assembly GCA_039583875.1). NCBI lineage: Eukaryota > Viridiplantae > Streptophyta > Magnoliopsida > Asparagales > Orchidaceae > Platanthera > Platanthera guangdongensis. The sequence goes on from CM077166.1 coordinate 84,067,329, forward strand.
CCGACACGTGTCTATGTAGTTGCCAAACTTCTCACATGAAAAAGGGAGAAAACCCTAGCCGTTTCCAGTCTTTCTTCCAAAGCCATTGTTGTAAGAAACTACTGGAGAGGAAGAAGGTGCTGGAGCCGATCTTCTTCCCGTGAAGAACTAACACGATCGAGGAGAAGAAGATGCCGCCGAGAAGGGTGACAAGATCCATGGCCGAAAATGCCAGAAATGAGGTGAGCTTACTACCCTCTTCCTTGGTGCTGGATCTTTAGATATTTCTAGGAGAGATATCTACTCAAAAGGGCCTTGATTTGTGAGAAGAAGGTTTCTAGGAAAGGCCATGCTATGACTTATGTCTTAGGAATTAGTGTCTTCAACCTTTCCCTCACTTCAGATGTAGTTTGTGGACTGGTTTTGTGAAGAGAGGTGGCCTTATGAGGATGAATAAGGGAGGAGATTCTGGAGGTTATTTGAAAGTTTGGTTGAAGGAAGAAGACGAACCGATGTCGTCCGACCTGCTTTAAGATGCGCGCAGAAATCTGTTTTCTGCGCGCAGCAACCTTAGAGGAAATATTCAGACTCGATGAGTCCAGATCTGGGCTTTTGACTAAACATGAAAGTTGCAGCCCTTGGAAATACCTTTCCAACGAGGGGTTAAAAGCCTTCACCGGATTCCTGTAGCCTCGGGAATCCCCATTTGAAGTTGATGTACAATAATCATTCTTGCACATATAATTCTCATATCTGTTTTGAATTGGTAGAGAGATCATGGTACAGTAACGTTAATGTTTGTGGGATTTAGACTATAAATGATTGGGGTGAAATATGTCAATGACATTTGTTGGTTGGATCCTTAATGAATGAATGGTGTAGTAAGGTGCACTCAACCGAGCTGATTTGGTGGAGGTTAGAGAAAGATTTAAATATATGAAATATTGAGAACGTACTTGACAGTGGTAATGTGCTGAATAATGATGAGCTTGGATTGAACATGATGTATATAATTGATGATGAATGTTATGAACAAATGGTCGTGGTCTTAGATGATGAATGCGTGAAATAGCCTTACACCGATAATGAACCCACAAGTACCTGGGCACGGGGTTATGAAAGGGTGTAAGTTTGGGGGGTTTGACCCCATATGGTTGGTAATGCTAAGAAGAGACATGAGTGGACGGTTGGGCTTGGTCCACGGTGTTCATTCCCGAGGCTCCTTCCATGCCAAGTGGACGATTGGGCTTGGACCTCGTGCTTTTTCGAGGCTCCTTCCGTGCCACGATGATGTGAAATTGTATGTGGTGTGAGTCGACACGTGGTGTCGTAATCCTGGGTTAAGGATAGTGTGGCAGGTCTACGGGCTCGCTAGTTATCACACCGACGGGAGCTGACAGATAGACTTTGGGCGGTTGGTCTTGGTCCTCGGTGCTCACTCTCGGGGATCCTTCCGTGCCAAGTGGACGGTTGGGCTTGGTCCTCGTGCTTTTTCCGAGGCTCCTTCCGGATCACAACATAGGCCAGTTCATGGCTTGGTTCTCGGTGCATATCTACCCGAGACTCCCGTTGAGCCATAATACGTATGTGAGCTCCGCTGTTGTGTTCTTAGCATTGAGGCGTACAGAGGCCTAGGCTTGGTAGTGTGGATACCCGCCTAATAGTGGAGAAGCCTGCTCCACTGTCACCGTCTGGCCACGACGGTTGATGCCTGAGAGGTTAGCTACCTGCTCGAAAAGTGGGAACTACAAGTCTATGTCGACATAGAAATTGCATGTGCATGATCATGGGTGAGTCATTGCATTGCATTCATATCATCACATTATATAGCGTAGATAAGATCCTTATCGTATAAGTTTGTATGAGCACTCTTATACGATGAGTTACTATACTGCTGAGCCGATCCTCAACTTATATGTCTGTATGGGCATTCATATAAGTTGAGTTACTTTCTATTGTACCTCTATATTTTTATACTGCTGTAGATGGTAGAACTGCTAGAGTATATGGTTTACTCATTTATTATGCTTCTTATATACATTGATATTGTTCACTCTATACCACCTGTTTGTACTTCTGTTCTACTTATATATATTATACACTTGTTCCTTTCTCCGCCCGGTGCCGATGAGTCGCAGGGGAGCGGATGTGATAGCCACTTAGTCTTTATGACTAACAGTTGCTACGTCTTCCTTTTTAGGAGGAAACCCCATAGTAAGAGCAGCCGCAGATCTTGTAGCAGGACAGCCAGGCTAGGACGACATGGCCTGAATGGACAGTTCCTTCACTACCGTCAGTCACCGAAGTGAGTTTGAGTGACTTTTGATGTAGCCCTGTTGGGCAAGTTTTACCCGTACTCTGATATTTTAGAAGCTTGTTGTAGCTTCTTTTCTTGATGTACTTTTGGACTATTGCACTTATGTGTGGATTGACTTTTATTTTATATTCTTAATTGGGTTGGCATTTGATGATATTGTTTATGGCCGGCAGAAAAGGCGTTTTGTTGTGCAGACCAACACATGCGTTGGTGCCACCGTAAGGTGGCTGTTCTGGGCATAAGACTCCCCTCATGCCGTGTTTTGTATTCCGAGAGGGGGGTCTTACAGTTAAACCCCTACATCTAGGGTAAATTACTGTGTTATGGTCACACCGACCTAAATACAACTTTTAATGCTGCATTGGATATTGAGAAGCAGAATGTTCATAAGAATAAGACTCGTTCGTTTTAGAAGGGAGAGTCCGTCATAGGACCACCACCCAGTGTTAGGGAGACCAGTCCTAGTAGGTCATATGTCGTGGACTCGAAAGATGTTACTACTAGGGTTATGCCTCCTTTAGCCTCGACATCTAAGCCCCTTGAGATAGAAACTGATACCCATGAAGATGCTGATGTAGATGTAATATCTCTTGATCCTGAGTATGACCCCGTAGGTGAGAGTATTCCATCATGTGTTTTAGTGCCCGACGATTCTGATGAGTCTGAAATTAAGGGAATACCTAATGACTTAGAAGACGATGTATGTGATGATGATAGTCTGATCTGTGAGAGTACTACGTTGCCTATTACTTGCCCTACTAGCGTTGTGTCTGATCACCCTAGTATTGAGAGCCCACTCCAGGCTGTGATCCCCGTCGTGTTAGAGCCTATGATTACACATACTGAGACTATATTTGAGTTATCTGAGGAACCTGAAAGTGAGGATGTCCCAAGTGTTATTGTGGATGAATTAGCTTATGAAGGACGAATATTTTTGGATGATTTTAGCATTGAGAACCCGAAAACTATTTCTTTGACGTTATAACAAGTTCCTAAAGCTTAAATTGAATTAGAAATTTTGTTCGGTTCGATTTTGCCAATTTCTGAGACTTTTACTGACTCTGATTCTGATGTTGTTTCTAGTGTGTTGGAAGAAATTCCAAGCGAGGAAGTTATATTTTTGGACGATTCTTTGGTTTTTCACCCGATTGAGAATTCTTTGATGTCGTCACCATTGGGTGAAATTTATACTAATTTAGATGTTATCCGGGTTTGATTTTGTCGACCCTTCCACCTGACTATTTGACTACATTAGTTGACTTACTAGGACGTGGAACTGGTAGTCCTAGTATGATTTTTTGTGTCACGCCCATTTTATTAGTTCCTACATTGGCATTGTCTCATCGTACAAATATTCCTAAGTTGAGCGCAGTGGTATTTGGACTGTATACCGCACCCCATAGATCTACCTACATGTCGCATTTTACTGTTCATTATTATGCATGTACGTCTGCAGTTCTGTCCGCGACTACGACTTATTCTAATTCTTTGGAAATTGTGCCTTTGGATGTGGTATCCCCTAAATATAATTATATACCACACCCAGTTGCATACATTTACCCAGCACCTTTTAATGACCCTCATTTCCCCACGTTAGTGACTATAGTTGGGCCCCTTGAGTTGTATCACTCGCACATATTTTCACATACGAGAGCGTCCAACTCTATTATTTATGATGAGCAGTTCTCCTTGGCATATCTTCATGCCAAGCGTGAAAATATTAAATATAAAATTAGAACTATGAATGTGGAGCCTATGAAAATCATCCTTGATTATAAGGCTCCTGAGAGTGTTCAGCTGTCTACCTAAATCAGCTAGAGGGGGGTGAATAGGTGAGTTGTGCATCTTTTTGCGGAATAAAAAATTAGCGATCTATGCACAAGAATAATCAAGCAATCACAGAGGACACATAGATTTATAGTGGTTCCCCAACCTTGGGTACATCCACTTTCCACTCACCGATCTTGCAGAGCACTAGACTCGGCTACTCCACAATCTCGGATTGAAGCCAATCCTACACTTCAAAAAAAGTTCCTATAACTCGAACCACAACATGGATCTACACTCGGAAGATGAAAACTTCCTACAACTCGGAGAACAAAGCTCCTGCACTCGGAGAGTAATCTCCTACAAGAATAAATTGAGAATATGAAATACAAATAATATTATTTCTCAGATCTGGAAATTTCGGCCAAGGTCTTCTTCCTTTGAACTTTGCGAATTTATTAGAAATTATTGAAGAAGTTGCTCGGCTAGATCCTGATCTGGAACTTCTTGACTCAAATAATCAGAGAGATGATGAAGAGTTGAAGAACAATCTCGATCTGTAAGTCGACTGATCTGAATTGTCTTGAACGAAAGCCCTGGGCGATTTGCACGATGATGGTCGGCGGCAGCTTTCGTTTTTGGAAAGAGAAAGAATGGATTCAGAAAATCTTAGAATATTTCTTTATAGCTCTTCTTGTTACTAGGGTTAGTCGATTTGACAAGACCTTATATAAGATCTCCCTAACGGTCATAATTAGCATTAATGACATCCACGTAGAACAATCACGTCAAGTCATTTGAAAATCCCGTTAGTTTAGGACTTAGCGAATTTTCTAAAAAATTATCTGCATTACTCGAGTGAAGAAAGAGTTACTCGAGTACTACTTCATGTTCTCGAGAAGATAACTTTAGACAACTCGAGAAGAAGTCCTTCAGGAAATTCAAAACATAATCTATAATCACTCGAGTGGAATGAAGAATTACTCGAGTGCTAGAAAGGTTACTCCGGAGATAGAAGGATTACTCGAGAGGTAGAAGTGAAATATTCGAGAGGTAGAAGTGAACTACTCGAGAAAAGGACTTAGAAAAATTCTGGATGTTTAAAATAGATTACTCGAGTACTAGTTTTAGACTACTCGAGTAGTAAGCAGATTTCTCGAGTACATAATCAATACTACTCGAGTGAGGTAAATACAACTCGAGAACTTTGCTTCTGTCACTCGAGACAAAGATCTTAACTGCTCAAGTTGTAACGACTCCATCCCTTCGTATAGCATATAATAGAAGGTCCGGCCGGGGCCCCACACCATATGCTACAAAACAGGCAGGGAAGTCACGGGTTGATATCAGAGTTGCGCATCCTAACTCATAGCATTGTAGCGAAAGCTTTTAACATAAAACAGAACTCCAACCATGAATGTCCACTACTATAAACACCCACATTTATATAGGAATGTATCAAATACAATGTCATTAGGCCTTAGGGCCTTACAATTGCTCTTTACAAAAGTGGCTTCCAAACATCGGCGCGCAGGCCGGCCACACATGATCGAAACATAATATTTTCATTTTAGCCGTCAAGGGCTAGCAACAATAGCAGCAGCAATAACAGGGACTTCAGCCTTTATTTGTCCCGCTTGGCTCTCCAGCACTTGTACAAGGACAGTCCACCTAACGGTGGTAAACAAGGCAACGGTCAGCATTCAACTGACCAATTTATAACGACCCTACCCCTTTTCCCGGGGCAGTGGCATTTCTTCCCTGCAGGCATAGCAATTCGTATGCAATTATATATATATATATATATATATATATATATATATATATATGTATATATATATAATATATATATATACACATTGTGCTCTCATACACAAAATTCCATATCAACCGTCAGCTCCGCGGCCCGACGATCCGTGCACGCAGGGCACATTCTTGGTGTACCAGTGAACCAGGGTGCCACCACCGTATCAAGTCCGAAACCCAACAGTAAAATTGAGCATTTAGTCTTTCCGGCGCGTAGGCCTAAGACTCTCATTATGCGCTCCAACTGACCGCACTTTTAGTTCTTCGAGTCAGATGGACATAACGCAGGTACGGATCAGCCACCCCCTGTTTCTCAAGTCGCCTTGCCATCAACGAGTACATCGTACCTAAGGCTAAGTATAAGGCACAGGACGATTTCACCTTTCCTGTTCGGTACGAGGCCTTTTCCGAGAGCTCATCAAGCTCATGATAGCCACACTGTCCACCAAGGACTGGCTTCACAATAATAGGTTAGCTAGGAGCCACTCCCAGTAGCGACAAAACTCACTTTCCGTCCCTAGCCCAAACCTTAGCTGGTTCACTCGCCCAGCCATCCCTACAGCCATCTGCAGTGCCATACACTCTGGTCTTCAGTATACATCACAAATACTTGTGGGTATTTTCCTGGGCTCCCATACCAGTACTTCCTGCTACTACCCTTCACAGGCACAACCCATCAAGCATCACAAGAATCACAAGGGTCTTTTCCTGGACTACCACTCCAGTACTTCCTGCTACTGCCCTTCACAGGTCCAACCCCTCGACTCCATAAACTACATGTTTAATCACAGAGTCTTCTCCAGTGCATATATGCAACATCACCAATCCAGACCAACCTGTCCAGATGGGATTCACACAACATTATTATTCCGTACTCCATTTCCGGATCTATATGCCAAATTATTGGGGATTCCAAGAATCAACCCAAGGGAAACTCCATTTATACTCCACCCTCTAGTGGGGGAATCCCATGCATATGCAAAAAAGGAAGCCTTCACATGGCTAAAAAGGAAGATCGTTACCCTTGAAGATCGCTTCAGAGCCATAGACTTCTAGCCGGTTGGAAAGCACTACAGCAGCTTTGCCTCGACAACGCTAGACTCAGATCTCAAATCGAAACTCCGCAGCACCACCGGTGGCCGGATCCCCTCTCCTCCTCCTCCTTCCTCTCTCTAGTTTCTTAGAAAGAGTATGACTAAGATACAAATGATATTTTCCTTCTCATTCTCGACCTTAAAGCAGGGGGAAGAAGTCTGGTCCATCAGATCCCAACTGAAGAAAATGGACGGCCACAAGTTTGCCACAGAAGTTTGAATTTTGGCTGACACAGCCTGTAACATGCCCGTGTCACTGGTCGTGTACCTTAAGCGACACACAACCGACTCATCTAGACCAGTACACGGCCATGTGACACGCACGTGTCACAAGCCATGTGACTTGACACGGCTTAAGACACGCCAGTGTCTGCGGCCATGTACCTTAGGTGGTACACACCCATCTCAACCCGAGCAAGACACGGCCATGTGACACGCCCGTGTCACAGGCCGTGTGCCCAGAGACACACCCGTGTCCTGCCCGTATTCACCAGGCCTCACTGCCCTGGCCAAGTCCAGAAAAGGACACGGCCTATGACACGCCCGTGTCACAGGCCGTGTGCCATCACACGGTAGTAGACACACCTCCATTATGTTCTTCGTCGAGTGGAGCTCGTCGACCAGAGGGGGACACGGCTTCCAACATACCCGTGTAGGAGGGCGTGTTCCCTCTCAAAATGTCGTCGAACCCATTTCGTCGACCACTCGCCAGACAGTTCACTCATACCGAGTAGGACACGCCCTGAGACACGCCCGTGTCTTAGGCCGTGTCACGTAACTTGAACTCAATCTGTGATTTTGGGGTGTTACAACCCTCCCCTCCTTACAATAAATTTTGTCCCGAAATTTGCACACAGTAAGGAAATCAAAACCAAGATGTTATAGTTTCATCAAAGTTTGATATACCTTGATACACATGGCATAACAGTTTACATAAATAGCTCGGGAAATTCAGCTCACATGGTCTGCTCTCGCTCCCATGTTAGCTCCTCACGGCCACAATTGTCCCATCGGACTTTGAACATCCGATTGACTTGTTTCGCAACTGTTTATCGGCGCGATCCTCGATCCGAATGGGCCTAACCTTCGTCATTAGCCCATACTCCACCGGCACATGATCATTCTCGATCACTTGAGCTGGATCTTTTATGGCTTTTCGAAGCACCGAGATGCGAAACACATCATGTAAGCCACCCAAGTCTGCCAAAAGAGCTAGCCGATATGCAGCTTCTCCAATGCGCTCCACCACTTCAAATGGCCCAAGATATCTCAGACTCAACTTTTTCAGATGACGAATCCTGGACACACCTTTGAAGGGTTTGATCTTCAAATATACGCAATCGCCCACCGTGAACTCCACGTTCCGGTGTTTGGCGTTGTAGTATTTTGCTTGTCGGTTCTGGGCTATTAGTAGCCTCTCCTGAATAGTGCGTATAGTCGAGTTAGCATCATCGACTTCTTTACGCCGATACAATTTGGATTCGCCTGCTTCTGCCCAAGCTAACAGTGTACGACACTTTCGACCATACAGAGCTTCAAACGGTGCCATACTGATGCTCGCTTGGTAGCTATTGTTGCAGGCAAACTCCACCATATAGAGATGATCTTCCCATCTCTTCCCAAAGTCCAGGGCGCACATACAGAGCATATCCTCCATAGTTCTGTTGGTCCTCTCAGTTTGGCCATCTGTTTGGGGATGAAAAGCCGTATTGAACGTCAACTTTGTGCCCAACAGCTGATGTACTAGCCTCCAATCATTTGATGTAAATCGCCCACCATGATCGCTCACGATGCTACGAGGAACACCGTGCAGCCGTACGATCTGCTCCACATAGAGCTTTGCCAAACTTTTGACTGAATCGTCCCGTTTGTTCGGAAGAAAGTGTGCCACTTTCGTCAACTGGTGTACAATCACCCAGATTGAATCATTCCTGTATTGAGATCTCGACAACCTGTGCACGAAATCCATTGAGATATCATCGAACTTCCATTTCGGAATCGGTAACGACGTCAAGAAACCGCCAGGCTTCTGGCATTCTGCTTTCACCAAAGCACACGTTTGACATTTAGCCACATAATAAGTGATATCTTTCTTTAGTCCTGGCCACTAGAACAGCTTCTTCATGTCTCTGAACATCTTTGTGCTCCCAGGGTTAATTGAGTACTTGGTAAAGTGCGTTTCGTACATCAACTCTTCTCATAATTTACCCATACTAGGGACGCACAACCGGCCCTCTTCCCGCAAAAGGCCGTCATCCCAGTAGAATTTTCCCTCTGGCCCATCCTTTGCATAACGTTTGAGACTTTCATCTAGCTCTGTTGCTCGTCGAATCCTGTCCGCATGGTCATATTGCACCTCCGTCCAGTTCAGACATGCATTGGCTGTGCAATTCTTGTCAACACAAGAAATCTCTAACACTTCCAACTCCTGAATTAGACGTTCATCGTGCCTCTGCAACCATTTTGCTCTTGCCGGAGTCCTCCGACTCAAGCCATTAACGACCACATTTCCCTTCCTAGGAGTATAATGAATCTCGAAGGTGTAGACCCCAAAGAATTCTAGTCACCTTCGTTGTCGCATATTCAGATCCTTCTGCTACAACAAGTATTTTAGGCTCTTGTGGTCTGTAAAAATATCCAATTTACGCCATAAAGAAATAATGCCGCCATAACTTCAGTGCAAAGATCACCACCACCAATTCCAAATCGTGGACGGGATAATTTCGCTCATGCACTTTCAACTGGCGTGAGCCATAAGCAATCACTTTCCCAAATTACAGAATAACGCAGCCTAAGCCGCTCCCTGAAGCATCACTATAAATCTCATATCCGTCGGTACTGCATGGCAATGTCAACACAGGCGCCGTGGTCAACTGACTCTTGAGCTCTTCAAAAACTCGCGTGCACTCCGGCGTCGAAACGAACTTCTGATCCTTCCTCGTTAGTGTGGTCAGAGGCAAAGAGATCCGCGAGAAGTTTTCCACAAAGCGTCTATAGTAGCCTGCCAGTCCAATGAAGCTCCTGACTTCGGCCACCATAGAAAACACCGGCCACTCCTGTATGGCTATGATATTTGACGGATCCACCGCTATGCCCTCTCCACTCACCACATGGCCAAGAAAAGCCACCGACGACAGCCAAAACTCGCACTTCGAGAACTTGGCATAAAGCTTATTCCTTCGCAAGGTATGCAATACCAACCATAAATGGTTTGCGTGATCAGCTTCAGATTGAGAGTACACCAAAATATCATCAATGAACACAATCACAAACAAGTCCAAGTACTCTCGAAACGTTCGGTGCATCAAGTCCATGAACACGGAGGGCGCATTACATAGCCCAAATGGCATTACCGTGAACTCATAATGCCCTTACCGTGTTCCAAATGCGGTCTTGGGAATGTCACCTTCCCGAATCCTCAACTGGTAATATCCATACTTCAAGTCCAACTTCGAATAGACGGTTGATCCCACTAGCTGATCAAACAATTCATCTATATGTGGAATCAGATACTTGTTCTTCTCTGTCAGGTTACTCAATTTGCGGTAGTCAATACATAACCGCAAACCACCGTCCTTCTTTTTCACAAATAGAACAGGTGCGCTCCAAGGTGACATGCTTGGGCGTATATATCCCTGCTCCAGCAACTCTTGCAATTGGACTTTCAACTCAGCCATTTCCTTTGGCGCGACGCGATATGGCGAGCGGGCCACAGGTTTCGCACCTGGCACCAACTCAATCGTGAAGTCGATCTCCCGCTGGGGTGGTAGCCCAGGAAGATCCTTAGGAAACACATCTGCAAATTCCGAGACAACCGGAACATTACTCACATTGGCCTTTGGCTCAATAACCCGAATTAGCGTGAAGAATAACTCCGTGCCCTTCCGAACAGCCTTGACGACTTGGAGTGCAGACAGCAAGGTCCCGCCTACTCCTCGCATACCAACGAACTTAGTCTCATGTTCGGTATTCTGGCCCAGTGTGACCTCTTTGGCATTACAATCAATAAAGGTGTGCTGCTCTACGAGCCAGTCCATACCAAAGATCACATCGAATTCCGATATCAGCAGTACATATACAGTCAACCAGAAATCCTGACTTCCAATTTGAACCGCCACATTGCAAGCTCGATCTACAAACATAAAACAACCATTCGGTAGTAACACCCTCACGCTCTCTGTCTTCACATAACTCGGTACTCCAATTCGAGTTATGAAGTCCTAAGACAGAAATGACTGCGAAGCACCAGTATCAAACAGTGCTCTTGCTAGCGTGTTACGAATCATAGCAAAGCCTGTGACAATCACATCACATACAAGCCACAAAAAAGCATGCAATAAGCAAAACAATGCAATAACGTAAATCGTACCTGTGAGGATGTCACTTTGCTTGATGGCCTCCTGCAGGCCAAGGTTGTAGTCTCGGGGCTGCGCCTGGGATGCAGAGGACTCCACCACTACCTTTCCCTTCTCAGCATAAGATGCTCCCGCCTTCTTTTCTCCCTTCGGCAAAACAACCCGATAGTCACGAGCTATATTCCCCACTCGCCCACAAGTAAATCACGTACGAGTCTCCGACCTCAAAGTGGCCCCCAACGTTGCACCCGATGCAACCATAGATGGAGCTTGTCCAGAAGACTTGGACCTCTTGCCCCATTTCTTTTTATAATATGATTTCCCAGGTCAGGGCGCCTTGAACTCTGGCTTTGTCACAGCCAAAGCCCGCTTCCCTTGCACCCTCTTCATGTCCTTCTCAAGCGCGCACGCAGTGTCAACCAATGCCCGGAATCCTTGGTTCACTGAACTTGAAAGCAGAAATCGCAACTCGTCCCACAATCCTTCATAGAACCTATTGGTGTTTCGCTACTCATCGACAAAGATGGAGCCCGCATATCGTCCCAAATTCGTGAACTCATGCAGGTAAGTCTCCACACTACCTTCTCATTGCGTTAGCCTTTGGAACTCATTTTCCATGACAATGCGCTGTGCAGCTGGTAGGTGCTTTGCTAGGAACATTCGGGAGAACTCCTCAATCGACACTTGTGTTAACTGCCTGCCCGCTAAGTGATGCAGTTCCATCTCGTCCCACCATAAACGAGCCTCTCCTTCCAATAAGAAGGTGGCCAAAGTGACCTTTTGATCTTCCTCCGTCCTGATCACCGTCATTATCCGCTTGACGCGCGACAACCAATCCTCTACCTGCGTAGGGGATCCCACACCCGTAAACATAGGCAGATTGAAGCTCATGAACTGCTTCAACTTCCTCTCAGCTGCTCGAGGGTCCACAACCGCAACAGGTTCTGGCCTCGCCGCGACTTGTTCTGGCATCAATACCGACTGTGCCTGCCCTTGCGCCTGCCCAGTAGGCTGTACTTGAATCATTGCAAACAAGGCATCAACAACGAGGCAGACCATTTTCGTAGAAGGGGGAGGTGTCGGCACCTCAGCTGGTGCCGTACTTTCATCAGAATGCTGGGGTTCTGACTGCCCAGCACCACTCCGCGTCACCTAAAGGTGAACAAGACACACACATTAGCGAACACGCACAAGCAATAATAATAAGATAGGAATGCACAGGTTCCTCAAACACATGTATTTGCATTCCTAAGGGGACATTCAAGAGTTCATTAGTGTTAACGCGGTTCGCACGTACACGTGCTCACCATCCCACAAAAGAATTCGACCATGAATTCGAAAGGGAAAGACCGAGACAGCTGATACCAAAAATGTAACAACTCCATCAGTTCGTATAGCATATAATAGAAGGTCCGGCCAGGGACCCACACCATATACTACAAAACCGGCGGGGAAGTCACAGGTTGATATCAGAGTTGTGCATCCTAACTCATAGCATTCTAGTGGAAGCTTTTAACATAAAACGGAACTCCAACCATGAATGTCCACTACTATAAACACCCACATTTATATAGGAATGTATCAAATACAATGTCATTTGGCCTTAGGGCCTTACAGTTACTCTTTACAAAAGTGGCTTCAAATCATCGGCGCGCAGGCCGGCCACACATGATCGAAACATAATATTTTCATTTTAGCCTTGAAGGGCTAGCGGCAGTAGTAGCAGCAACAACAGTAGGGACTTCAGCCTTTATGTATCCCGCTCGGCTATCCAGCACCTGTACAAGGACAGTCCACCCAACGGTGGCAAAAAGGGTAATGGTCAGCATTCAACTGACCAATTTATAATGACTCTACCCCTTTTCCCGGGGCAGTGGCATTCCTTCCCTGCAGACATAGCAATTCGTATGCAAATATATGTATATATATCACATATTATGCTCTCGTACACAAACATTCCATCACAACCATCAGCCATGCGGCCCGACGATATGTGCATTCAGTGCACATTCTTGGTGTACCGGCGAACCAGGGTCCCACCACCGTATCAGGGCCGAAACCCAACGGTAAAATTGAGCATTTAGTATTTTCGGCGCGCTGGCCTAAAACTCTCATTATGCGCTCCAACTGACCGCACTTTCAGGTCTTTGAGTCAGACGGACATAACGCAGGTACGAATCAGCCCCCCCGATGCTCAAGTCGCCTTGCCATCACCGATTACAGCATACCCGAGGCTAAGTATAAAGCGCAGGTCGGTTTCACCTTTCCTATTCGGCACGAGGCATTTTCCGAGAGCTCATCAAGCTCACGATAGCCATACAGTTCACCAAGGACTGGCTTCACAATAATATGTTAGCTAGGAGCCACTCCCAGTAGCGACAGAACTCACTTTCCGTCCCTAGCCCAAACCTTAGCTGGTTCACTCGCTCAGCCATCCCTGCAGCCATCTGCAGTGCCATACACTCTGGTCTTCAGTATACATCACAAACACTTGCGGGTATTTTCCTGGTCTCCCATACCAGTACTTCTTGCTACTACACTTCACAGGCACAACCCATCAAGCATCACAAGCATCACAAAGGTCTTTTCCTGGACTACCACTCCAGTACTTCCTGATATTGCCCTTCACAGGTCCAACCCCTCGACTTCATAAATTACACGTTTAATCACAGAGTCTTCTCCGGTGGGTATATGGAACATCACCAATCCAGACCAACCTGTCCAGATGGGCTTCACACATCATGCCTATTCCGTACTCCATTTCCGGATCTATATGCCAAATTATTGGGGATTCCAAGAATCAACCCAAGGGAAACTCCCTTCATACTCCACCCTCTGGTGGGGGAATCCCATGCATATGCTAAAAAGGAAGCCTTCATATGGCTAAGAAGGAAGATCGTTACCCTTGAAGATCGCTTCGGAGCCATGGACTTCTAGCCGGTTGGAAAGTACCGCAGTAGCTTTTCCTCGACAACGCTAGACTCGAATCTCAAATCGGAACTCCGCAGCTCCACCGGTGGCTGGCTCCCCTCTCCTCCTCTTCCTTCCTCTCTCTAGTTTCTTAGAAAGAGTATGGCTAAGATACAAATGAGATTTTCCTTCTCATTCTCGGCCTTAAAGCAGGGGGAAGAAGTCTAGGCCATCAGATCCTAGCTGAAGAAAATGGACGGCCATGATTTTGCAACAAAAGTCTGAATTTTGTCTGACACGGCCTGTGACACGCCCGTGTCACAGGCCGTGGAACTTAAGCGGCACACAACCGACTCATCCAGACCAATACACGACCATGTGATACGCCCGTGTCAAAGGTCGTGTGACTTGACACGCCTTCAGACACGCTCGTGTCTCCGGCCGTGTACCTCAGGTGGTACACACCCATCTCAACCCAAGCAAGACACGTCCATGTGACATGCCCGTGTCATAGGCCGTGTGCCCAGAGACACACCCATGTCCTGCCCGTGTTCACTAGGCCTCACTACCCTGGCCAAGTCCAGAAAAGGACACGGCCTGTGACACGCCCGTATCACAGGCCGTGTGCCCTCACACGACAATAAACACGCCTCCAGTGTGTGCTTCATCGAGCGAAGCTCGTCGACCAGAGGGGTACATGGCTTCCTACACGCCCGTGTCGGAGGGCGTGTTCCCTCTAGAAATGTCGTCAAACCCATTTCGCCGACCACTCGCCAGGCAGTTCATTCATACTGAGTAGGGCACGCCTAGAGACACGCCCGTATCTCAGGCCGTGTCACCCAACTTGAACTCAATCTGGGATTTTGGGGTGTTACACGAGTGGTGAACTTGACTACTCGAGTATAAGACTTAGAATAATTCTAAGATAAAGAATCTGTTAACTCGATAAAAAGAAGAAGTCTACTCGAGTAATGGATTTGGCCACTCGAGAGCTATATTCAAATCACTCGAGAGCCATTTCCTTTATTCGAATTCTGACTAGACTTACTCGAGTATGACTAAGTGTTCAACTCGAGTACTTAGACTTCTACTCGAGTGAAACACTTAGAAAAATTCTAGTTCATGAGGATTTTCCTTTCTTCAAAAAAACCAGCAACATGTCTTTCTCCAACAATCCTAGTGCTTGAAAAATGAAGTGTATCCCAATAAAAAGGCTACACATGAGTCAATACCATGGATCACACAATGAGAGATTACATTGTATGGTCCTGTGTTTGGTGACCCATTATAGACTGACATTAGTCTACACTTGGAAATTAAGTCCTGCAAATACATAACTCAAACAATACATCAAATACAACTTAATTCATCTTAGTTCAAGGGTGACTTCACCAAATCTAAGTTACTGTGGATACAATACCCAATAATATCCCCCTATTTGTAGAAGTCAGAACCCTCTACACTAAGGTGAATTATATAGACAAATAAAGAGCTAGATATGCAAGATAGAAAATAGAGTAATAAGCACAAAGATTATAAGCAAGGAGTAGATTAACAAAATTAAGGATGTATATAAATAAAATTGTCCAAAAATCATTTCTACACAATTCACACCCACACTCTTATAATTTTCTTCATTCTTAAGCTTGATGTTGTTGTTGTTGTTGTCTATCCTTCTTTTCTTGTTGTCTCCTTTGATAACTGTATGGCTTTGGATAATACTAGGGAGATTTTGGAGGAGCAGCATGATTATTTCTTCCATGTTCTCTATCATACTGTCTTCTCTTGGTCATATATTTCTCATACAAGTCCCATTCTTGGGAGCTGTAATGATCATGTCTATTTTCATTGAAGTCCAAGACTAACTTGAGAGTATCTAGGATAAGTGACTTAGATGTAGGACTCTAAATCTATGAAATTCAGGGGCTTTCCTTTTCTCTGGTTCTGGAATTGGAATGGATCTGCTGGCAGAAGCTCCATCACCATACTTCCTTTTCTTTGGTATATGAATTTCAGGAGGAGCTTGAAGAAATATGTTTGTTGGATCTAATTCCCAAACCTGAGTATAGGATTCTGGAAGAGGGGCTTCAGAGCCTTCAAGTCTTGGAGAGAATGTAGGTCGTGGGACATGAACAAGAGCAACATGAGCTAGGGGATTCAGATGATGAGGAATAATGTTTGGATCTGCTTGAAAATCAAGGAATATCTGGTTGTGCATCCACACAGCTATATCATAAGTATGAAATTTTACACTGTGGATTTGATTCTGCACATCATCATGAATTTCCTTAAGCTTTTCTTCCTAGAGGGTTTGCTTGGCAGCATCTGATTTCTCTAAGTATTCTTTGACTAGATTCTCCCCCTTTCTGACTTCTACAGTTAGATTATTTATGACATCTTCTTTGAAGGTACCTACTTCTTCACAGATCTTGAATGTGTGAGCTTGGACTGACTTTTCTAACTGTATCTGGTTATTAGTAAGAGTAACACCTTGTTCCATTACATAACCAACCCTGGTGATTGTATGATCCAAAGCTTTGCCACCTATATTGAAAAGTAACTTTATCTTGAACAACTTTGAGAGTCATCAAAATACTTTCTCTGGTCGAGCAACATCTGTTCAATATTACGTAAAATATCATTTGTAGTAGGAGGTGGAGTACAGTCTGAGGAGCTCGAGAATGAATGTCAAGCCGGCAGTGTCGAGGAGAATGAGGAGATTCATGAAATCGTCTGACAATTCAACAATACTGGCGGTGATGAGTTCAGAACCGATTTCAATCTTTGAAGGAGGTGCCATGATCCAGAGAGTTGAGAGAAATTTGGTGCGGGGAAGAAGACGGCGCGAGCTCTGCGACAGTCGGCGGAAGATGAAGAGACTTTCATCTTACTTGAGAGAGAGGGTTTGAAATCGTGTAGAAAATGAAATCTAGCTTTTCTATTTATATAACCCTAATTTATCGATGCTTAAGAAAGAAATTAAGCTAACATACCTTTGAAAGTGGCGGTATAAGCCTCAGGTTGCGAATAAAGAAATTTGAATAGAAGTTGAGAAAATGTCTTCCTGATACTCGAGTGGACCGGCAGTACTCGAGTGAGATAATGAAGGTACTTGAGTGAAATCTTCATACTTCTCGTGTGGGAACTCAGTACTCGAGTAATGTTACTCGAGTGACTTTCGGAGTACTCGAGTAGTTTAAAGAAGTACTGAGTGACTTTCTTCTTACTCGAGTCATTAAGTCAGAATTTGAGAAATTTCAACTTTTGATGAATTCTTTGATCTCTGAGCTATGTTGTGAGTCCACCTTCTCTAATCTTCTTTGTTTAGCATTCCAAGTTCTATTTTGAAGAACGAGAACTTGGCCTCGTACAGCTGCTTTGTGATTATGTCTGCAATCTGCCTGTCTGTTGGGACATATTGTAGATCTATGTTCCCATGTTGCACATGCTCCTAGATGAAGTGGTACCGCAGCTCTATGTGCTTTGTCCGGCTGTGAGAGACTGGGTTGTTGGCTATTGCAATTAAGCTGGAGGAGTCGCAAAACAAAGGGATGTTTTGGACTTTGATATTGTAATCTTCCAGCTGATTCTTTATCCATAGCAACTGTGCACAACAACTACCTGCAGAGATATACTCTGACTCGGTTGTTGAAATTGCAACAAGTTATGCTTCTTACTACTCCAGGAAATGAGACTTCTTCCAAGGAATTAGCAAATCCCGGAAGTGCTCTTCCTGTCATATTTGTTACCTGCAAAATCTACATCTGAGAAACCAATTAGTTCGCTATCATTACTTCTTGGGTACCATAAGCCAAGATTTGGTGTACCTTTAAGGTATCTCAAAATCTGCTTTGCAGCAGCATAGTGAGATTCCTTAGAGTTCACTTGAAATCTAGCACATACACATCTTGAGAACATTATGTCAGGTCTACTGGCAGAAAGGTAGAGCAAGGATCTAATTATGCTTCTGTACTTGGTTTCATCAAAAGGTTTCCCTTTCTCATCCTTGTCTAGAGACACATCTGAACCCATTGGAGTCCTCATAGAGGTTGCGTTCTCCATTCCGAATTTCTTAATTAGCTCTTGGTGAACTTTGTCTGTGAGATGAAAATTCCATCTTCAGATTGTTTCACCTGAAGCCCTAAGAAATACTTCAGGTCACCCATACTGCTCATTTCAAACTTCCCTTGCATAATTTTAGAAAACTTCTTGTAGAGGTTGTCATCAGTAAAGCCAAAAATAATGTCATCGACATAGATTTGCACTAGCAAAATCTTGCCTTTTATTTCCCTAAGAAATAATGTCTTATCTATCTTTCCCGTTGTGAACTTGTTCTCAAGAAGAAAGCTAGACAACGTCTCGTACCAAGCTCGAGGAGCTTGTTTCAGACCATATAAAGCTTTAGATAACATATAAACGTAATCAGGAAAGTTAGAGTCAACGAAACTTGCAGGTTGTTTCACATACACCTCTTCCTTTATGTCACCATTAAGGAAGGCAGACTTTACATCCATCTGATAGACAGTGAAGCCCTTAAGATCGGCATATGCTAGGAATAACCTGATTGCCTCCAGCCTTGCCACTGGAGCATACGTCTGGTCAAAATCGATTCCTTCTTCTTACCGATTTCCTTTGGCAATGAGTCTGGTCTTGTTCTTTATGATCGTTCCATCCTCATCCATCTTGTTCCTGTAGACCCACTTTGTCCTGATGACATTCTTGCTTTTGGGTCTTAAAACAAGTTTCTAGACTTCACAATGCTTGAACTGATTTAGTTCTTCTTCCATCGCCATTACCCATGATGCGTCTGAGTTTGCTTCCTCAAACTTCTTCGGTTCAACCTGTGAGAGAAAACTTAAATATAAATTCTTGTTAGTTGTACCTCTACGAGTTCTGACACCATCTCGGGGATCTCCTATGATTTGGTCCATTGGGTGATCCTTCAAGTGTCTGAGCTCTAAGGTCCTTGCATCTTGAGCTTCTTCTTCAATCACCGGAGTGACTTCATCAACTTGGACGATTTCTTCATCTTGATCATCAATCTCTCCAATCGGGGTTGGAGTGGTGATCTTGATGAACTTTTCACCTTTTTCGTTAGTCGGCTCACCCAAGTTTAATTCTTTTAACTTTGTACCTACATCTTCAATGAACACACTAGAAGAGTTGCCTTGCAGCAAACTTGTCTCATCAAATACAACATGAATGGATTCTTCTATAACCAGAGTTTTGCTATTAAATATACTATATGCCTTACTATGGCTACTATACCCTACGAAAATACCTTCAAAACTCTTTTCGCTAAATTTGGTAGTATGATACTTCTCATTATTAAGGACGAAGCACTTACAACCAAATATTCTAAAATATGCAACCGTCGGTCTCCCGCCCTTTAGAAGTTTGTAAGGTGTCTTATTGTGGTTCTTGTTTATCAGTGCTCGATTTTGCACGTGGCATGCAGTATTGACGGCTTTAGCCCATAAGTATTCCGGAAGTGAGACATCACTCAACATGGTGCTATAGGCCTCTATGAGTGTTCTATTTCTTATCTCAGCTACTCCATTCTGTTGTGGAGTATGAGAAAAGGAAAACTCATGAAAGATACCCAAGCTTTTGCAGAATTCTATCACTGCCCCAGACTTGAACTCTGTTCCATTGTCACTTTTGATTTTTACTACGGAATAGTTGTATTCATTCTGGACTTGCCTGATAAAATTAGTAAAGGTATCATAGGTATCTGACTTGTGTTTCAAAAAGAACACCCACGCAAAGCGCGAGTAATCATCGACAATAACCAATGTATAATTCTTACCTCCCAAACTTCTAACTTGCAGTGGACCGAACAAGTCCATATGAATTAGATGTAAACATCTATTAGAATCTTTGCCAATAACGCTTTTAAAGGTATCCTTTATTTGCTTGCCTTTACACATGCGTGGCAAGCTCTATCTTTAGCGTACTTGACATTTGGGGCATCACGTACTAAATTCAGAGAAAATAATTTATTAATAGTTTTGAAATTAATATGTGCTAGTATCTTGTTTCATTGGTCACCAAGAGACGCACTATCTTTAGCCATAAAACACACTGGTGTAGAAGAGTCTATACAAATAAAATTCAAACAAAATATGTTTCTGCTTCGAGTGCCCGATAGAATCGTTTCCATATTGCCAACCGATTTTATCAAGCACTTATCAGCATGAAATTCAACAATGTACCCTTTATAGAAGAGTTGGCTTATGCTTATGAGATTGTGTTTCAATCCTTCAACATAAGCCACATTTGAGAAGGATACACTACCGTTAGAGATCATACCATAGCCTTTAGTAATTCCTCGGTCTGAACCTCCAATGATGACCTTTGGCCCATTCAAGACTGGAGAATAGTTCTGAAAAAGGGTTCTTGTCCCGGTCATGTGCTGAGAGCATCCACTGTCCAAATACCAGATAGGAGTTTTGTTGGCCTTTGGACATACCTGCAATAATAAATCAATTTGCCTTAGGAACCCAAATATATTTGGGTCCTTGGTCTCTTGTTAGAATACTTCCCCTACAAGTATTAGCATTATGAGTGGTATTTCTAATATTGCCAACTTAAGGAGTTGCAAAATTCCTGGAATTAAACCAGTAGTCAATGGCAAAGTGACCAATTTTTCCATAGCACCAACAGTCGAACCTGTTGTATCTTTGCCTGAAAGTCTCCTGCTTGACCTTTTGAAATGGTGGTCTAGTAGGGGCAGCATTCTTGGAGGAAGAAGCTTCATGTTGATGACAATCACATGACTTCTTCTCCTTCAGTGGCTTTTCTACAATAGACTTTACCTTTGGTGCCTTCTTGATGTTATGACCATGATTATAAGGGCCATAACTCTGAAAAATGAGTTCTTCATAAGGTGCCTTAGAGACACTCTCACCAAAGTTTCGGGGACGAGTCTATCCTTGGTAACGAGACTTGGGTTCTACATAAGTAGGCCTAGCCAAGTGACCATAGGACGAGTCAAGATCAAACTCGTTTGATGGAAATATGACCTTCTTGAAAGAGGTCTGATCTTGAGGGGCTTTCCCCTTCTCTTTGGCCAAAGTCTTCTTGGCCGCCTTATTATTTCTCTGAGCCTTATTCCTCCCAGAAGATTTACTAGGAGCTTCAACATGGCCTAGCCTAGCACCCTTGGACTTAGCTGAGAATTCAGCAACGAACGGAAGGACAGTCTTGGGCTTCGAGAAACTTTCAACAAGTTTCTTTTCAGCTTCAAGTTGTGCTTCCATTTCTTTTATGATATTCTCCTTAAGGTTTAGGTGCTCGAGAGCCTTGTTATATTCTTCAATGGTAGCATTGAAGTTCTCTCTGAGTGAGTCGGTCTTAGCGACTTCCTCTCTCAAAGTGCTCTCTTCAGCCTTTAGAGACTTTATCTCTTTGATTTGAGTTTTCACGACTCGTCGACATTTATCGTAAGCCTTGATCAACTCCTTATACTAGGCCATGAGTTCAGACTCATCATCATAAAAGCTGTCCTCATGATCATGTTCAAAAACATCAGATTTAGAGAGCGGAGTATAAGAATTTTCCTTCCCAGTGAACTGGAGTTCTTGTTCATCATCAGTCTGAGCCATTAGCCCGAAGTAGGCTTCCTCTTCTTCACTCGACTCAGATGAGTCAGAGTCGCTCAGAGTTTTGCCCTTTTTGGCTATTAGGCTCTTTTCTGTTCTCTTCTTATTGTAAGAAGATTTCTTTTCCTCTCTTTTTCCACCCTCCTTCTTGTGGGGGCAGTCAGTAATAATGTGACCTGGCTTATTGCAGTAATAACAAACGATATCAGTAGAAATATGTTTGTTTGGTTTAGTAGTATACCTGTCATGGCTGCTTGTGCCTTTTCTGTGTCGATCACCATCATGGCGTGATCTTCTGTAAGAGGCATCCTTGCCTTTCCATTGCTTTTTTTTGTTCAAGAATTTCTTGAACTGTCTTGAGAGTAGAGAGAAATCTCCTTCAGATAGTTATGAGCCTGAGGTACTTAGCTCCGAGGTTTCTTCTTCACTTACTTCTTTTGCCGGGGTAGGAGAGGCATCCTTGGAATTCCTTGAGGTGTCTGCCTTGAGAGCAACAGACTTCTACTTGGATGAGGACCTGTTCTTCTCTTCTTTAGCTTTTCTTGAATTAATTTGTAGCTCATATGACATAAGCTTTCTGAAGAAATTTTGTGGGTCTGTCTCAGCTAGCTTTCCAAATTCCCGAATGGCACAAACCTTGTTATCCCATTCCTTAGTTAGGGATCTCAAGAACTTATCATTCAGTTCTCTGTTGGTGAAGACTTGGCCATATACTCTTAGGCCGTTCACTATCATGAAGAAGTTTTCAAATGTATCTGCAATGGTATCCTTGGGTCCTTATCGGAAGGCTTCATATTTCTGATTAAGAAGGGATCATCTATCATCCCTAACTTCTTCTGTGCCTTCCATTAAGGTGATGAAGGACTGCCACATTTCCTTAGAAGACTGACAGTGGATCAGGTTCTGCAGCATCAAGTCATCAATTGTACTTGCTATAATATTCTTGGCCTTCTTGTCTAAAGTCACAAGTGTAATCTCATCTTTGTCTAGATCCATCAATTTCTTAGGATTTCTTTGTTGGATCAATAGTGGAGACGGTCATCGAAACGTAAGGACCTTCTTCAACAATCATGAAGATCCTTGGATCCACAGCTTCCATGAAAAATCTAATCCTCTCTTTCCACATGGGAAAGTTGTTCTTTGTACATAAGGGAAGCTTAGCAAAGTCTCTGGCCTTTTCTGTGATTGAATAATCTCAAAAGACAACTTAGGTCAGATCTGATCAAGGTGTTAACCTTTTAATGATCAACCTCGCTTTGACACCAATTGAGTGTGTTCAGTTGTCTACCTAAATCACCTAGAGGGGGGTGAATAGTTGAGTTGTGCGAGTTTTTGCGGAATAAAAAATTAGCAATCTATGCACAAGAATAATCAAGCAATCACAGAGGACACAGAGATTTATAGTGGTTCCCCAACCTTGGGTACATCCACTTTCCACTAACCGATCTTGTAAAGCACTAGACTCGGCTACTCCACTATCTCAGATTGAAGTCAATCCTACGCCTCGGAACAAAGTTCCTACAACTCGATCCACAACACAGATCTACACTCAGAAGATGAAAAATTCCTACAACTCGGAGAACAAAGCTCCTACACTCAGGGAGTAATCTCCTACAAGAATAAATTGAGAATATGAAATACAAACAATATTATTTCTCAGATCTGGAAATTTCAGCCAAGGTCTTCTTCCTTTGAACTTTGCAGCTTTATCAGAAATTATTGAAGAAGATGCTCGGCTAGATCCTGATCAGGAACTTCTCAACTTACACGATCCGAGAGATAATGAAGAGTTAAAGAACAATCTCGATCTATAAGTCGACTGATCTCAATCGTCTTGAATGAAATCCTTAGGCAATTTGCACGATGATGGTCGGCAGCGGCTTCCATTTTTGGAAAGAGAAAGAATGGATTCAGAAAATCTTAGAATATTTCTTTACATCGCTTCTTGTTATTAGGGTTAGTCGATTTGACAAGATCTTATATAAGATCTCCCTAACGGTCATAATTAGTATTAATGACGTCCATGTGGACCAATCACGTCAAGTCATTTGAAAATCCCGTCAGTTTAGGACTTAGCAAATTTTCTGAAAAATTATCTGCATTACTCGAGTGAAGAAAGAGTTACTCGAGTACTACTTCATGTTCTCGAGAAGATAGCTTTAGACAACTTGAGAAGAAGTCCTTCAGAAAATTCAGAACAGAATCTATAATCACTCGAGTGGAATGAAGAATTACTCGACTGCTAGAAAGGTTACACGAGAGATAGAAGGATTACTCGAGAGGTAGAAGTGAACTATTCGAGAGGTAGAAGTGAACTACTCGAGAAAAGGACTTAGAAAAATTCTGGATGTTTAAAATAGATTACTCGAGTACTAGTTTTAGACTACTCAAGTAGTAAGCAGATTTCTCGAGTACATAATCAATACTACTCGAGTGAGGTAAATACAACTCGAGAACTTTGTTTCTGTCACTCGAGACAAAGAGCTTAACTACTCGAGTGGTGAACTTGACTACTCGAGTATAAGACTTAGAAAAATTCTGAGATAGAGAATCTGTTAACTCAAGAAAAAGAAGAAGTCTACTCGAGTAATGGATTTGGCCACTCGAGAGATAGATTCAAATCACTCGAGAGACATTTCCTTTACTCGAATTCTGACTAGACTTACTCGAGTATGACTAAGGGTTCAACTCGAGTAATTAGACTTTTACTCGAGTGAAACACTTAAAAAAATTCTAGTTCATGAGGATTTTCCTTTCTTCAATAAAATCAGCAACATGTCTTTCTCTAACAATCCTAGTGCTTGAAAAATGAAGTATATCCCAATAAAGAGGCTACACATGAATCAACACCATGGATCACACAATGAGGAATTACATTGTATGGTCCTGTGTTTGGTGACCCATTATAGACTGGCATTGGTCTACACTTGACAATTAAGTCCTGCAAACACATAACTTAAATAATACATCAAATACAACTTAATTCATCTTATGTTGGGTACATTGGAAAATATGTACCAGATTTGGAGAACCCTCACCTAACTCAATGATATTCATTAATGTGTATTTGATGTTATTTTGAGTTTCATGTGCAGGTTAAGGAAATGCAGAAAAAGTTTCTAGTAAGAGTGTCGACACCTGAGAAGAAATGTGTCGACACTTGGGAAGAGCTGTGTCGACAACAGGAGCCAGATTGTGTCGACACACAAAACGTGTGTCGACGCACAGAAAATATGTCGACAACAACTGTGTCGACACTTGGGAAAGGTTGTGTCGACACCATGGGCCAGATTGTGTCGACACCATGGGCCAGATTGTGTCGACACACAGGACTTGTGTCGACACACAGAAAATCTGTCGACAACAACTATGTCGACACTTGGGAAGAGCTGTGTCGACACCAGGAGCCAGATTGTGTCGACACACAGGACTTGTGTCAACACACAAAAAATCTGTTGACACACAGGACTTGTGTCGACACATTCCAGAATTCTGTCGACAACAACTGTGTCGACACACAGGAATTGTGTCGACACATTCCGGAATTATGTTGACACCAACTTTATCGAGACAAGGAGTTATTGTTTCGACACACAGGACTTGTGTTGACACATTCCACTGAAGTTATGTCAAGAAGTTAAAGAGAAGCCGTGTCGACATTGTGAAAGCTGTGTCGACATCATCAAGAGTTGTGTCGATACATGATCTATTTGTGTCGACACATTTGAAGTATTGTCTCGACACTTTACTGCCGAGTCAAAGTACAATGAAGTTTCTGGAGACTTGACAGCTGTCATAACTGACAATGTTGTTGTATCTATCAGAGATGTCAGAAGGCCGTTAGGAACCAGATCAGCCGGCAACCTCGGATGGAGCCTATATAAAGACATGTTCTATCATCAAATCTAAGGAATGAAGAACTAAGAAGAAGAAGAGAAGTCTTCATCCAGAAATCAACAAGGGCAGATCCTGAACAAGTCTGCAAGAAGAATTCAGATTAAATTCTGAATAGAAGCAAGGAAGCTGGATTGAAGATCATCTCCAACTTCAAGAAGATCAACCTTACTTTGTTCGGATTCAAGAAGCTTTGAAGAAGCTAAGACAGGTTGACTCTAAAGTTGTCAGATCTATCAAGAACTGACCAAGAGACCTTCTACCCATTCTCTCTCTACTTGGGTGAAGGAATTACTCTTTTTATTATCAATTTTTCTTTATGATCTTTTACAGATCTGAGTGTAGGAGGGTTATCCCTCTGAGTTGTAAGCCTAAATTTATAAAGGATGAGGTAGGGCTGAGTGCCTAAGGTAGGAGATTAAGTTCTCTGAGTTGTAGGCCTGAGAAAATGCTGAGGTAGGGCTTGAGTGCCTGAGTTGTAGGCCTTGTGGAAGAGGCTGAGGTAGGGCTTAATTGCTTGAGTTGTAGGAGTGTGGACTCACTCTGAGGTAGGATTCTCTGAGAGGATCTGAGTTGTAGGACTTGCTGAAGGCTTGAGCTGTAGGGACCTTTCAAGGTTCTGAGTTGTAAGATCTGCGGATCTGAGAAGGAAGAAGGGAGTTAGGCCGAATCTAGTATACTGCTAGATAGGCGAAGGGGGAAAGTGGATGTACCCATCACTTGGGGAACCACTATAAATCTGTGTGCACTCTGTGATTGGCTGTGATTTTGTCTATACTGTACTGTGTTAATTGCTGAATAATCTGTGTTAGCAGTAAAAATATTGTCTGCCTTAAAGAAAAAGAATTGAACCTATTCACCATCCCTCTAGGTGTTTAGGATATCTTGAAACCAATTCTTTCAAGTGGTATCAGAGGGAGGTTACTCAAGAAAGACTTAACAGTCTGAGTTGATCTCCAAGGAAGAAATCAGTTAGATAGAATAGGTTCAGGTGAGAATCAGAAGGAACTTGGATCCATGAAACTTCCTATCTGTAGGAAAGAAAACTTTGACACTTGGAAAGAGAGGGTCAGATTGTTTATGGAAGCATCTGATCCAAGAATTTATATCACAGTGCTAGAAGGGCCATTTATTCCTATGAATATATCAATTCTTGATGCTAATCTCAAGACTCCTAAAAGCTATTCAGAAATGACTAAGGAAGAGATCATCCTAGCAACCTTGGACAAGAGGGCACATAACATAATTGTGAGTGCCATAGATGACACTACCTTCCAAAATCTGGTCCATTACAAAACTTCCAAGGAGATGTGGGACACCTTGATTGTCTACATGGAGGGAATAGAAGAAGTGAGAGAGGACATGAAGTCCATGCTAAATCAAGAATATGAAAGCTTTAGACAAGCTAAGTCAGATAGCATAGCTGAATGATATAAGAAATTCTTCAGAATTGTTAATGAGCTAATGACTTATGGAAGAGTCTTTAGCACTTATGAATTAAATGACAAGTTTCTTAGATCCCTAACCAAGGACTGGGATACTAAAATATGTGCCATCAGAGAGGTGGCCAGGCTTGCAGATACACCTCCACCAACCTTATTTGGAAAACTACTATCCTATGAGATGCAGCTCACTGCCAAAAAGGAAGAGGAGAAAAGCAACAAGTCTGAATACAGAGAAAAGTCAGTTGCCTTTAAGGCTGAAGCTACAAGAAAGGGCAGGAGAAAGTCACCATCTCCTCCCAGGAGAATTACTGAAGTTGAATCAAAAAATACTGAAATCAACACTTTAGACAGTCATAATTCTGATGATGATTTTGCTGCCTTCACAAGGCAGTTTCACAGGTTCATGAAGAAGAAGAAATGAAGAACAAAACCATTTTCATCCTACTCCAAAGATGACTATTATAAGAAGAAGAAAGCATCCAAGGATGATAGGTATGGCTCTAATCCCAGTAAACAAATTTCTTCTAAAGTTGTTTGTTATTACTGCAACAGGCTAGGGCATGCATAGCTGATTGTCCTGATAAAAGGAAGGAATCTAAAGATAAAAAAGAAGCAGTAAAATAAGGGCAAGAAGGAGAGATCCTTGGTTGCAAAGAAGCAGAAAAGCTGGACTGATTCCTCATCATCTGATTCAGGAGAAGAGACAGATGCTGAAGCCTACATAGGATTGTTCACTATTGAAGAGGATTCAGTAGAATTTGAGTTCTTGCAAATGCTGGACTCTATTAATATGACTGAAGATCATCACTGCAGAGGGCTGATGGCATTGACTGAGGAAGATCATTGCCATGATTAGCCTGGTCCCAGTAAGGTAAACAACTTTTCATCAGTTTCAGATTATTATAATGGATCAGAATCAGAAGCATCTGCATCAAGAGATGTGAATGGATCTGAATCTGAAGGGGATGTACATCAACTTATTGATGAGTATGGCGATCTATTGCATGCACTTAAGAGAAGCATAAACCTTGTCAAAAACCAGGCTAAGGAAATTGCTGCTCTTAAGTTGGTTGCATCTGATTCAGAAAAATTACTGGATCAAAAGATAAATGAGGTTGCCAAGCTGAAAAATATAACTTTTATTCAGATGAGTACAATTACATTCAAAAATGATCAAATCAAGAGTCTGGAAGTCAGAATTCAAAGAGAAAGGGAACTTGTGGCTAAATTCTCAAAGCCAAAGTCAGTCTTACCCTTGATTGATGACTTCACTCTCCAAAAGGGTAAGACAGGATTAGGCTTTAAGGGAAGAACTGGGGCAGCTAATTCAAAAAGAAAAGGCAAAGCCCCAGTTCAGCCATTAGCCTTCAAACCCCCTATTGCTTTCAGGAAAGTGATGCAGCCCACTAACAGGTATGACTATGACATTACACATGGTCACAGTAAGCCTGGTATTCTGAATGACAAGGGTGCAAATGTCAATATGGCAGCCCATGTACAAACACACCATATTCTTCAGGAATCATTGGTATTTGATGCACCAACCACAACACTAAACAAAAGGACAGCTGACAGCAAGACTGTTAAGACTGTATCTAAAAGAAGATATAATAGATATGAGTGCTGGTGCTGTAACAAGGTTGGGCATTATGCCATAGATTGTTGGCACAACACCAGTGTCAGGAAAAATGTCAGCTTACCTGTTAGAAAGACTACAGGGAAATCAGTCAAGTTTCAGACTAACCTGAACCTAGAACCCAATACTTATTGGGGTTCTAAGGTTAAGTAATTATATTTGATGCAGGTGAGTCCAAGTGGCCATACCCCAATATGGTACTTGGATATTGGTTATTCCAGGTACATGACTGGAACAAGAAGGATGCTGAAGGACTACTCTCCCATAGAGAATGGACCCAAAGTGATCTTTGGTGGATCTGAAAAGGGGATCATCAAAGGGTTTGGTGACATTTCCAATGGCTCAATTACTATCACCCAAGTGGCTTATGTGAAAGGTTTGAAACACAACCTAATACGCATAAGCCAACTGAGTGATCTTGGTTATGACACTTCTTTTATTAAGAATGAGTGTCAGATTAGAAGGACAAGTGATCAAGAGGTCATCTTGTCAGGTTATAGAAAAGGAAATGTTTATTGTCTCAGTTTTGATTGTGAGAATAAGAACTCTCCTATATGTTTAGTTGTAGATGAGAAAGCATATCATTGTGTCAAATGGCATAAGAGGCTAGCTCACCTTAACTATATGACTATAGGACAACTCTATAACATGGAGTTAGTGAGGAATGGTCCTCAGTTCAAGTGCATAAAAGAGGGTGTATGTTCAGCTTGCCAAAAGGGCAAACAGACCAAGACCTCTTTTCATGGACATGATACCAAAGATTCTGTGAGGTGTTTGTACCTCCTGCATATGGATCTATTTGGTCCTATGCCAGTTCATAGTCTAGGTAGGAAAGTCTATACACTTGTGGTTGTGGATGACTATTCTAGATTTACTTGGGTTTTCTTCCCGAGGCAGAAATCTGAAACCCCTACTGTCTTCCACAATTTTGTTAGGCAAATTCAGAATGAACTTAACAGTTCAGTGGTAAAAATCAGAAGTGACCATGTGACTAAATTTCAGTCTGAATGCATGACAAGATTTTGTGAAGAACTAGGGATTCATCAAGAGTTCTCCTCACCTAGAACTCCTCAGTAAAATGGTATTGCTGAAAGAAAGAATAAGACTCTTATTGAGGGTAGTAGAACACTACTAAGTGACACTTCTCTTCCAGAATATTTCTGGGCTGAGGCAGTAAAAACTGCATGCCATGTTCTCAATAGAGCATCCATCACTAAAAGTCACAAAAAGACACCCTATGAGATTATGAAAGGTAGAAAACCAAACATATCCTATTTTATGATCTTTGGTAGTAAGTGTTATGTACTTAATAATGACAAGTCTTATTTAACTAAGTTTGCTGTCAAATCCTAAGAAGGGATATTTGTTGGGCACAGTAACAACAGTAGAGCTTACAGGGTCTATAACTTGACTACTCAAGTTGTAGAAGAATCTGTTCATATAGTCTTTGATGAAACTGAACTAATCAATTGTGAGCAGTCTAGTGTATCTTGTAGCTCTACAGGTTTGAAGGAAATGATGGACAAGCTAACCATTAATGAAGACCAACCTGCAAGGCAGGATGAAGAAAATGATGGATGCTGTCTAGGGGGAGTACAAGACCCACAAGCTGATGATGAAGAAAATGAAGTACAACATGTTGAGGAAACTGAAGAAAATCAAGGTGTAGATAGATTGCCTCCAGCAATAAGACACCTAAAGGATCATCCAGCACACCAAATTATTGGTGATCCAAGTCATGATGTTCAGACAAGGAGCAAGAACTTGAACACAGTTCTTTGCTCAAGTTTCCTGTCCCAGCTGGGACCCAAGAAATTTGATGAAGCCATACTAGACCCAAACTGGATTGATGCCATGCAGGAGGAGCTGAATCAATTCAGAAGATGTAAAGTCTGGAAGCTGGTCCCTAAACCAAAGAATCACAATGTCATAGGGACTAAGTGGATCTACAGGAACAAGTTAGATAAAAATGACATCATAGTCAAAAACAAAGCAAGACTGGTAGCAAAAGGCTACATGTAGGAAGAGGGAATAGACTTTGATCAGACATTTGCTCCAGTCGCAAGGTTGGAAGCAATAAGGCTATTCCTTGCCTATGCAGCATACCAAGGGTTCAAGGTATTCCAGATGGATGTCAAGTCAACATTTTTAAATGGTGACTTAAAAGAGGAAGTCTATGTTGAACAACCCTCAGGTTTTGTAGATTCTCTCTATCCTAATTATGTTTATAGGCTTAAGAAAGCACTATATGGTTTAAAACAAGCCCCTAGGGCTTGGTATGAAACCCTCTCTACATTCCTCATTGAGAACAAATTCTCAAGGGGGAAAATAGAGAAAACTCTATTCCTTAGGGAATCAAAAGGCAAGATGATCCTAGTCCAGATATATGTTGATGACATTATCTTTGGATCAATAGAAAACAACCTTTGTAGAAAGTTTGCGAAACTTATGCAAGGGAAGTTTGAGATGAGCAGTATGGGTGAGCTGAAATTCTTCTTGGGACTCCAAGTTAGACAGACTGATGATGGCTTGTCCATATCTCAGTCTAAGTTCACCAAGGAGTTGATTAAGAAATATGATATGGAGTTAGCCTCCACCATGAGAACTCCAATGGGATCAAGTATGCCTATAGACAAAGATGATGCAGGGAAACCTGTAGATGAGTCTTTGTATAGAGGGATAATTGGCTGCCTTTTATACTTAACTGCTAGTAGACCAGACATCATGTATGCTACATGTATCTGTGCTAGGTATCAAGCCTACCCTAAAGAGTCTCATTATACTGCAGTTAAAAGAATTTTGAGATATCTTAAGGGAACACCAAATCTTGGTCTTTGGTACACTAAGAATAGAGATTTTCTACTAACTGGGTATTCAGATGCAGACTTTGCAGGATGCAAAAAAGACAGGAAAAGTTCAACTGGCACATGTTAGTTTTTAGGAGGAAGATTGGTGTCATGGAGCAGTAAAAAGCAGACAAGTGTGGCTATTTCCACTGCTCAGTCTGAATATGTTGCTGCAGGCAGCTGCTGTGCTCAGCTATTATGGATTCAATATCAACTTGAAGATTATGGAATCCAGGTAAGTAGAACTCCATTATTTTTTGATTCTACTAGTGCCATTTCTATTGCTAGAAATCATGTTTCACATAGCAGAACTAAGCACATAGAAATAAGATTTCATTTCCTTAGAGATCATGTTGAAAAGGAAGATATAAGTTTAGAATTTGTCAATACTAATTTTCAAATTGCTGACATGTTCACCAAACCACTGGATGAAACTAAATTCAATTATTATAAAATTAAATTAGGCATGCTGAACATAGAGTAAGAATGACAAATTTAACCAAGTAAATGTGTGTCTACACTTAAATACAAAGGTGTCAACACTTAGTAGATGGTGTCGACACATAAGAAAAATTCTGTCGACACATCCAGAAGATTGTGTCGACACTCAGAATTTGGTGTCGACATATAGCTATCCTGACACTTAAATATTGGTGTCGACACATACAGTCGTCTTTGTCGACACGCAAGGATTAGTGTAGGCTTTAAGATTATTTGTGTCAACACATCGCATTTGGTGTCGACACATAGAATAGTAATTCTCTGTCGAGACTTTAGTAGTCTGTATCGACACAATCCCAACAGTGTCGACACAATAGGTTTATTTCAACCCGCCTTTTGACCTTCTTTGTTTAGAAACATATAAATAGGTGGAAGTAAAACCCTATCGACTATGCTCTCAACATTCTCGAGACCTAATCCTTTGTGTCGACAGACCTTCATCTCTATTCTTCTCTCTCTCTCTCATCTCGAATGGCGCCAAAGCTGGAAGAAAACATTAACAAGGGCTATGAACTAGTTCGCGATGCGTTTGCGAGTGGATCTAGAGAAATCAAAGCTGTGATTACCCTAACAGAGAATGGCTTAGAGTACTTGGTCTCAGAACCTGCCAAGATTTGGAAGAAGGAGGTTCTTGAATTCTACATAGCAGTAACACTGTATTCAACGGGCCTGAAAATTAAGTCATCCATTCAAGGAACCAAGGTCAAACTCACCCTGAAGAGTTTGAGGAAGACACTACAACTGCCAAGGGTTCAAGAAGAAGATGAAGTCGTATCTTCCATGACCAGAGAAGCTCTCCAATGGTGTGGACTGGATCCCACCACCAAGATTGGATCCTATATGCACAGAAAGGGAATGAACTCCCGGGGAAAATCTCTTTCTGAAATTATAGGAAATGTAATTATGTGCAAAATAGGAGGACATGATAGGATATCTGCCTATATGTTATACTAATAACCAGAGTCATCTTCAAGGTCAAAACCAACTGGTCTGCTGTGATCTTTGAAAAGATCAAACAAAGTTTAAAGAAACCAAACCTGGGCAGAATACTAAGCCTATATCTGACTGTGAATATTCCTGAAGTGATGAATCACACAGTAAGATCTAAGATAAACCATATGAGAAGAATGGATTGAAGGATACTATATAGATGGGAAAGGGTCCTGACTAAGGATGTTTCTACTCCACAGAAACAAACAAAACAAATACAACAAAAGAAGAAACCAATCCACAAGATAACTGAATCTTCCAGTGATTCAGAAGAAGTGGTCTTCAGATCAGATGAAGAAAGACCAGAGAATGCTAGGAAATCACCTGCTCCAGAGACTGTAGATGATGGTCAAGTGCAGGGGGAGCAGATTTCTGCCACCAACATCTCAAAAGTTCAAGTACAGGAAGAGCCTCATCAAGGGGGAGCCAATGAGCTTTCTGGGGCAGGGATTAGTGTAAGCTCTAAGATTATTTGTGTCGACATATCGAATTTGGTGTCGACACATAGAATAGTAATTCTCTGTCAATACTTTAGTAGCCTGTGTCGACATAATCCCAGCAGTGTCGACACAATAGGTTTATTTCAACCCGCCTTTTGACCTTCTTTGTTTAGAAACATATAATGGGTGGAAGTAAAACCCTGTCAACTACGCTCTCAACATTCTCGAGACCTAATCCTTTGTGTCGATAGACCTTCATCTCTCTTCTTCTCTCTCTCTCTCATCTCGAATGGTGCCAAAGCTGGAAGAAAACATTAACGATGGCTATGAACTAGTTCGTGATGTGTTTGCGAGTGGATCTAAAGAAATCAAACCCGTGATTACCCTAATCACAGAGAATGGCTTAGAATACTTAGTCTCAGAACCTGCCAAGATTTGGAAGAAGGAGGTTCTTGAATTCTACACAGCAGCAACACTGGATTCAACAGGCCTGAAAATTAAGTCATCCGTTCAAGGAACCAAGGTCAAACTCACCCTGAAGAGTTTGAGGAAGACACTATAACTACCAAGGGTTCAAGAAGAAGATGAAATCGTATCTTCCATGACCAGAGAATCTCTCCAATGGTGTGGACTGGATCCCACCACCAAGATTGGATCCTCTATGCACAGAAAGGGAATGAACTCCTAGGGAAAATTTCTTTCTGAAATTATAGGAAAAGTAATTCTGTGCAAAACATGAGGACATGATAGGATATCTGCCTATATGTTCAATCTAATGACCAGAGTCATCTTCAAGGTCAAAACCAACTAGTCTGCTGTGATCTTTGAAAAGATCAAAGAAAGTTTAAAGAAACCAAACCTAGGCAAAATACTAAGCCTATATTTGACTGTGAATATTCCTGAAGTGATGAATCACACAGCAGGATCTAAGATAATCCATATGAGAAGAATGGATTTAAGGATACTATCTAGATGGGAAAGGGTCCTGACTAAGGATGTTTCTACTCCACAGAAACAAACAAAATAAATACAGCAAAAGAAGAAACCAATCCACAAGACAACTGAATCTTCCAGTGATTCAGAAGAAGAAGTGGTCTTCAGCTCAGATGAAGAAAGACCAGAGAATGCTAGGAAATCACCTGCTCTAGAGACTGTAGATGATGGTCAGGTGCAGGGGGAGTAGATTCCTGCCACCAACATCTCAAAAGTTCAAAAACAGGAAGAGCCTCATCAAGGGGGAGCCAATGAACTTTTCCAGCTTCAGCTCAAAAAGAGGCATTACCTTCAAGGGGAGCTCATGAACAAGAGCCAACTATCAACACAGTTGCATTGGACAGTGAAGCAGCTACACAATCTATACTTCAGGTACTACTAGATATAAATCAAGCTGCTCTCAATTTAGAAAATACTACACTGACTGTACATATGAATGATGTTGAACAGATTAATCAAGAAAGTGTCCCAACACATGACACTACAATGGAGGACACTTTTGCATTTGATGACACTCCATCTACTGCACAAGAAAAAGATATTCCTCCTGTTCACATGCAGTAAGAGTTCACTCTAGAAGAGTTATTTCCTGACATACAAGATGCAAGGACTGAGGGGGAGCAGCCAAGGACTGAGGGGGAGCCAAGGACTGAGAAGGAGTTGCCCTCTAGTCCAAAAGACACAGTGGACATAGCAAGTTCATCTGGTTATTCTGAAAATGAAGAAGTTTCCAGGGCCAAGAAGAGGAAACTGATGGTCCTCAGAAAGAAGAGCTTAGGCTATAAGAAAGCCTTGCAGACTGTCTCCCAACCACCAGCTCCAGCAGTTGACTTCAGCTCACTGTTGGTGGCACTGCAAGTTAAGATGGATGAGCAAAGAATATCTCTTGAGAAGTATGTGGATGAAAGTCATAAGAAACTCCAATATACATTGGCCCAAGATATCAAGTCCATCAGATTTGAAGTGAATTTACATAAAAAGGAGATGAAAGATTGCTTCAATAAAGGAGGTAATGATGTAATATATTTAGCAAAGCAACAAGTAGAGGCCAAAACTCAAATAGATGACATAGCAGTGAAACAAGACCATGTTTTGGAAAATCAACTCAGAATGAATGACAATCTAACAGAATCACACAATGTTATTGTCACAGAACTTAAGAATACAACAACTGCTTTCACTGTAAATATTGCTAAAGAAAAGACTGAGTTTGATAAACATCTCAAAGCAAATTTGACAGATGCTAGCACTGCTATTTAAGAATCTCAGAAGGTAATTTCTGATCAGCTGCTGAAGTTCAGATCATTCTACAAAGAAGGAACAAATTATCTAGCTAATTAGATAAGGTTTCAAAAGGATGATCTAAGAGACCATGTTGAACGAGAAGTCATAAAGGGGGAGAGAGTGTTAGTCAATGCAGGCTCTGAACATGCTAAATGGATAACTAAAGCTATCAGAGCAACTCTTGGTTATCCACCCCTTTGTGATGATGATAATACTGCTGAGTCAGGCATTCAACCTGCTGCCAATGAAGGGGTTCAGCAGGTTGAATGCCCGACTCTTAGTTATCCACCCCTTTGTGATGATGACAACACTGCTGAGTCAGTCATTCAACCTGCTGCCAATGAAGGGGTTCAGCAGGAAGTGGCTCTAATTATTTATCCAGTTCAGTAGGAAGTGGCTCCAATTATTTATCCACCTGCTGATTTTGAGGGCATTCATTCTGTTGGGTACATTGGAAAATGTGTACCAGATTTGGAGAAGCCTCACCTAACTCAATGATATGCATCAAGTTGTATTTGATGTTGAGTTGAGTTATCATGTGCAGGTTAAGTAAATGGAAAGGAAAATTCACTAAGTACTTGTTTCGACACTTGGGAATGGCTGTGTCGACACCAAGGGCCAGATTGTGTCCACATCCAGAATTTGTGTCAACACACAGAAAATATGTCGACAACACTGTGTCAACACCAAGGGCCAGATTGTGTCGACATCCCGAATTAGTATCGACACACAAAAAATCTGTCGACAATGCAGTGTCGACACTAAGGGCCAGACTTGTGTCGACATTATCAGGAGCTGTGTCGACACATAGAGAAGCTGTCAACACATTCCAGAATTCTGTCGATAATGACTATGTCGACACATAGAACTTGTGTCAACACACACTAGAATTCTGTCGACACCAACTTTGTCAAGACAAGGAGTGTTTGTGTCGACACACAGAACTTGTGTAACCACATTCCACAGAAGCTCTGTCGACAACAACAAGACTTATGTCGACACATGGACTATGTGTGTCGACATATATGAAAAATTCAGTCGACATTCTCTGCTGCCGAGTCAAAGTACAATGAAGGCTGAAGTAATACAAGTGAAGACTTAACAGCTATCATTACTAACATTGCTGTCACATCTGTCAGAGGTGTCAGAAGACTGTTTGAAACCTGAACAGTCGGTTACCATGGATGAAGCCTATATATAGATGTGCTCTCTCAACAATCAGAGAGTTAACAACAAGAAGAACAACAACAGATAACAAATAGCTGATCAATTATTATCTCTGAAGGATTGAGAATTCAGAAGAAGAGAAAGAAATAGTCAACAAATTGTAGAGAGAGAAAAACAAGAAGGAGAGAAGTTCTCATCCAGTGAACGCAGATTCTGAACAGTCTGCCTGAAGAATTCAGATCAAGTATGAAGAAGAATTCAGATTAAGTTTTGAAGGAAGCTGATTGAAGATCAACTCCAACATCAAGAAGATCAACCCTACTGTGTTCAGATTCAAGAAGCTTTGAAGAAAGCTAAGTCAGGTTGATCCTTAAGAAATCAGTTCTATGAAGAACTGATCAAGAATCCTTTAACCAATTCTCTCTCCATCTGGTTGAAGATATCAACAAACTTTCATCACTAATTCTTGTAGGATCTGTAATAGATCTGAGTGTAAGAGATTTACATCTATGAGTTGTAAGCCTAAATTATAAAGGATGAGGTAGGGCTGTTGCCTGAGTTGTAGGAGTGGGGTGTCACTCTGAGTTGTAGGCCTGAGGAAGAGGCTGAGGTAGGGCTTGTGCCTGAGTTGTAGGAGTGTGAATTCACTCTGAGTTGTAGGAACCATTCTTGGTTCTGAGCTGTAAGATCTGAGGATCTGAGAAGAAGAAAGGAAGTTAGGCCAAATCTAGTACACTGCTAGATAGGCAAAGGAGGAAAGTGGATGTACCCATCATTTGGGGAACCACTATAAAACTGGTGTGCAATCTGTGAATGTTATGTATGTGAATGTTATGTTATACTTTTTGCTGAATACATTGCTGAACTAGATAGAATTATCTGCCTAAGTTAGAAAAAGAATTGAACCTATTCACCCCACCTGTAGGTGTTTAGAACATCTTGAAACCAATTCTTTCAAGTGGTATCAGAGGGTGGTTACTCAAAGATTAGACCTAACAGTCTGAGTAGATCTCCAAGGCAGAAATCTATTAGGCAAAATGGGTTCCATTAAGAATCATAAGGAGTTTGGTTCTATGAAGTTACCTATATGCAGGAAAGAGATTTTTGGCATATGGAAAAAAAGAGTTAGATTGTTTATGGAAGCTTCAGATCCAAGAATCTACATGACAGTCAAAGAAGGGCCATTCATCCCAATGAAAGTCTCAGTTCTTGATGCAAATATCAGGACACCAAAGGAGTATTCTGAAATGACAAAGGATGAAATCATATTGGCTACTATGGATAAAAGAGCACAGAATATAATAGTCAGTACCATAGATGATTCAACATTCCAAAATTTGATTCACTACAAGACCTCCAAAGAAATGTGGGACACCCTGATTGTCTACATGGAGGGTTCAAAAGAGGTGAGAGAAGATAGAAAGTCTATGCTGAATCAGGAGTATGAAAGTTTTAGACAATCTAAAACAGACAGCATAACTGAATGTTACAAGAAATTCTTCAGAATAGTTAATGAACTGATGTCATATGGAAGAGTATTCAGTATATATGAGTTAAATGATAAGTTTCTGAGATCATTAACTAAGGACTGGGACACCAAGATATGTGTCATTAGGGAAGTGGCCAGATTAGCAGAAATTTCACCTCCAACATTATTTGACAAACTGCTATCTTATGAAATGCAGCTGATGGTCAGAAAGGAGGAGGAGAAAAGTAATAAGGTTGATTACAGAGATAAGTCAGTGGCTTTCAAGATAGAAGCCATAAGAAAGGATAGGAGGATGGCTCCATCTCCTCCTAGGAAAGCTGCAGAAGTAGTTTCAGAAAGTTTTGACAGTCACACATCAGATAGTCCAAATTCTGATGAAGACTTAGTAGCTTTCTCAAAACAATTTCAAAGGTTTTTGAAGAAGAAACAGTGGAGATCCAAGCCATCATCCTCATAATCCAAGCATGATTATTATAAGAAAAAGAAATTCTCTAGGAAGGACATGTATAGCTCTAAACCTAGTAAATTATCTTCAACTAAGATTGTTTTCTATTGCTGCAACAGGCCTGAACATGTAGTAGCTGATTGTCATGACAAAAGGAAAGAATCTAATGATAAGAAGAAACTAAAAAACAAGGGCAAGAAGGAGAAATCCTTTGTTGCAAAGAAGCAAAAAGCTGGTCAGATTCTTCATCATCAGATTCTGAGGCTGAAGCTGAAGCATATATAGGACTATTGACAACTGAAGAGGATGTAGAAGAAGCTGAGTTCTTGAAGTGGTTGGATTCAGTAAATGAAATTGAAGAACCTTGTTGTAAAGGGCTGATGGCCTTGACAGAAGAAGATCAGTGCCATGATCAGCCTGGACCTAGTAAGGTAAATAATTCTTTAATAGATTCTGAT
Source organism: Platanthera guangdongensis (assembly GCA_039583875.1). Taxonomy (NCBI): domain Eukaryota; kingdom Viridiplantae; phylum Streptophyta; class Magnoliopsida; order Asparagales; family Orchidaceae; genus Platanthera; species Platanthera guangdongensis. The sequence goes on from CM077166.1 coordinate 84,106,749, forward strand.
TACTATACTGGTTCAGAATCAGAAGCATCGGCATCAAGAGATGTAGATGAATCTGAATCTGAAGGAGATGTTCATCAACTTATTGATGAATATGGTGACCTGCTGCAAGCACTTAAGAAAAGTAGAATCCTTAATAAAGCACAGGCCAAGGAAATTGCTGATCTTAAGCTGACTGCATTAGATTCAGAAAAATTGCTGGATCTAAAGATGAATGAAGTAGCCAAACTAAAAAACATAACTGTTATTCAGATGGGTACTATTACATTCAAGAATGATCAAATCAAAAGTCTGGAAGTCAAACTTCAGAAGGAAAATGATCTGATGGCTAAGTTCTCTAAGCCAAAATTAGTCTTACCTTTAATTGATGACTTTATTCCCAAAAAGGGTAAGACTGGATTGGGCTTTGAGGGAAATGCAAGGCCTGTCAATTCCAAAAGAAAAGGCAAAGCCCTAGTACAACCTCTAGCCTTCAAACCCCCCATTTCCTTCAGAAAAGTATGACAGCCAACTAATAGATATGATCATGATATCATACATGGTTCTGGTAAGCCTGAAATTCTGAATGACAAGGGTGTAGCTCCAGCACTCAAGCAAAGAACTACTGTACCAACAGTGTTAAGAACAGTTGACATCAATGCTGCTAAAACTGTACCTAAAAAGAGGTATAATAGATATGAGTGTTGGTGTTGTGGTAAGATGCGTCATTATGCCATGGATTGCTGGCACAACACCAGTGTCAGGAAGAATGCCAGCTTACCTGTGAGAAAGGCTGCTGGTAAGAATATCAAGTTTCATTCTAACATGAACCTAGAACCCAATAAACATTGGGGTTCTAAGGTAAATTAATTTTATTTGCTGCAGGTGGTTCCAAGTTGCCATACCCATATATGGTACTTGGATAGTGGATGTTCCAGGTACATGACTGGAACAAGAAGAATGTTAAAGGACTATACTCCCATAGAGAATGGACCCAAAGTGATCTTTGGTGGATCAAAAAAAGGGGTCATAAAAGGGTTTGGTAACATTTCCTCTAGTTCTATAACAATCACTCAAGTGGCTTATGTAAAAGGTTTGAAACATAACTTGATAATCATAAGTCAGCTGAGTGATCTTGGATATGACATTTCATTTATTAAGAATGTGTGTTAGATCAAAAGGACAAGTGATCAGAAGGTGATCTTGTCTGGTTATAGAAAATGGAATGTTTATTGTTTAAATTTTGATTATGAAGACATGAACTCTCTTGTATGTTTAGTTGCAGATGAGAAAGCATCTCAGTGTGTCCAATGGCACAAGAGGCTAGCCCATCTGAACTATAAGACTATATGCCAGCTCTATAGTTTATAGTTAGTGAGGAATGGTCCTCAGTTTAAGTGCATAAAAGAAGGTATATGCTTAGCTTGTCAAAAAGACAAGCAGACCAAATCCTCTTTTCATAGTCTGGATACCAAAGACTCTATGAGGTGTTTGTACCTCTTGCATATGGATCTATTTGGTCCTATGCCAGTTCATAGTCTAGGTAGGAAAGTCTATACTTTTGTGATAGTAGATGACTATTCTAGATGTACATGGGTTTTCTTTTTGAGGCAGAAATCTGAAACCCCTACTGTTTTTCATAACTTTGTTAAAAAAATTCAGAATGAATTTAACAATTCAGTGGTCAAAATCAGAAGTGACCATGGAACTGAATTTCAGTCTGAGTGTATGACAAAGTTTTGTGAAGAACTAGGGATTCATCAGGAATTCTCCTCACCTAGAACACCTCAGCAAAATGGAACTACTGAAAGAAAGAATAGAACTCTTATTGAGGCTGGTAGAACTCTACTTACTGACACTTCACTCCCAGAATATTTCTGGGCTGAGGCAGTAAATACTGCTTATCATGTTCTCAATAGAGCATCTATAACTAAGAACCACAAAAAGACTCCCTATGAGATTATGAAGGGCAGAAAACCAAATATATCCTACTTTAGGATCTTTGGTAGCAGGTGTTATGTGCTTAACACTGGCAAGTCTCACCTAACTAAGTTTGCTGCCAAATCCCAAAATAGGATATTTGTTGGGTACAACAACAATAGTAATTCATATAGGGTCTACAACTTGACTACACAAGTTGTAGAAGAATCAGTTCATGTAGTGTTTGATGAATCTGCGCTAATTAACTGTGAGTTGTCTAGCAATCCTTGTAGCTCAACAGGTTTAAAAGAAAGGTTGGACATACTGACCATTAATGAAGATCAAACTGCAAGGCAGGATGTGGAAAACGATGGTTGCCGTCGAGGGGGAGTAAAAGGTCCACAAGCTGACATTGAAGACAATGAAGTTCAGCATGGTGAAGAAATTGATGAAGTTCAAATTGCTGATAGAATGCCTCCAGCAATAAGGAATCTAAAGGATCCTCCTGCACACCAAATCATTGATGATCCCAGTCATGGTGTGCAAACCAGAAGCAAACACATGAACACAGTACTTTGCTCAAGTTTCTTGTCACAGTTGGAACCAAAAAGATTTGAAGAAGCTATACAAGACTCCAACTGGATTGATGCAATGCAGGAGAAGCTGAATAAATTCATAAGGTGTAAAGTATGGGAGCTGGTTCCAAAATTAAAGGATCATAACATTATTGAGACAAAGTGGATCTATAGGAACAAACTGGATGAAAATGGCATCATAGTAAAGAACAAAGCTAGACTGGTTGCCAAAGGGTATAGACAGAAAAAGGGCATTGATTTTGATCAGACTTTTGCCCCAGTGGCAAGATTGGAAGCAATAAGGCTATTCCTTGCCTTTGCTGCTTTCCAAGGTTTCAAAGTATACCAAATGGATGTCAAGTCAGCTTTCCTAAATGGTAATTTGAAAGAAGAAGTCTATGTTCATCAACCCTCAGGTTTTGTTGATCCACTTTATCCTAATTATGTTTATAGACTTAAGAAAGCCTTATATGGTTTGAAACAATCCCCTAGGGCTTGGTATGAAACATTGTCTACTTTCCTCATTGAAAATAAATTTTCAAGGGGGAAAATAGATAAGACTCTATTCTTTAGGGAGTCAAAGGGCAAGATGATCCTAGTACAGATTTATGCTGATGACAAAAGCTTTGGATCTACAGAAAACAACCTTTTTCGGAAGTTTGCAAAACTTATGCAAGAGAAGTTTGAGATGAGCAGTATGGGTGAGCTCAAATTCTTCTTGGGAATCCAAGTAAGACAGACTGATGATGTCTTGCCCATATCACAGTCTAAGTTCACCAAGGAGTTAATTAAGAAATATGGTATGGAGTCATCCACCACCATGAGAACTCCAATGGGGACAAGTATATATTTAGGAAAAGATGATGCAAGAAAACCTATAGATGAGTCTTTGTATAGAGGGATAATTGGCTCCCTCATATACTTAACTGTTACTAGACTAGTCATTATGTATGCTACATGTGTTTGTGCTAGGTACCAAGCAAGCCCTAAAGAATCTCATTATACTGCAGTCAAAAGAATATTGAGATATCTTAAGGGCACACCTAATCTTGGTCTTTGGTACCCTAAGAATAGAGACTTTCTACTGACTGGTTTTTCAGATGTAGACTTTGCAGATTGCAAAGAAGATAGAAAGAGTACCACTAGCACATGTCAGTTTCTAGGTGGTAGACTAGTATCATGGAGCAGTAAGAAGCAGACTAGTGTGGCAATTTCCATTGCAGAGTCTGAGTATATTGCTGCAGGCAGCTGTTGTGCTCAGCTTCTATGTATTCAACATCAACTTGAAGACTATGGTCTCAAGGTAAGTAGAACTCCACTATTTTGTGATTCTACAAGTGATATTTCTATTGCTAAAAACCCTGTATCACATAGTAGAACAAAACATATAGAAATTAGATTTCACTTCATTAGAGAGCATGTTGAAAAAGAAGATATTTGTTTAGAATTTGTCACCACAAATAATCAAATTGCTGTCATGTTTACTAAACCACTAGATGAAACTAAGTTCAATTATTTCAAAATTGAATTAGGCATGTTAAACCTAGAATAACTTGGTAAATCTGACTAAGTAAATCAATGTTGACATATAGAAGTTTATGTCGACACAAAAGGAAATTTGTGTCGACATATAGTAGTTTGTGTCGACACTTAAGATAAGTTGTGTCGACATAACAAAATAGTGCTGAGCTAGTGGTGTCGACACTCAGAGGTTGGTGTCGACACATATAAGTTCTATCATTTAGATAGCTGTGTCGACACATACCAAAGTCTGTGTCGACACACATATATTAGAGTCGACTATTAAGAAATCTGTGTCGACACATCACAAACTGTGTCGACACATAGTGTTGTCTGACTCTTTCGAGACATTAGAAGTCTGTGTCGACACAATCTCTATAGTGTCGACACATTAAGTATTTATTATCCCACCTTTTGGCCTTCTGTATTGAGAAACATATAAATAGGTCATAAAATAATTTTGTCGACTAATCTCTCAACATTTTTGAGACCCAAACCTTGAGTCGACAAACCATCATCTCTCTTCTCCTCAAATTTCTCGTCATCAATGGCGCCAAAGTTGGAGACCAACATTAATGAAGGCTATGCGTTAGTACGCAATGCTTTTGAGAGTACAGAGATTGAGATTCGAGATGTGATAACCCTAGTCCAAGAGAATGGTTTAGAATATCTTGTCTCCGAACCTACCAAGATCTGGAAGACAGAAATTCTTGAATTCTATACAAAAGCAACCTTGGATTCAACTGGATTGAAGATTAGGTCATTAATTTAAGGCAGCAAGGTGAAACTTACCCAAAAGTGTCTGAGGAATACACTTCAATTGCCCAGGACTCAGTAAGATGATGAAGTTAAATCTTCAATGACCAAAGAAGCTCTTCAATGGTGTGGCCTGAATCCCAACACTAAGATTGAATCATCCATGCAAAGGAAAGGAATGAACTCACAAGGAAAATTTCTCTCAGAGGTTGTGGGAAAAGTAATTCTCTGCAAACCAGACGGACATGACATGATCTCAACATATATGTTCAGCTTGATGACCAGAATTATTTTCAAAATAAAGACTAACTGGTCTGCAATGATCTTTGATAAGATCAAGGAAAGCCTGAAGAAACCTAATCTAGGTAGAATTCTGAGTCTATATCTGGTAACAAATATTCCTGAAGTGCTGAACCACACCACTGGATCTAGAATAAATCACATGAGAAGAATGGATATGAAAATACTATCCAGGTGGGAAAGAGTTTTGACAAAAGATGGTTCTACACCACAGAAATAACCACCACTGCAAAAGAAAAAGACAACCCTCAGGAAGCCTGAATTTTCTAGTGATTCAGAAGAGCAAGTAATCTTTAGTTCAGATGAAGACCAACAAGAATCTACAAGGAAATCATCTGCTCCTACGAATGTAGATGATAGTCAAATGCAGGGGGAGTATATACTAGAGAGCATCATTCCACTGGATCAAGTTCAGGATGTGCCTCCTCTAGGGGGAGCCAATGAACTTTCCCCAGTTCAACAAGAAGTCTTGCCTCCAGAAAGTGCTCCAGAGAAAGAGCAAGCTGCCTTAGAGAGTGAAACAGCCACTCAAACAATTCTTGAGGTAATAAATGATATTAATCAAACTATACTAGATACTGAGCCAGATACCTTAACTGTGCTTCTATCTGATGTTGAACAGACACATCATGACAACATCCCTGCACAGAATATATCTTTGGGTAATACATCTGCATTAGATGATATTCCATTAAATGTTCAAGATACAGATATTCCTTCAGTTCAACTACAACATGAATTTACTCTTGAGAAATTATTCCCTGATTTACAAGAAGTAAGAACTGAGGAAGTTGTGCCAAGAACTGAGGGGGAGGAGCTAGGAACTCAGGGGGAGTTGCCAAGAGATGACAAGGAGCTGCCCTCAAGTCCAAAGGACACAGTAAATCTAGAAAGTTCTTCAGAATCTGATGATGGAGAAGCACAAAGAGCAAAGAAGAGAAAATTGATGGTTTACAAGAAGAAAAACTCAAATTATAAGAAAGCTTTACGGACAGCCTCACAACCTTCAGCACCAACAGTTGATTTCAGTTCATTGCTGGTTGCTACGCAAATAAAAATGGATGAGCAAAGAGCAGCCATGGAAAAATATATGGATGAAAGCCATAAGGACCTTCAATTCACTTTGGCTCAAGATATAAAATCTATCAGATTTGAAGTTAACCAGAATAAGAAGGAGATGACAGATTGCTTCCATAGAGGAGGTAATGCTGTAGTTTATCTGGCAAAACATCAACAAGAGGCAAGGACACAAATTGATGACATAGTAGTAAAGCAAGGATATGTTCTGGAAAATCATATTAGAATGAATGATAATCTTACTGAATCACATAATGTGATTGTTACTGAATTAAAGAATACAACAACAACATTAACTGAGGAAAGGGCTAAAGAGAAGTCAGAGTTTGATAAGAAACTTCAAGAAGATTTAGCCACTTTCCAATCTGCACTTCAAGCCTCTCAGAAGATTATATCTGCTCAGCTACAAAAATTTAAAGCCTATTATACAAAGAGAACCAATTATCTGGTTAATCAAATAAGGTTCCAAAAGAATGATCTCAGGGATCATATTGAAAGAGAAGTCATAAAGGGGGAGAGGTTGATAGTCAAAGCTAGCTCAGAGCATGCTAAATGGATAACAAATGCTGTTAGAGCAACTCTGGGATATCCACCCCTATGTGATGATGATAATACAGCTGAGTCAGGTATTCAAGCTGCAGGAAATGAAGGGGGTCAGCAGGAGGTAGCTCAAATCATATACCCCCTTCAAACTTTGAGGACATTCAACAATTGGTTCACCAGATGTATAGCCCTCCAGAGGCTACTAAAAATATTATAATTGAGAAAGTTGAAATATTAGAGGCAACACTGAATAAAGTGCAAGAAGCTCAGCTCTCAAAGAAAAGACTTAGAGAGCAGGCTGAACTGAAGCCTGATTTTGAAAGATGGAGTCCAACCTCCAGAAATATAATACTCACTGCCTGGCAAGCTGTCAAATACAAAATGCATGATAGAGGCAAGTGGTATTCTGAAGTTGAGTGGAATAAATATCTGCAAAGACAAGATGTGATACATCAGTTCAGAAAGGATCGCAAGGCTGGGAGAATACCTGCTACAGCAGTAGAACCCAATAAATACTTTCCTAAGCCTTTTCACTATTTTGAAAGGCAAAGAGTTAAGGATGAAGAACTTAAGAAGAAGGATCTCAAAGGCAAGAAGTTAGCTGAAGATACTGAAGCTCCATTACAAGCAAGGATCCAGTCTGGAAAATGCATAGTGATCAAGGAGCTTGATCAGCTTTAGGATAGATTGACTAGACTATAAAACGTTGTAATTTTCAGTTTTAAACTCCATGTAATCTATTGTCAACAAACTATTGTGAAGTTTTAAACAAAACAATGATTCATGCTTGTTATTGTTGTATCATATTCTGTGATGATATTATTTACTTGTTTTGTTTATATGTTTCCCTGTCATTGAATGTTTTTATACATCATATTGTTAATTTTATTATAAGTGATGTATATCATTGACTAAGGGTTATGACTTCTTTAAATAGGGGGAGATTGTTGTGTACATTGGAAAATGTGTACCAGATTTGGAGAAGCCTCACCTAACTCAATGATATGCATCAAGTTGTATTTGATGTTGTGTTGAGTTATCATGTGCAGGTTAAGTAAATGGAAAGGAAAATTCACTAAGTACTTGTGTAGACAGTTGGGAATGGCTATGTCGACACTAAGGGCCAGATTGTGTCGACATCCAGAATATATGTCGACACACAGAAAATCTGTCGACAACACTGTGTGGACACCAAGGGCCAGATTGTGTCGATATCCTGAATTTGTGTCGACACACAGAAAATCTGTCGACAACGCAGTGTCGACACTAAGGGCCAGACTTGTGTCGACATTATCTGGAGCTGTGTCAACACACAGAGAAGTTGTCAACACATTCCAGAATTCTGTCGACAACGATTGTGTCGATACACAGAACTTATGTCAACACACACCAGAATTCTGTCGACACCAAATTTCTCAAGACAAGGAGTGTTTGTGTCAACACACAGAACTTGTGTCAACACATTCCACAGAAGCTCTGTCGACAACAACAAGACTTGTGTCAACACATGGACTATGTGTGTCAACACATATGAAGAATTCAGTCGACATTCTCTACTGCCGAGTCAAAGTCCAAAAAAGGCTGAAGTAATACAAGTGAAGAATTGACAACTGTCATTACTGACATTGCTGTCACATCTGTCAGAGGTGTCAGAAGACTGTTTGAAACCTGAACAGTCGGTTACCATGGATGAAGCCTATATATAGATGTCCTCTCTTAACAATCAGAGAGTTAACAACAAGAAGAACAACAACAGATAACAGATAGCTGATAAATTATTATCTCTAAAGGATTGAGAATCCAGAAGAAGAGAAAGAAACAGTCAACAGATCGTAGAGAGAAAAACAAGAAGGAGAGAAGTTCTCATCCAATGAAGGCAGATTCTGAACAGTCTGCTTGAAGAATTCAGATCAAGTCTAAAGAAGAATTCAGATTAATTTCTGAAGGAAGCTGATTGAATATCAAATCCAACATCAAGAAGATCAACCCTACTGTGTTCAGATTCAAGAAGCTTTGAAGAAAGCTAAGTCATGTTGATCCTTAAGAAATTAGTTCTATCAAGAACTGATCAAGAAGCTTTCAACCAATTCTCTCTCGATCTGGTTGAAGATATTAACAACTTTTCATCACTAATTCTTGTAGGATCTGTAATAGATCTGAGTGTAGGAGATTTACATCTCTGAGTTGTAAGCCTAAATTATAAATGCTGAGGTAGGGCTGTTGCCTGAGTTGTAGGAGTGGGGTGTCACTCTGAGTTATAGGCCTGAGGAAGAGGATGAGGTAGGGCTTGTGCCTGAGTTGTAGGAGTGTGGATTCACTCTGAGTTATAGGAACCATTCTTGGTTATGAGCTGTAAGATCTGAGGATCTGAGAAGAAGAAAGGAAGTTAGGCCGAATCTAGTACACTGCTAGATAGGCGAAGGGGGAAAGTGGATGTACCCATCATTTGGGGAACCACTATAAAACTAGTGTGCAATCTGTGAATGTTGTGTATGTGAATGCTGTGTTATACTTTCTGCTGAATACATTGCTGAACTAGATAGAATTATCTGTCTAAGTTAGAAAAAGAATTGAACCTATTCACCCCCCTCTAGGTGTTTAGAACATCTTGAAACCAATTCTTTCACAATCTGCAGTACAACAAATGTACAGTCCTCCACAGGAGGTTTAGAATGTGATTTTTGAGAAGGTTGAGATGTCTGAAGCTGCCTTGAAAAGAGAGCAAGAAGCTCAACTTTATAAGAAAAGGTTTAGAGAGCAGTCTGAGTTAAAACTTGATTTTGAAAGATGGAGTACCACCTCCAGAAACATTATTCTCACTGCCTAGCAAGCTGTCAAAGACAACATGCATGATAGAGGCAAGTGGTACTCTTAACAAGAATGGAGCAAGTATCAAAAATGACAAGATGCCATTTATCAGTTTAGAAGAGACATCAAAGCTGGGAAGATACCTGCTACCTCTGTGGAGCCAAGCAAGTACTTTCCAAAGCCTTATCATTATTTTGAAAGACAAAAGGTCAAGGCTGAAGAGCTAAAGAAAAAGGATCTTAAAGGAAAGAAGGCAGCTGAAGACACTGAAGTTAATGTACAAGCAAGGATTCAGCCTGGCAAAGGCATTGTTATCAAGGAGCCTGATCAGTCTTAGATTAGATTGACTTGATTTTAGAAATATGTAATCTTTTTAAAATCTATGTAATCTGTTGATCAAAAACTTCTTGTACTTCAACAAAACATTGATTCATGTTCATTATATTTTATCATATTCTATGATGATATAATATGCTATTTTTGTTTATGTATTACCCTGTCAAATAATGCTCTTATACATCATGTTCTGTGTTTTATTATAAAGTGATGTATATCATTGACTAAGAGTTTTGACTTCTCCAAATAGGGGGAGATTGTTGGGTATATTGGAAAATGTGTACCAGATTTGGAGAAGCCTCACCTAACTCAATGATATTCATCAAGGTGTATTTGATGTTGTTTTGAGTTTCATGTGCAGGTTAAGGAAATGCAGAAAAAGTTTCTAAGTACAAGTGTCGACACCTGAGAATAAATGTGTCGACACTTAGGAATAGCTGTGTCGACACCAGGAGCCAGATTGTGTCGATACACAGAACTTGTGTCGACACACAGAAAATCTGTCGACAACAACTGTGTCGACACTTGGGAAAGGCTGTGTCGACACCAGGGGCCAGATTATGTCGACATACAGGACTTGTGTCGAAACACAGAAAATCTGTCGACAACAACTGTGTCGATACTTGGGAAGAGCTGTGTCGACACCAGGAGCCAGATTGTGTCGACATGCAGGACTTGTGTCGACACACAGAAAATCTGTCGACAACAACTGTGTCGACACACAGGACTTGTGTCGACACATTCCAGAATTCTGTCGACAACAACTATGTCGACACACAGGACTTGTGTCGACACACTCCAGAATTTTGTCGACACCAACTTTGTCGAGACAAGGAGTTATTGTGTCGACATACAAGACTTGTGTTGTTACATTCCACTGAAGCTTTGTCAAGAAGTTAAAGAGAAGATGTGTCGACATTGTGAAAGCTGTTTCGACATCATCAAGAGTTGTGTCGACACATGATCTATTTGTGTCAACACATTTGAAGTATTGTCTCAACACTTTGCTACTGAGTCAAAGTACAATGAAGTTTCAAGAGACTTGACAGCTATCATAACTGACAATGATGTTGTATCAGTCAGAGCTGTCAGAAGGCCATTAGGAATCGGATCAGCCGGTAACCTCGGATGGAACCTATATAAAGATATGTTCTATTATCAAATCTAAGGAATGAAGAACTAAGAAGAAGAAGAGAAGTCTTCATCCAGAAATCAACAAGGGCAGATCCTGAATAAGTCTGCAAGAAGAATTCAGATTAAATTCTGAATAGAAGAAGGAAGCTGGATTGATGATCATCTCCAACTTCAAGAAGATCAACCTTACTTTGTTGAGATTCAAGAAGCTTTGAAGAAGCTAAGACAGGTTGATTCTAAAGTTGTCAGATCTATCAAGAACTGACTAAGAAACCTTCTACCCATTCTCTCTTTACTTGGGGTGAAGGAATTACTCTTTTTATTATCAATTTTTCTGTAGGATCTTTTACAGATCTGAGTGTAGGAGGGTTATCCCTCTGAGTTGTAAGCCTAAATTTATAAAGGCTGAGGTAGGAGATTAAGTTCTCTGAGTTGTAGGCCTGGGAAAAGGCTGAGGTAGGGCTTGAGTGCCTGAGTTGTAGGCCTTGTGGAAGAGGCTGAGGTAGGGCTTAATTGCCTGAGTTATAGGAGTGTGGACTCACTCTGAGGTAGGATTCTCTGGGAGGATCTGAGTTGTAGGACTTACTGAAGTCTGAGCTGTAGGGACCTTTCAAGGTTTTGAGTTGTAAGATCTACGGATCTGAGAATGAAGAAGGGAGTTAGGCCGATTCTAGTATACTGCTAGATAGGCGAAGGGGGAAAGTGGATGTACCCATCACTTGGGGAACCACTATAAATCTGTGCGCACTCTGTGATTGGCTGTGATTTTTTTATACTGTGCTGTGTTAATTGCTGAATAATCTGTGTTAGCAGTAAAAATATTGTCTGCCTTAAAGAAAAGGAATTGAACCTATTCACCCCCCTCTAGGTGTTTAGGATATCTTGAAACCAATTCTTTCATCTTAGTTCAAGGGTGACTTCACCAAATCTAGGTTATTATGGATACAATACCCAAAAGCTCCCATGCCCCCTCACTTAACCGCTTTATCCTCCACATTTGGGTTGAGTCATGTGGCACATGGGTTCACTCCTCACGGTAGTAAGATACTTAGGCGCACATTTAAAAAATTAATCACTCAATTTGCTTCATATTTCCTACATGCAAGCTTATCACCAAATGAGATCGTGCACAGATATAAAACACCAGTGTATGTTGACTTGATTTCATTATCGCCATATTATAGGTCAAGTAAATTCGCACAAGATTTTGCCTCTCATGTTCAAAATTTATATAAGCACATTAATGAAGCGCTAGCCACACATTATACATCATATCAATTTCATGTTAGCAAACATAAAAGAGCGTCTCACTTTAAGGTTGACGATTTTGTTTTGGTACATCTCGTCCCTGAATGGATGCCTTCGGGCACTTTAGAAAAGTTGGCGAATCGGCGAGCTAGACCTTTTCAGATATTAAATAAATTAGGAGAAAACACATATCTTTTGAAGTTACCCACTGATTGGGGTATTTCCCCTATTTTTAATATTTTTGATTTAACGTCATATGTTTCTCCACCACTTGAATTATCTGCCTGTCCGTTTAGTTCTACAACATTTTCTAATGGGTTGGGGGGGGTGAGTTTGTTTTTGGATCGCTCTCTTCATCGATCTTCACTGGAGGTACGTTGGTTGTTGATGTAGAAACTTTTTCTCCTTTATTGGCTAATGCTTTTCTAAGGTTCCCCAGGACCACCTTTTTGCATGATAGGATACTCCAAGATGAAGTGATCTCCTCCCCACGTGGGGATGTTTGTCGCTACTTGATTCGATGTCATGATCGTCCGGCCTCCGAAGACTCTTGGATTCTTAATTCGGAGGTCGCTCTTATGGACGATGCTCTCCCGCACCGCTACATTCAGATCAACTCATCGGAGATGAGTACTTTTGAGCGGAGGAGGATTGATGGAGACATTGCTGATGCAGCCTCCATTGATCCCCATCTGAGAGAGTTCGTGGATTGAGACGACCGTTGCCGCAAGCTCGAGGATGGGATTTCTACCACGATGCCCGCCGCCATCGGCGCTACATATTTTGCACGACGTCCTCCGCCGCCATTAAATAAAATATATAATTATAAATTAAATAATTATAATTATATATTTTATCAATTATTATTTTTAGCAATTTCTATTTAATGCAATTTTTAATTTATGAATTTTTATTTCCAAGCATTTCATTATCGTTTTAATTTCATGTAATGATGGGTGGCTATAACCATCAAGAGTATTTTAAATTCATGCATTTAAATTTTGTATTATTTTTATTTCATGATGGGTGCATATAACCATCATAGTTTCATTTTGAATTTTGAATTGGAGGAGATGAAGTGGTGTAGTCTATATATAGCCATGTTATGAAGGATTTTAGTAGATAATGAATGATAAGAATTTGAATCCCTAAATCTTTCTTGAGATCTTTTCTCCCCTATTTCCCCTCTCTCCCTCTTGGAAAATTCGGCTCCTCCTCCCCTATCTTTGGCTGTCTGCCACCTCTCTTCCCTCTCTCTATTAGGTCTCCTCTCCACCTCCTCCTCCCTCTCCTTTCATCTATCTCATAAACCCAACCACACCCCCTCTATTCGACCAACACTACTCCCTCTCCAAAACCGACCAACCACTTTATTTTTTGGGTGAAATTCGGCCAAGGAAAGATACCCCCTTTATGGATTCCAACTACGGCGTGAAGCGATGAAAGCGGACGAGTTTTCTCTCCATCCGGCATGACTCCGGTGGAGCCGTTGAAGAACGATCCAGAAAATAGTGAATCAGAATCATCCATTCCGATTGGGTAATGAAACCTTTCTACTTTGGTGTTTTCCTCTAGATTTTCATTGTGGTGGATACTTTGGCGTGATCGTGGAAACGTTGAATTTATCGTGGTTTCTTCGTTTGATTTTGTTTTTCATCCTTATTTTATTTAAGTTTGAAAGGTTTGTTGAACCTTTATTTTCTTTTTATTGGGAGAGATCTACCGTTTTCGAATCGTAACTTTTTTGGTAGATCTCTTTTGGTACAACCATCGCTCGACCGGACCGGGTTAGTCCCTTTAGCCACAAAGAATATTGGCCTATAGCCTTTGTTCGATCCTAATTAGTTTTGCTACCCGTACGCTAGCATTTAATTGATAAAATTAAATAGTATTTGCGCCGCGTTGGATGTTTTGTGCAATTGTAGAATTTGAACGTGGAGAGGCAATCGTGTTTAGTCCGTCGTCTTTTACGGTGACAACGTGTGGATCTGCATCATACGTATTGTGCGAAAGAGAAGGATAGTGTAGTTGCAGTCCAATTCTTATGCGCGGAAGTTTTAGACAAGGCAATGAAATGTGCGCGTGTAGCATCGAAAACGAGATAGCACTAAAAGAAAAAAAACATATCGTGCATGTGATTCTCGATCGGCTAGGAACCTAACAAAAGATAAATAAGATGAATAATCACCCCACATGTCATTCGATGTCATACATGGGCAAGAACTAGGGGCACTAATCTAAAGATTTAGTCAATGCACAAGATTGAAGTGACTCTATAACCAAGGTTCTCATCCTCACAATGCTCATGAAGACTTATCAGGAGGAGTGAGTAGTGTTTGGGGGGACCGTGACAAGAGATGTGATAGCAAGCATATTTTTATTTTGTTAGCATAGAGCTATCACTTTTGTTTTCTTATTTGTTTTATTCACAGAGCCCCGAGTCAATCGAAATCTATCCACCTAGATAGATACACTTTAACTTGTATACATATGACTTTTGCACTAGAGTTTTGTCCCAAAGTTTCACACCTAATATAATCACAAATGTATCGTGACATTGATTATTCAACGTATTTCTAGCATTTTAGAATATGGTGTCACGAGTTATATCATGTACACATAGCATTTTTCGCCTTGAGTGCACCAACTAGGGATGTGTGTTCCATATGAGTCATTCCCTTATCTAAATCCTCACACATGCCTAGAGGGATAGTTAACACACACGACCTCGTCTTGTCGCACTCAATATCTAAGCACCTATAAATTTAGCCCAATATGACCAGAGGACAATGTTTGCATAGATTAAAAATCTGAACTCAAACATTGTGCGTTCGCATTATGGTCAAAGTTGCTGTCATGTAAGCCCTATAGCATTACAAATCAACAACATTTTTTTGTTTTTTTGAAAAAGGAAAAATTACAAGAGAACTAAAAAAAGCAAAAAAAAGAAAGACATGAACCAAAAAAAAAACACATCAATGATTAGGATGAGAGATCCAAAATACCAAGCTCGAGTCGAAGTAGTGAGAAACGTGCATCCGTGAGTGGCTTAGTGAATATGTCCGCTCGTTGGTCATCAGTGCCAATGAAATGTACACTCACTTTATCCTTTTTTATATGATCATGAATAAAGTGGTGACGCACGTCAATATGTTTTTATCTAGAATGATGCATTGGATTATATGTCAAGTCTATGGCACTTTTGTTGTCACACCTAAGTGTAACATTCCTACAAGTTAAGCCAAAATCCTCTAACGTTTGGGACATCCACAGTGCTTGTGCGCAACAACTTTCTAAGGCAATATATTCGGCCTCAGCGGTAGACAGTGCAACAGAATTCTATTTTCTACTAGACCAAAAAACTAATGCAGGCCCTAGGAAGTGACACGTGCCACTTGTTCTCTTGAGAACAAGTGAACATCCGGCAAAATTTGAGTCTAACTACCCGTGAAGTAAGAAATTGATGGTATGTGGGTACCAAAGTCCAAGGTGTTTTGTGCCAATCGGGTACCTAAAATGCACTTTATGGCTTTCAAGTGTGACTCCTTAGGGTAGGCTTGATATCTAGCGCAAAGACACACCGTGAATGTGATATCGAGCCTAGAGGCACTCAAATATAGCAATGACCCTATCATACCTCTAAACACGGTCTGATCGACGGAAATGCCGCTTTCATCTCTTCCCAATTAAAGAGAAGCACTCATAGGAGTTTTGATTTGTTTCAGATTATCATACCCAAAATGCACAAGCATATCTTAAATATATTTTGGTTGACTTATAAAAATACAGTCTTTGCTTTTAGAAATCTGAAATTCTAAGAAATAGGTAAGTTCTCCTACTAGGCTCATTTCAAATTCAGATTTCATAAGGGTGGTAATTTCTTCACACATCTTTTCATTCGTTGCCCCAAAAATGATATCTCAACTACGTAGATTTGTAGAATAATTAGATCTAAATTTTTGGTCTTTACAAATAAGGTTGTGTCCGCACTACACATCCTAAAGTCATGGTCAAAGAGAAAAGTAGTGAGCCTATCGTACCAAGCACGGGGTACCTACTTCAATCCATACATGGCCTTCACCAACTTGTATATGTGGTTTGGGTAGATGGCATTCATGAAACCAGGTGGTTGCTCGACATATACCTCTTCTTTAATATAACTGTTTAAGAAGGTACTCTTGACGTTCATTTGGTACAATCTAATTTGCTTGCAACTTGCAAACGCCAAAAACATATGAATGGACTCAAGATGAGCAACCGGGGCAAATGACTCTTCAAAATCCACACCCTCTATCTGAGAATACCCTTGAGCCACCAACCTAACTTTGTTTGTTGTAATCCTAGACTCACCATCAAGTTTATTTTTTAAAACCCACTTTAAGCCTATGACTGGATGGTTATCTGGACGTTCCACTAACTCCCACACGTTACTTCACTTGAATGGGCTCAGCTCCTCATTCATCGTCAAGAACCATGATTCATCTTTCAAGGCTTCTGAGACATTCTTGGGTGCAATATCATATAGGAAACACAAGTTTTAGAAAGACTCGTGAAGTGCAGTCCGATTTCTAACTTAAGATGGCTCTACTATGACTAGATCATGAGGATGTTGCTTTGAAAAAATTAAGTTATTAGGAGGTCTATGTTCTTGTTCATGAGTTTGAGTTTCACTCTCCACGATTCTCTCCTCACCTTCATCCCCTATTGGTACATTCTCTTTAACTTCCTCTACATTCGTCTTGGGCTTGTTAGATGGCGAATTTTCATCAAAATGCACATGAGTTGATTCTTCAACCAATAGAGTCCTCTTATTGTAGATTCTATAGGCCCGACTCTTTCTCGAGTATCCTAAGAAGACACCTAGATCAGATTTTTTATCAAAGTTTCCTAGGTGATCTTTAGTGTTTAGAATTTAGCACGGGCAACCAAGTACTCTAAAATACGATACAGAAGGTTTCTTTTCAAAATACAGCTCGTATGGAGTTCGCTTTAAAAGTGGACGAAGCATGTCTCTGTTCATCACCTAGCTAGCTATGTTAACCGCTTCAGCCCAAAAGGATCGTGGTAAGCCGAACTCGGCGATCATAGTGCGGGCTATTTCTTGGAGAGTGCGATTCTTTCTTTCTACAACCCCGTTCTGTTGTGGAGTGCGAGGGGCTGAGAATTCGTGCTTAATTCCCATGGTGTCATACAAATTTTAGAAGTCCTCATTCTCAAACTCCCCTCCATGATCTGATCTAATATATTTTTATCTTTAGCTCCTCATTTTGAAGTCGCGTAGAGAGATTGGAGAATTCGCTAAAGGTGTCAGATTTGTTTGCCAGAAATATCGTCCTGCAATAACGTGAGTAATCATCAATGATAACGAAGGTGTATTGTTTTCCACCTAGACAACACGTACTTAGAGGTCCAAACAAGTCCATGTCAATGAGTTTGAGTGGTCTAGATATGGAAACTTCAGTTTTGCTTTTGAAAGAGGTTTTGACAAATTTTCCCTTTTGACACGGACCACATAAGACATTTAAACTACTGCTTAAGTTGGGAAGTCCCCTAACAAGTTTATTTTTCGATAGTTTTACAATAAGCTTGTTAACAGTATGTCCTAGTCTCATATGTCAAAGGTCTAATTCCTCATTCTTAGTAACTAGGCATTTCAAATTTGATGTAGACATATCATCAAAGCTAACGGTGTACACATTATGATTTCTGTGAGCTACAAGTAATATACTAGAAGTTTTGGTATCAATAATCTTGCAAGTGTTTGTAGATGACTCAAATAACACATTTAGACCTTTATCACATAGTTGGCTAATATAGATGAGATTATTCTTAAGTCCATCTACATATAAAATATTTGAAATAGAGAATGCCTTGTTACCTACAGTGCCGCTCCCAAGTATCCGTCCTTTGCTGTTGTACCCAAATGTCACCATTCCACCATTCTTCTTCTCCAGGCTAAGGAACGTGTCTTTATCTCCCATCATGTGCTTGGAGCAACCAGAGTCCAAGTACCACACGCTCTTTGTGTCCTTAGCCTGCCAACAGACCCAAAAAGAAGATGAGGGTAAAGTTTTGGTTACCCAAGTTGTCTCACCCATGCGATAGGTATAAGACTTTGGTAGCCAGACTTGCGTGTTTTTCTTAGCACCTTTCCTCAAGCACGAGCTGGATCTGTGGCCAAACTTATGACTATTTGCACACAACGTGTAGGCAGTGGATGATGCCTCTGAGTCCGATCAATATGAAGTCTTCTTATGAGCTGATGTTTAAGGAGAAGCATAGTGTTGAACACCTTCGGGTGTTTGGTTCGACCTGCTACATACACGTTCTGAATTCTCTCAGTACTAAGATGGATGTGAAGACGAGGAAGCTTGTCTTTGTGGGCTATAATGATAGGAAGATGGGATAGAAGTGTATGGATCCTTCCACGAAGAAGTACGTCATTTCCAGAGATATTGTCTTTAACAAACTAACATCGTATGGACGTATTTTATCTGTTGAACTACATGAAAGCAGGTTAGATGGTGGGCAAGAGGAAGCTACTAAGGATCTTTTGGTGGAGCTGTCTGTGTCACCGGGAGCTCCAGGTGTTTCTTCCTCTGGAGCAAAGGATTCTGCTTCAGGAATCAGGGCGAGCTATGTTCCAAATTTTCCCGGGAACGAAGCAGATTCAATAAAAGCAATGAGGTGGTCAGTCATGGTCAGACTCTTTAAAGGTAGAAGATGACCATCAAACCACCAGCTCGGTATAACAAAGGAAACACGGTGAGCTTTGTTTCTTTGCAGGCCCTCTAGACGAGCGTGAGCATTCTAACTTTGAATATTCCACTGGAGTCAAGGACTGGGATAATGCCATGGATGAGGAGATGGCTTCCCTCAAAAAAAATGAGACTTGTGATCTTATGCCCAAAGTGAATGGCGTTACTCCTGTGACGTGCATCTGGGTGTACAAGATGAAGAAGAAGGAGGATGGGACCATTGAGCGATACAAGGGTCGCTTTGTAGCTCGAGGGTTCTCTCAACATATGGAGAAGATTATGAGGAGACGTTTAGTCCTGTTGTAAAAATGACTTCAATACCGGTGGTGATGGCATTGGCGGCTTGCCAAGGATGGAAGATGAGGCAGCTGGACGTAAAGAATGCTTTTCTTTATGGGGAGATTGATAAGGCATATTCATGGTTCAACTACTGGTTATAAGTCTGAAGATTATCCAAGATAAGTCTGTAAGCACCGGAAGGCCCTTTATGGTTTGAAGCAGGCACCACGAGCATGGTATGGAAAGATAGCAGAATACCTCCAATTCTGCAGTTATTTTACCACTGACTCAGATTCAAGCATGTTCATAAATAAGATGGGGGAGCTTCATGTCTTGGTGTTATTGTACATGGATGACATGATCGTCACGGGGAACTCAGAGGAGGAGGTAGCTAGGCTCAGGGTAGAGCCAGCTATTCGATTCGAGATGAAGAACTTGTGTGAGCTCCACCACGTCCTTATACATGAGGTGGAGAGGAAATAGAGCGACATATTTGTTTCACAAAGTAGCTATGCTGAATGGATCGTTCAGCAGTTCGGCATGTGGGAGGGGAAGAGTAGCTCTACTTCACTAGATGTTGGACTCAAACTTGATGTGATGAGGGGAGGATACTTCCAAATTCTTTAGTGTTCCGGGCTCTGGTTGGGAGCCTTATGTACTTGACTATTACAAGGCCAAAAATTGCTTATGTTGTAGGCCGATTAGTTCAATATATGGTGGAGGCTCGGAAGACTCATTTGGTGGTAGCGAAGAATATTCTGAAGTATATGAAGACAACTTCTGATATGGGTCTCCTTTATAGGAGAGACACGGGCTTCAAGCTGTATGGTTACACAGATGCTGATTATGGGGGAGACTCAGATGACCGGAAGTCACCGTCTGGTTATATTTTCACATGTGGATCAGCAGGCATCTCATGGTGCAGTAAGAAGCAGGATCCTGTGTCTGTCTCTACTATAGAATCAGAGTACAAGGCTTCAGCCTTGGCAGCTCAAGAAGCCATTTGGATAAGGAAGCTAGTAAAGGATGTCCATGAAGAAGTGCAAGGTCCCACTCTGCTACATGGTGATAACAAAAGTTCTCTTAAACTAGTTAACAATCTAGTTTGTCATGTGCGGACCAAGCATATTGAGATTGAGCATCATTTCATTCAGTAGAAGGTGCTGGAGGGATCTCTTGTGGTTAGGCATACGTGGAGCGAGGATAATATCATGGACATCTTCACAAAGATGTTGTCGAAGTGGCCAATAAAATGGTTACGAGGATTGCTAGGGCTGGTCTCTACTTCTCACTTTAAGGGGGAGTGTTAAAATTTTTGAAGTGAAAGTGGTGAACTGTCCGTGTGGTTTGTGCAGACAGGTATGATGACTAGCCAGGTCGGCTAGTGTTATGCATGTTGCGTGTTCCCAGGATGTAACCGAACTGATAGATTTAGTATCCGCAGAAATTGTGGACTCATTTGGAGTTCGTCGAGTCTAGTGTGATTGCGGACTCTTCTGGAGCTCACGGGTTCGACATGTACTTTTGCCCATGGACTTGTTCGCTGGTGGATCGGTTTGGTGGAAACCGCGGAGTTTGTTGGTTAGTGTGGATTGGTTTTTTAGTCCGTCGGATTGTCTGGATTGGATCTTGTATTTGCTATTGTTGTGCCTGCACCAGGGATGGCTGGAGATGTAGACTTGGTCTGGATCTGTACCAAGTCTGGTTGTGCTCAGCCCGAGTGTTCGCGCGCGTAGCATAGACTTCTTCTCTATCCGCCAAGTTTGGCATCTTGTCAAACTGGTTGGTCTAGTTGCACGCTCAAAGTGTGCGGACTGAAGCAGTGTCCGCATGAGTGTACAGACTGGAGCTGTGTTCGCAAGATGTGCAGACTTGTGCTATATCCACGTATCCGCTAGTATAGTGGACAGTCCTTGGCCTTGCCTTGTAGTGATCAAGGCGAATAGGCTTTCTATCTGGCCTTGGTGGTGCGACCTTGGCGGACTGGCTGTCTGGCCATATTGGGGTGATAAAGGCGGACTTGTTTTGTGTGCACTCTATGCAGATATGTCTTGTGCAAGCAACGAGTAAGGATGATGATTCTGTCAGTTAAGGCAGTGACCATACTCCTCTCCGTGCTAATAAATAGGACCCCCTGTCACATCATAACTATCGAATGAATAAAAAGTTGAACTTGGGTGTAGTTGCTGCAGACAATTTTGTGTATCCGCGCGGTTTGAGAAATTGACCAGTTTTTGCTGTTGCAGATTGTGCAGCTAATATTGAGGAGCCAGGAACATGGTTCTGGCTTGGTTAGGGATTAGTATGGATAATTATAGATACAATCAGTGGTTAGCAGCAGGTCACGGCTTGCGAACAGGCAGTCTTCTCATTGACAGTCTTTCCCAGTTCAAAAAGGTTGTCCGCATCTGGCGGTCTGACTATTCAGTTCGACAGTAGCTGTTCGTTGTGATCTAGCGGCTAGGCGACCTCATGATTAGGCGGCTTGCAGATTTGTAAACAGAGTTCTTCATCTTGGAATAACAGGTTGTCCACGCGGTTAGGTTGCGAACTTGTGACCTGACAGTTTGAGTGGACTTCTTGTCCAGTTCGGCAGAGTTGACAGTTACAATTTTTTGTTCGCCCGGTTTGTTTTGCCTTGTATGTTTTTGCTTCCATCGGGTATATCAGCAAATCATGTATACCCATGTATGCCTCGTATTGTAAATAAGATTGATAGTACACGATTTTCTTGCTCTTCTATTTGCATCTGGTTTATTTGGCTCAGTTTAGGTTGAGTGTTCCAGCGACCTGGTTTCCGTTTTCCGCATTTCCTTAAATTTTATAGACAAAATCAGTCTTGTGCAAAATTATTTCAGTACATCAACTTCAATTTTACTTTTAGGGAGTTATAGAGCTCCCCGAAAAATCTACAACTACTCGTTTGAAAGTTCTTTCTGAGGGATACAACTTTCATGTTAAGTGCAAGACCTGAGTCTGACTGGATCATGCCTAGAAATGGGCTTGAAGTCCGTCACACATACAAAACAAATTTCTGTCTTTTATTATAATAAAGCTTATGCACGAATCTTAAAGACCGATGGATGGCATTCGTTCATCTTCTTCCTCCAGTCAACTTACAAAAGCTTCAACTTCTCTCCTCCTTTTCACCCTCAATAGACCATTGTTCTTCACGAAATAAAGTTCGTCACCTTCGTATTGAAGAGAGGAATGATTGAAGATATTTTCATGGCGATCGACGCCCTAGAACTGATGTTCTAGTGTGGTCACTTCCTAGAAAACTCCATTAAACTTAACAAAATCAAGCTCTCTTGAGCCCGACGTCTCTCCTAATTTTGGATCTAAATATCTAGCACCAAGGGAGAGGGTAGGAAGGTCACTTGATTTTCAGCCATAGACCGGGTTCTTCTCCTCGGCGGTATGGCGGCGTTCAGCTTCCGGCGACTTTTGCTTTGTGCTTCGTTCTTCCAAGAAGGTTTTCTGGTCTCACTTCTAGAGTGGTGAGGAAAGTCTGGGAGCAGGAAGGCTCTACTCGATTTTGTTAACAGGCGGTGGGAAAAGTCCCACCCATACCTTTGAATGACATGTGCCACATGTCACTTCTTTATTAGACCAAAACCACCTCCCAACTTTGGGAAGAGCAAGGATTGGTCATAGGTACTTTAATAAGTATGGGCAAAGTCATGACATATGTCTCATCAGAAGAAAATGGAAGGAGGAATCGGAACAGTACAATCCACACTGCTCACTAGACCCCACTAAGTAGTCCAGACATCACATAAATTGAAACATCAAGTCAATTTGTCAAGATCACTCGTCGATTCGTCAAGTCCACTCGACGATTCGTCGAATTCACTGAACCATTCCATCTATCGAGTTCACTCGATAATTCGTTGAGTTCACTCGATGATTCGCGACTTTACTTTAAACTTCGTCGAGTGACACTCGACGGTTCGTCGAGTTCACCCGACCATCCCATTCGTCAAGTTCACTCGACGATTCATCGAGTTCATTGGACTATTCATCGAGTTCTGTAAAACCCCCCTCCCAGAACACAAGATACGGTCGAGGGAAGTTTTATGCCTAGAATAGCCGCCTTATAGTATCATCATCACACGCGCAAATCTGTACCACAAGTCACCTAATCTGCCGCCTAATCTCTGATATCACAAATGTCAACCCAACGAAGAGGACACAGAAGTCATAAATCACAATAAGTAAATGCCCACAATAGTACATTAATAATAAGGAACTCTGTCAGTTCCTTGTAACTTGGCTCTATTTTATTCTCCTAAAAGTTCTGCAGAAAAATGTTAAAATTTCATGGTACACGCCCGTGACCTTCAGTCATGCCCGTTGTTGGGTCCATTGCTCACAATGTTCCAGATTTGTAGAAGTCAAAGAAGTCAATGGTATACATAAAGTTTTATTTGATGTATGTTTAAGTTCATGCATGCAGGTTGCATAGGTATTCCAAGTGGTGGTGATAGGTAGTCTCAAGGTAGAGGAGTGGAGAAATAGAAATCTGTCTAAGTCTACAGGCATTGAGTGAAGCCCGTTCACTCAACACCAGATGTCAAAGAAGGATGTTGGAAAGGCTGAAAATCACTTAAGTTCACAGGCATTGAGTGAAGCCAGTTCACTCAATGCCAGATACCAAAAGACGCTGAGTATGGTGTGGACAGTCAAAGCCCAGCAGTCTGAAAAGTAATTCTGCGGCTAAGTCCACAGGAATTGAGTGAAGGCAGTTCACTCAACGACAAACAACAACAAGCGCTAAGTAAAGCTATGTCTATCAAAGCCTCAGCATTGACAAGCATGAAAAGCGGCTAAGTCCACATGCATTGAGTGAACCCAGTTCACTCAATGCCAGACATCAAAAACACTGAGTAAAGACATGATAGTCAAAGCCCAGCAGGTTGCAGAGATAATATTGCGGATAAATCCACATGTGTTGAGTGATGCTAGTTCACTCAACTCCAATTGAGCAGAAGCATTGAGTCATTTTGTTGTAGTCAAAGCCTAAGAAGAAAGAAGATAGAAATCAACTATGTCCAAAATCATTGAGTGAAGCCAGTTCACTCAACGCCTAATAAAGAAGACAAACACAGGTAGAAAGTGTTGAGTGAGGCCAGCTCACTCAATGCCTTCAGACAGATGAAGAATTTGGTTAACTCCAGAGGCATTAAGTGAGGAAGGCTCACTCAATGCTCTCAATGCCTAGATGCAGAATGATGAGCCAAGTCTAAAAGCTTTGAGTGTTGAAGGTTTCACTCAACGTACTCAATGCCCGAGGAAGCAGAAAGTTGGCTAAGTCCAGAATCGTTGAGTGAAGCTTGTTCACTCAACGCACTCAATGCCTGATGAAGTAGGAAGTTGGCAAAGTCCAGAATTGTTGAGTGATGCTTCTTCACTCAACGCACTTAACGTCTGGAATGGAACTGAAAATTTGGCAAAGTCCACAGATGCCGACGTCAACAAAAGTCAACAAAAGTCAACCTAATTCAAACTCATTACAGAAAGCTGGATTCCACCATGGATGGCATTTATAGCCAGTTGTATGATACATTATGTAAAAGGAAGGTGGTAAAACAACAATTAATGTTGGGCCTGCAGGTCAAGAAAGTCGTTGCATGGCGAAAGATAAAAGGAATGAAATCGGCGAAATCGAATTAACTTTTAGGGCTTTGTCTTTTCGAAAAGCGGAACATGTTCATCGTCTTCCTTGCCATGTTGCTGAGATTAGAAGCAGAAGCTCAAATCAATCAACCTGAAAGTTCTTCCTGTTAGCTCTTGTCGTCTTCATCATCAACAAAATGAATGAAGGAGCAGCAAAGGCTAACCTTAGATGCAGCCACTTCACAACCGAAGATGAGCAAATCCTGAAGATTATTTTCTAGAGCTGTGAAGAAGAAATCTGGACTGATATTTCTCAGGATAGAATGAGAAATACACAGAGATAATTTCTCTGGTGTCAAATCAACATCAAACCTTATTCCCTCTATAATATTATTTTGGATCTGAGCTGTAAGCCTATGTTATAAAGGCTGTGATTGTAAGATCTATAATAGATCTGATGTAGGATTCAAGAGTGAATCTGAGTGGTAGGATTCTATTAAGAATCTTAGTGTAGTACTTTGGCCTGAGTTATAGGTTCCTTTGGATCTGTGATAGGGCTATCCTCCCAGCCTGAGTGGTAGGTCCTTTGGCCTTAGGTAGGTGATCTTCTGATCACTGAGTTGTAGGGCTTTGTGCCCGAGTTGTAAGTCTTGAAGGAGACTGAGTAGTACTGCGGGATTGTGTTATAAGCTCTTAGGAGCCGAGATATTGGATAAGTGTCTTGTCTAACACACTAATAAAAAGGTGGGATGGACAGTGGACATACCCATAATCTAGGGAACCACTATAAATTGTTGTGTCGTCTGGGTGAATGTCTTGAAAGAAATAGGAAATAAATCACCACTCACATCCTAAACTTATAAAAGTTAAAAGACATATTAAAGACTAGAAATCTATTCACCCCCCTCTAGGTGGTTTTGCTACCCTTGAAAGCAAAGACTTTCACCCATGATCGGGGCGTGTCACTTTGATCTTAGCGAAAACTGATGTCTGCTGTGTGTTGGGTCCATTGATCCCAATGGCCCTGATTTGAAGAAGTCAAACAAGTCCATGATATACACATAGTTGTATTTGATGTGTGTGTAAGTTCATGCATGCATGTTATCCCTTCTCACATTGAGTGGACATGTGGACACAAAGTTTTGGGCTAGATAGATAGTAAAGTGCCTAAGTCCATAGGCGTTGAGTGAAGACAGTTCACTCAACGCCATATTACAAAAGGAGCTGAATACAACAGGATCTGTCAAATCCTCAATAATGGAGGACAAAAAGTGGCAAAGTCCACAGACATTGAGTAATGTCAACTCACTCAACACCAGGCAGTAAATTCATCGAGTAAAGCTGCCTCAGTCAAAGCCCCAAAGATTCTGGCAGAAAAATCAGCCAAGTCCAAAAGCACGGAGTGAAGCCAGTTCACTCAATGCTTTGCTAGTTCACTTAATGCCAGATAACAGATAGCGCTGAGACAAGCTCAAGCAGTCAAAGCCTGAGATGAGGATAGAATTGGACTAATTCCAAAAGCATTGAGTGAAGCTAGATCACTCAATGTCAAGTCAAATGATAAGGCAGAAGCAGAAAGCATTGTGTGAAGCCAGTTCACTCATTGTCCCAATAAGATGGAAAGTTTTAGAGAAATCGCTAAGGCAAAAAGCATTGAGTGAAGGCCATTCAGTCAACGCCACTCAACGCCTAATAGCAGAAGTTGGGACAAGTCTAAAAGCATTGAGTGAAGGCCATTCACTCAACGTCACTCAACGCTTAAGGAAGCAGCTGTGTGACTAAGTCCATAATTGTTGAGTGAAGGCCTTTCACTCAACGCCTGAGCTGATTCTGAACATTTGGCTAAGTCTACAAGTGGTGACGTCAGCAAAGTCAACAAGTCAACATAATTTGATTCTTTACGGGATGTCTATAGTACACGACAAATGGTGCCAACAGCCAGCTGTATGACTCATTCTGTAAAAGGAAGGTCGTAAAGCAGCCATTAATGGTGGGACCACTGGTCTAAAGAGCCGTTGGATTGCTCCTAATAAAAAGGATCGATTGGCGATGAGGAATTAATCTTTTAAAGTTGTTGTTAATGCACTGCGGCCGAACTGCATCTTCTTCCTTGTCATTTTTGTCAAGCCTGAAGAAGTTGTTCAACATAGAGAACATGAAAGAAAAAGAGATTGCTGGAGCAATCTACATCTGCGACAGTAGGTTCAAAAGCCATTTCTGAGAAGGAATAAGAAGAGGTAGATCTAAAAGTTCTGCAGGAAAAGGTAGCTGATTGAAGAATAATAGAACTGTTATCTCCATAGTCTTCATTAGCAGAAGCTAGGGCTGAAATTAACTCAGCCCAGAAAGAAGTGCACACAGAGTAATTACTCTAGTGTCAATTCAACACAATCAGCCTTATATTCTCTTTATAGGATACTATCTAGGATCTGAGTTGTAAGCCTTTCTTTAAAGGCTGTGTGGTAAGATTCTATGCAGAATCTAAGTTGTAGGCCTGTGTTATAATGGTTGAGGCAGGATCATTTGTTGATCTGAGTGTAGGATCCATATTGGATCTGAGTGTAGGGATATCCTCCCAGCCTGAGTTGTAGGGTCGTTGGCCTAAGGTAGGTGGTTGTTTAATCACTAAGTTGTAGGGCCTTGTGCCTGAGCAGTAGGTCTTGGAGGAGAATAAGTGGTCCTACAGGATCGAGTTGTAAGCTCTTAAGGAGCCGAGTATTGGGGAAGAGCCTTGTCTAACACACTGTTAGAAAGGCGGAGAGGGACATTTGACGTATCCATAATCTAGGGAACCACTGTAAAACAACTCTGTCATCTATGATTAATCTTGAAAGCTAAAATAACCTAATCACTATGTACAGCACAACCGGGTAAAGGTCTAAAAGATTTAAAGAAAGACAAAAAACCTATTCAGGGGCTCTAGGTGTTTAGCCGACCTTAAAAACAAAGAGTTTCAAGTGGTATTAGAGGGAGGATGCTCAAGAAAGGCTTAACAGTCTGAGCAGATCTCTAAGGTTAACTATAAGTCTGTACTTATGGGTTCAGGAGTGAACTATAAGGAACTGGGTGTCATGAAACTTCCAATCTGTAGGAAGGAAGGATTTGGCATTTGGAAGGAGAGGGTTAGGATGTTCATGGAAGCAGCTGACCCTAGGATCATTATTACTATCAAAGAGGGACCTTTCATCCCCATGAAAGTGTCAGTTCTGAATGCAAATGATCAGACACCTAAGACTTATGCAGATATGATAAAGAATGAAATCATCCTTGCCATCATGGACAAAAGGGATCAGAATATCATTGTCAGTGCTATTCATGATTCTAACCTTCAGAATCTGATCCACTACACAACTACAAAGTAAATGTGGGATACATTAGTGACCTACATGGAGGGGATAGTGGAAGTAAGAGATGATATGAAGTCCATGCTCAACCAGGAGTATGAGGCTTTCAGGCAGTCCAAAGGAGACAACATAGCCATATGCTATGAAAAGTTCTTTAGGATTGTGAGTGAGATGAAGACCTATGGGAGGGTCTTCAGTCATTATAAGCTCAATGACAAGTTCTTAAGATCTCTCACTAGAGACTGGAACATAAAAATATGTTCCATCAGAGAGGTGGTAAAGTTGGGTGATACTCCACCTCACACCCTATTTGGAAAGCCGCTGTCATATGAGATGCAGTTATCTGTTAGGAAAGAAGAGGAGACCAACAGCAAGTCCGAGTCTAGAGAGAAGTCCGTGGCATTCAAAGCTGATGCTGCAAGGAGAAGCAAGAGAAAGATTCCATCTCCACCAAAGAGGGATGCTAAGTTAGACTTTGATGACTCAAAGAGAAGCACATCAAACTGCCACATGTCTGATGAAGACTTTGCTATCTTCTCCAGACATTTCTACAAGTTCATGGATAAGAAGCGGGGGAAGAGTAGACCCTCCTCATCCTCTCATCATAAGGAGGACTACTATAGGTGAACGAAGAAATCCTTTAAGGAGGACTGATATGGTTCTAAACCTAGTAAACAGATTTCTACTAATGTTATTTGCTACTGCTATAGCAAGCCAGGGCATGTTGTAGCCGACTGCCCACTCAAGAGAAGATAGGATGGAGATAAGAAGCAAAACCATCGGCACAAGGGCAAGAAGGAAGGAAAAGTTCTTTGTGGCTATGAAGGAGAAGAGCTAGACGGATAGTGAGTCATCTTCTTCAGAATATGAACAAGAAGAGAAAGCTTACTTTGGGCTAGCTGTTGTTGCAGAAGATGAAGACTATCCTGCTGCCAGGATAGAAATTAGGGCCCCTCTATCACAGCCAAATAGTGATTTAGAGATGGATGATGATAAAGAAGAAGACAATTATTGTTATGGACTAATGTCTATGACAGATGAGGAATCTAGCTAGGATAAGCCTAGTCCAGTCAAGGTACATTCTCATTCAAAGCACTCCACTGAAACTGGTTATGAAACCAGTCCTGAGTCAGGGCTAGTTGAATGCTTTCAAGAAAATCAAGTTGCTGGCTAAGAAGCAGGTTAAGGAGATTTCCTCTCTTCAGCTTGCTGCTTCTTAGCATGCAGACTCATCTTCCATACTAGATCTGAAAATTAGGGAAATTAGTGATTTAGAAACTATTTCTGTCATCTAAATAGACACCATAAAGTACCAGGAAAATCGAATAAGTTGCCTAGAAGTATTGTTCGAGAGGGAGAAAAGGATAGTGGCTGGCTACTCCATGCCCAGTTCAGTACTGCCCTTGATAGATCCCTTCTCCTACCAAAAGGGAAAGAAGGGGTTGGGATTCAAGGGATCTACAAGAGTTTTCAATTCCAAAGGAAAGGGCAAAGCACCAGTACAACCACTAGCCTCCAAGCTTCCTGTTCCATTTAAGAGAATGCTGCTACCTTCAAACAAGTATGACCAAGAAAGTATTTATGGTCACTGGATGAATGAAAGATCCAGCAAAGGAAACAAAGATGTTCACCACTATGGTGGAAGATATAGCAGGGGTATAAGTGCCTTCAAGGACCACTATGTCACAACCCGCATTTTTCACCGCCAAAAAAGGTACATCAGAGTAAGGGAAAAATGCACGTTATGATGCCACATCAACAGGGGATAGATGCTGACACTCAGGAAAAACTCATACTTAACCATGAAGAAAGATTATTTAAGTTATTAAGAGTTTAAGTCAATTTAAGTGTAGTAGTTAGTCGTAATCCTCGGCTAAGTGGCTCATCTAGTCCACAAAAAAGTAATTATACGCGGTGGAAAATACTTCTTTTATCGGATTAGGCATCCTACAAGAGCTTAGAGGTTCCAAAAGGACACCTCAAGATATGCAAGTTCTAAATTTATAATAGTAATAAAAGTGGATTTGTACGGTCGTTAAATATAGTGATTTATCATTTTAAATCATGCAATGCATGCGGTAATAATAGTAATTTTTCTTTTTTTTCTTGAAAATAACTACCATGCAATCCTAACATAAAACATCCCAGAGAGCAAGTAATCCACATCCACAGAAAGAAAATGAAGCAGCTAGCAAGGTATCCAAAGACCGTCAACCCTGTGGGCATCAACAATATGAGACGAACTCACATAAAACAGAAGTATGTCTGAACTAAGTAAGCAAACTAAGACAACAAACTCCCTCGCTTCGGTGAGGTGAAAACCACAGCCAACACTGCTGCCCAGAAACTCCAAAACCAGCTCCGCTATCTGCTACTGCTCTAAACCTGAGGCATTCCAAGGACAGAACACCTCAACAAGAATGTACAAATGGTGGCAAAAAATAAGCCAACATAAACACGAGGGTCAAATGGGGTACCAACCTAAGACCAAAAGTACTGAAGTAAAGTACGAAAGTAAAGCATCAAACAGGAAAAGAACACTTACGTGAATCGTCATGTACATCACAAATACACCAGATGCACATGGCTATAGGGTGACAAACATAAGTAAATCATAAGAAAGAGATTGCATAACCTTTATTAGGCACCTGTGGTCGACTCTACCCAAAAACACGGGCAAGGTGGTCACTCAACTGGACACACCCTCATGAATATAATATCCGTCTAACTGCGGGGGATACTCAAAAACTCCACCATACACCGCAGACGCCCAAAAACCCGGTAGACTTCCACGAGGTACTAATAAATGGAACAGACAATGTGGCGGTGGATTCGCCCACTAATAATACCACAACGAAGGAAAAACCAGGAAGGAATACCCCGTAATGATCCGGGTTTAGAGCTCAGAGGCACACCACAACCCAATCGGGGCCAGGTGGCTTCTCTCACCCCACGACATCGCCACGAAGAAAAACCATAATAGACATATCAAGTCAACAACGTCACATCAGATTATACTAAATAATTTTAGAATTGAGGCGGTTGATCGACCTTTAAGAAAGATTTCACGGCCCTAAACAACTCTTAACACATCCTACATAAAAGTTTGGAACGATTAAAGCCATCGATTGAACATTTTAATCGAATTTCTACAACACTTACAAGATTAAATTATCATGACGAAACTAATATCACTATTGGATTCAAAGGAAAAGATTAAATATAACTACAAAAGGAAAGGACCTTAGTGCAGAAAGATTGAAGAACAAGGAGATTACCCGTTATCATCAAGATTAGAAAGAAGAGGGAAAAAGGGAAAACCACCACTTGCCTTGGTTTCGCTGGAAAAACTCCTTAAAATCGCTCCTTGTCGTAGATCAGGGTTAAAGAAGATGAGGAGAGTCAAAATCTACCAAGAAATAGCCAAGATAGAAGTTAGGG
The DNA here is from genome assembly GCA_039583875.1 of Platanthera guangdongensis. Lineage (NCBI taxonomy): Eukaryota > Viridiplantae > Streptophyta > Magnoliopsida > Asparagales > Orchidaceae > Platanthera > Platanthera guangdongensis. The sequence continues at coordinate 84,138,384 of CM077166.1, forward strand.
CCAAAAACCCTAGCGAAAAAAGTCAAGAAATGGGAAAGATCTTACCACGATGGCGTAACACCCGACGAGGGATTTTCGGATCTACGATTGGTTTATGATTTCGAGCAGTGAAGCTCCGTCAGAGGCCACAAGAAAAAGTACGGACAAACAACTTCTTTCTTGCTCACGCCACTGTGGTTCGGGAGGTAGATAAAAATCTCGGTCAATTAAAGATGATGAAGAAGAAGGTATTTATACTAATGGTGATGACATGATAAACAACAAAATAGACCGGGTTCGGCTGAGCCAGTTTTTCTCGAGACAGAAGGAATGGGTTACTCGAGTACTAAGGGACGATTACTCGAGTAATGCAAGGGGATTACTCAAGTAGTAGACGACTACTCGAGTACTGCAAGAGTATTACTAGAGTACAAGGCGACTACTCGAGTACTGCAGGAATAACTACTCGAGTACAAGGGAAGAATCTTTCGAGTACCAGGATGGAGAATTACTCGAGTGCTATAACATGACTTGAGTGCAGAAGGGGAGTACTCGAGTACTAGGAAGTTATTCGAGTACTAGAAGGCACGCATGACTCGAGTACAACAAAAGGAACACTCGAGTACCAGGAAAATAGTACTCGAGTACTGAAGAAGAAAGATCTCAAGTACACCAGAACTTCTCGAGAATACAAAGAAAATTTCTCGAGTTCGGGCGAGGAATTACTCGAGTACAAGAAAGGGCCTACTCGAGTACAACAGGTATTTCTCGAGAACAAGGAGATACTTCTCGAGTAACATGCACGCATTACTCGAGTACTGAAGATATGTAACTTGAGTACTTGAAGATATTTCTCGAGAACTGAACAAGATAGATTTGAAAATTTTGGATTGTCTTAAACTCTGGGATAAAATACAGACTCTAAGACTTAGCAGGGGAGACAACCCTAGAATTCGACATAGCATTCTTGAGATAATATCATCAATAGCTTACCAAAGTAAAGAAAATCCTCACAAGGATCCAAACACACACTGAGACCCCAAAAATGCTCGGTACACAACAAAACCAGACAAGTCCAAGTCCTCAAAATCTCAACCTTAATTAAGGAAAAGCTTCTAATCCTAACAGAATAAAACTGGTCAAACAGACCCAACAAACGCAAAAACGCACAAACGGTGCAGTGCCGATGTAACGCCCCCACCTGTCACATGGCATATAACGGTGGGTCTGGCCGGGGCCCCACGCCGTATATCACAGACAAGCGAAGGAATTATTGGAGGAAATCAAAAACTATTCGTATCCCTAACCCATTCATTCTAGCGCATCATTTTTACGTTAGCATGAACTCAAACCAGAATGCCCACCAATACATAAATGCCACATTTATATATAGAACAACACCAGGAATGTATACAACCCACACACCCTGGTCTTATGGCCTTACATGTTCCTCTTTTACACATCAATTGTTTCGTACATCGGAACGCAGGCCGGCCACACATGAAATCCAAACACAACTCTTCGCATGGCCTTCAAGGGACGATAACAGCAAGCTAGCCATTCCACTTTTTCATTCCACCTGCATTTTGCCATCCAAGCCAACACAGAAAACAAAGTAAAGGTCAGCATTTGGATGACCCATTATAACGACCCTACCTCCTACCCGGGGTAGTGGTTCCTTCCCTGTATATAGTGCCATCATCTATCATCCAGCATCATCAAGCATTATATGTATATCATTTCTTTATCCCGCTAGCAAACACATCACATCACAAATGATGGAATCCATCAGACGCTCCGTGTACTCAGGGCACCTTATTGGCGTACCGGAATCCACCAGTCATACACCGCTGATCAGAGGTTTTAACTTGTTGGTTGACCGAACCTAGTCCACCAGTCTCGCAAGATGGCGACATCCCGCCCAAACCAATCAGAGGTACAACCTCACAGCATCCATAAACAACCATAGTAGATCGACCCACACCATGTGGTGTAGCAAGCCGAGTTTATCCAAGCTCCCCGGGCATTACCACCCATCGACCCCCCTCCTATTCCGATCGACCCACCCATGTGGTGCAGCAAGCCGGGTTTAACTCAGCTCCCCAGGCATTGCCACCAATCGATGCCTACCTAACTAGATCAACCCACCCTAGTGGTGTAATATGCCGGGTTTATCTCGAGCTCCCTAGGCGTGCTACCAATTGATCATATCATAACCAGGAGCTTCACCAAAGCCTCCTCACATGCATCATCACATCCATACATTCATCACAACAGAAATCCATTTACATCTCATCAAAGCCACGGAGTCTTCTCCGGTTTACCCATGAACATCACCAATCCAGACTACCGGTCTAGATGGGCTTCACACAGCATGCCTATGCCGTACTCCATAATTCCGGCTCTAGATGCAGACTCAACAAAGGAATCACTTCTGCGAATCCACCTCTTGGTGGAGGATTCCAAGCACATGCATAAAGGAAGGACTTCGATGTCCAAGAAGGAGATCGTTACCCTTGAAGATCGCTTCAGTGCCATGAAGTAACCGGATGGAAATCACCGCCTCGGCTCTGCCTTCACGAATCCTCTCTTAGATCTTAGCTCCGCACTCCGTAGCTCCTCCAGCAGCTAGTAGTCTCCTCTCTTCCCTCTTGCCTTAGGCCTTTCTTCCTCTCTCTCTTGGAATAAGATGAAGAAGAAGAAGATGAAAAGAAAGGGTTATATCCCCTTTTTCTCGGCCTTCACAACACCTGGAAATAGCCCAACCACTGGATCCAGGAAAAGGGAAACAAACGGCTCAGATTTGGCCAGAAAAGACTGAACACGGCCTGACACGCCCTGTGACACGCCCGTGTCACTGGCCGTGTCCCCTTAAGCGGCAGTCAACCGACTCAGTCCAACCAATGCACGGCGGTCTGACACACCCGTGTCACGTGCCGTGTACACGACACGCCCTTAGACACGCCCGTGTCTGAGGCCGTATGCATCAGGCTGCACACCCGCAAAAGTACCCGAGACTCACACGGCCCTGACACACGCCCGTGTGCACCTGGACACACCCGTGTCCCGCAAACACGCCCTAGCTCAAAATGTCGAGCTGAGTTCGTCGACCACATTGACACACCCTGTGACACGCCCGTGTCACAGGCCGTGTCCTCACTCGACACTCGACACTCGACACTCGACACTCGACACTCGACACTCGACACAACCCAGGCATGACACGCCCTGGGACACGCCCGTGTCCCAGGCCGTGTCACCCATGCCTGAACTCAAATTGGCCCAAATTGACCCAATTGACTTCGGGGTGTTACAATCCTCCCCTCCTTCAAATAATTCCGTCCTCGAAATTTGACTCCAATCAGCCAATCAGCCACAAAACAATTGATTACGCACATTTGCGAGCCGTATTCCAAGCCATCGCACATACGACCAAACATACAGCACAAAAATACATCCATAACTTTCACTTGTGCACATTTAGCCACAAAATACATCAGAACAAGACATCATGATTAAACTATCTCAAGTGCACCAAACTTTGATAGATATGTGTAATGCCCCCGGTTTTTCTGTGTTTTGTTTGATCTTTAATTGTCGTTACGATGACGCATTTCCGGCCCTTCGCCGTTGTAGAGCGTGGTCTTAGCTCTTTAGGTTCATTGTGTAGCCTGGTTGTAGCCTGTTGGCAAGTTTCCCCAGCTAGTCGGAGTCTGTTTTGGTGACTTGGTTGGGCCTCTTAGGGAAATGCTTTTGTTTTGGCTTCGGGAGGTGTTAGCCCGAGTGTGCGATCGTCGGATGTTGTTTTCGACCTCACCGTTGTTTTCGTAGCTTGGGTGTTTTGCTACGGTGCGAGTTTTGGTCGAAGTCCGAGAAAGTTTGCTTTCACGTCGTTTCGACATTTGTTATGTTAGCTGTAATGTTGATGTGCTGTGCGTGGCCTGGTGTGGCCGAGCTTGTTAGGCTGGTGCCTTGTCGTTTTGTTTTGCTAAGGAGTTAGCATTTTTTTGTGTAAGTTTGGGTGACACGGCCTGGGTCACGGGCGTGACCTAGGGCGTGTCGTGCTCGGGAAGAGCTCTCCTTTGTGTGGTCGATGAATTTTGGTCGACGGGTTTTTTTGGTAGGAACACGGCCTGTGACACGAGCGTGTCATAGGGCGTGTCCCCCTTCGGTTCGTCGAGCTGCGCTCGATGGTCGTCAGGCGGTGTTTTAGTGAGAACACGACCGTGTCACGGGCGTGTCATATCAGACACGGGCGTGACACGGGGCGTGTCTCTCTGTTCGACGATCGGCGCTCCACGATCGTCGAGCGGTGTTTGAGTTGGTACATGGCCTGTGACACGGGCGTGTCACAGGGCGTGTCCCGTTTTTCGTCGAGCGGAGATCGACGTTCGTCGGGTGGGTAGGTGGGTAGATGTGTGAGTACACGCCCCGTGACACGGGCATGTCGGGCTGTGTCACGGGCGTGTCTGGGGCGTGTTCCGTACTTTTTCTCCTGAGAGCATCTTTTGTTGTCGTGAACCATTTTCCTTCTCATTTCGTCATTCCCGAGCCTGGAGAGCTTCCAGCGGAAGGGTTTTGAGAGGAGGCGGTGGTTTTTTGGCCGGTGTTTGTGGGAGGAAGCTCGTTTTCCTAATGCGATAGCGGATTTGGCTTGCTCTCGTCTAGATCTTCCCTTTCATGTAAGTCATTCTTGGTTTAGGGTTGATTCAAGGAGTTAAACTTCCGTTGATTTCTTTTCTTCTTCTCTTAATTGTTGCTTTTGACCCATATGGGGCCGATCTTGCCGCCAAGGCCTGTTTCGTGTTCCAATCGCTGCATCTTGGTAGTAAGGCAAGTGGCTCCTTGCCCTTGCCAATTTGGCCCCTTTTTACCTAATTACCTTGCTGTATTTTTTTGTTCTTTAATTACAACCATGTTCGATTTAGGTTGTGTAGGACTTTTGGCTATTCTCTTTCTTTTTATTATTTTGTATGGGTTTGGTGTCCAGTGGGTAGCTAGAGTTAGGGTAAGGCTGCGCTTAGTTGTAGTTTAAGTTTAGTTGCGATAGCCCCGAGTAGTTAGGATGGAAGGGAGCGTTGGGATTAAATTTCCAACTCTCTGTTTTCGCGGGTTGAGAGAGTTTAGGCTGCGGTTTTAACTAAAACTTACGTTTACCCTAAGTGGAAAGCACTGACAGCGTCGAGTGAGCCGAGTTCACTCAATGCCGTCATCCAGCGTAGGATTTACGGCTAAGTATTTTGGCGTCAAGTGAGTGGAGATTACTCAACGCTGCATCGAGTGGGCTCGACGTTTCTGTCTTAGGTTCGTGTGTTTCCTTAGGATTGTTAGTGTGACTTTTTCCTTTTCCCTAGAGGGGGGGGTATTGGGTGTTCGGCTAATTTTTGCATGCCGACTCTTGGGTTGTGGCAGGTGGTGGAGTTTTGGTGGCCTCTGGAGGGGTGGTTTTATGTGGAGAGCTGTGGCCACCGCCTTTTGCCCCAGTTTGGGTTGGCGTGTGTGGGACCCTAGTGCTGCCACTGTTTGACCCCTTAGCCCATTTTTGGATCTGGCATTGGTTATGTATTCAGATCCATGTTTTGACCACTGCCATTTACCCACGTGTTAGGACTGTTAGTCCCTTTCCTGTTTATGTTTTCTTTTTCTTTTGGCATATATGTATATGTCTTATTGTTGTTGCAGACTCTCTTGTAGGGAATATTGTTTTTATTGCTCGCACTGGGTGTGCTTTGCTGTGCTTTAGACAGTGCTCTTTTCTTACTGTCATGCCCTTTCTTTTGCTTATAACAGTTTGATGCCGGGTTGGTAGACCCTTTTTATTTGCTCATAAATCTAATGCTCTATTTACCGTTTTGATTATTTTCTTGCTGAGGTGTTCTTTTCTTGAATGCCTCAGGTCCAAGTTGTAGCCAGTTCAGCAGCTAGTTCTTTTGGAGGGGCTTGTTGGTGGCCTCTTGGGTAGCTGAAATAGCTGATCCCCGATTTTGTGAGGTAGTTCCTTACCTTTCTGTATGGACATACATACTCACCAGTGGGTTCGTGTAAGGTTGTTGACGCCCACTGGTGGCCTCTTGCGATGCTGGGTATGAACTTAAACTACTATTTTTGCCTATTTGTGGTTGTTTACTTGCTTCTGGGAAGGATTTATGCTAGGTTGCATGTTAGATATTTTAAACCCTAAAAGCAGTACTATATGTATCTCATGCATAACATATTTATAAAACCAAGACACTATTTTTCCTTAGCGTAAAAGACTATCTTTCGTATATACTATATTCACTTTAGAGTCGTGCATACCATGAGTCGTCCCTCGGGGACACTTATGCTCATTTAGGGTGTCAACTTAATTGAACCAAAGTATTTTCTGCTGCGTATAAATATACTTTTAATTGTGGACTAGCTGATCCACCGTGCCGAGGGATACGACCATTCAACATAACTGGTTTTCTTTCATATTAATCAACGATTTTTTTCCTTAAAATCTAAAGTCTGGAGTTTTGCCTGAGCATGTGCAGTTATCCCCTGCACGACGTGGCATCACGACACGTATTTTCTCTTGCTCTGATGCGGTGAAATCGTAGAGAAAATGCGGGTTGTGATAGTTGGTATCAGAGGGAGGTTGCTTGACAAATGGTCGGACAACCTTTCCCTTGTTTGCATTAGTGGTTAGCGTCATACCATACACACACTGATATGTCATCAGCACGTCTTGGCTAAAGCACGAACACTACACTCATGAGCATAAAGAAGTATACGGGGCATATTATGTAGTATGGGATGCATAATATATATTTGTATATGGATCCACCATAGGAGGCAACATGTGAGGGTTATGTAGTATGGGATGCATAACCTCACCACATGAATGCGGCTAGCACATTTTCTTTTTTCGTTGCATGGGAATGTTATGTAGTATGTGATGCATAACATTTTCATGTGTACGCCGCCCATGGCATGCATTAAGGCCTTTTTAGAATGCATAGCACATCATGCATAGCATAACATTTCATAAGCACAACATGCCAAGCTAAAGATTTGCATGATGACATATGTACACACATGGTTTTGAGTTAAAAAGAATACAAATACATGCATTCATGGTTTAGGCACATGAGTTAGTATGATGGTGGTGAACCATCTTAGGTTAAGCATAACATCATCATGGTAAAAACAACTCCCAGAGCAAGTTATGTAGTTGAAGTTCATATTTAAGTGTGTTTGTCTGTACCGGGTAGTTTTGTTCTAGCTGTTGGGCTAGGTTTTGTCTAAAGCTTGTGCGATTATAGGATGGCGAGACGTCCTGCGACGAGATCGACCCCCCAATCTGAGGGTGAGACGTCGGGAGCGCAGAGCGATGCGTTGGTAGAAAACCTACGGTAGAGTAATGAGGCCTTATCGAGGCAGGTAGTGGCTATGCAGGCTCAGATTCAGTCTCTTATAGCAGTGGTGGCGGGACAGACTCCGAGAGTTCAGGACCCCGCTGAGGGGGTAGCTGTTCCTTCCCCTCCTGCTCCTCCTGTGCCTTTGGTTGTGGCGCCCCCGGAGATGGCGTTCATATCCCAGTTTCAGCGGCTTAGGCCCCCCTACTTATGATGGGCAAGCAGATTTCATGATTTTGGATGACTGGCTGATTTCCATTGAGGAGATGTTCTCTTACTCAGGGATTGCGGACGATCAGAGAGTGATGCTCGCTGCCTACCAGCTCAAGGGCTTAGCAAAGAATTGGTGGCTGAGGGAGAAAGAAAGCTTGGTGGCAGGATGCTCTTGGGAGTCATTTAAGGTGATGCTGTTGAGTAAGTTTCTGCCTTCAGTCGAGAGGGACCGACTGATGAATGACTTCCTCCATTTGAAGCAGAGGAAACTCACGGTTAGTGAGTATGAGATTAAGTTTAGTAAGTTAAGTCGGTTTGCTCCTGGTCTGGTGAGTGTTGAAGCAGACCGAGTTAAGCGATTTCTGGGTGGACTAAGAAGCAACATTCAGCAGTTAGCGAATGCCTACAGAGCAGTCAGTTATGCCAGCATGGTTGAAGCTGCCTTGAGAGTTGAGGCCATTGAGAATGCCAAGAATAGAGGCCAGCAGTTGAGGAAGGATAAGCGGAAGTCCGGTGGAGGGAAGAGCCCTCAGGAACCTGATGCCGTCTCGAGAAAGAAGAACAAAGAGGTTTGTAGTTTCTGTGGCCGGCCAGGCCACCCCTTTGAGAAGTGTTTCAAAAGGTTAGGAGCGCAGAAGAAGGAACACGTGCACGCAATTCAGGGTGATCCCAGAGGAGACTTGGTGTGTGCCTCGTGTGGAAGGAAGGGGCGTGAGGCTGCCCATTGCTGGTTAAAAGATAAGGTCTGTTTTCAGTGTGGGCAAAAGGGTCATCTCAAGACAAAGTGCCCACAGTTCCAGCCTGTTCTGCAGCCAGTTCCCCTCCAGGCTTTGCCACCGCCTCAGCAAATCGATATAGGAAAGGGGAAGCTGAATGTGCTTTCGGCAGACGAAGCGCAGACTTCTACCCAGGTTATCTCAGGTTCGACTCCTCCCCAGTCATTTCGTTATGTTCCCTTTTTGGTTGTAGTATTCATTTTAGCGTTTGTTGCCTTAGATGCGTGCGCTATTTGTAGGACGATTTAAGGTAAAGAACCGCTGAATGCACGTTCTCTTCGATTCAGGCGCTACCCACTCGTTTGTGGCTAGAGCCTTTGTGGAGCGGTTCAGTTTGGGCCTAGATCATGTTGGTGGTGCCTTCTGCGTTAAGTTCCCCTCTGGCGCCTCTGTGGTTACGGACTTAGGTGTCCTTGATTGTCCGATTTTGTTGGAGGATTTTCTAGCCAAGGCAGATCTGAAGGTGATTGACCTGGAGGACTTCGATGTTATCCTGGGCATGGACTGGTTGTCCAGGTACGATGCAGTTATCCAGTGCAAGGGTAAGCGCTTGGACTTTGTTAAAGACAACGGTCAGCCAGGGAGCGTTTATGGGTATTCTCTCCAGGAGTCTCCAATCATTTTTGCGGTGCGTGCTCGGAAGTTACTTGATTCTGGCTGCTTTTCCTGTGTGGTCTCTCTTGTAGGGACAGTTGTTAGAGTGCCGCGTTTGGAAGAGATTCCTGTGGTGTGTGACTTCTCTGATGTATTTCCTGATGATCTTCCCGGTCTTCCACCTGATCGAGATGTCGAGTTTGTTATAGATTTGGAGCCAGGCACGCATCCTATTGCAAAGGCGTCGTACCGGATGGCCCCGCGAGAGCTGGAAGAGTTGCGAATTTAGCTGGATGAGATGTTGGCAAAAGGTTTCATAAGGCCGAGTTCTTCGCCTTGGGGTGCACCAGTGCTGTTCGTCAAAAAGAAAGATGGGTCGATGAGGCTATGCATCGACTATAGAGAGCTGAACAGGGTTATTATTAAGAACAGGTACCCTTTGCCTCGGATTGACGATTTGTTTGACCAACTGCGTGGTAGTGCCGTGTTTTCCAATATTGATCTTCGTTCGGGCTATCACCAGTTGAGGATTCAGGAGTCAGATGTTCCGCGGATGGCGTTCCGCTCTTGTCATGGGCATTTTGAGTTTTTGGTTATGTCATTTGGTTTGACTAATGCGCCCTCAGCTTTTATGGATTTGATGAACAGAGTTTTCAAGGAGTTTCTAGATAAGTTTGTGATTGTCTTTATAGACGATGTTTTGGTGTACTCTAAAGATGCGGAGGAGCATGATCGATATTTGCGACTGGTCTTGGCGACTCTGAGAGACCATAAGCTATACGCCAAGCTGAGCAAATGCGAATTTGGTTGCCTCAAGTTTCTTTTCTCAGCCACGTGGTTAATAAGGAGGGAATATCAGTGGACCCAGAAAAGATCGCTGCTGTGATGGAATGGGCGAGGCCTGTTACTCCCAAAGAGATCAGAAGCTTCTTGGGATTGGCTGGATATTATAGAAGATTTGTAGAGGGATTCTCTACCTTGTCTGTGCCGTTGACCAAGTTGACGCAGAAGAATGTAGTCTTCATATGGGATGGCAAGTGTGAGGAGGCTTTTGAGGAACTAAAAACAAGGTTATGTTCAGCTCCAATTTTGTCCTTGCCTACTGAAGGTAGTGAGTATGATATATATGTGGATGCGTCGCATGCCGGACTGGGCTGCGTATTGATGCAGGGCGGGAAGGTGATTGTGTACGGGTCGAGGCAGCTAAAGACTCACGAGAGGAATTACCCTATGCATGACCTGGAGTTTGCAGCTGTGATCTATGCACTGAAATTGTGGAGGCATTTGTTGTATGGCGCGCAGTGCAAGATTTTCACGGATCATAAGAGTTTAAAGTATGTCTTCACCCAGAAAGAATTGAATCTGCGCCAGCGGCGATGGTTGGAGTACGTGGCCGACTATGATGTTGAAATCCAGTACCATCCGGGCAAAGCGAATGTGGTGGCCGATGCCCTGAGTCGGAAGTCAGGGAAGATTTTCAATCTCTCCGCCGAGCGTCTAGTGGAAGAGTTCCTTTTGATGGACATTTCTGTGGGAAGCTGCGATTCGCAGAGTAGCTTGGCAGTGGAAGAACCTTCGTGGATTGCGCTTACGAGACTGCATCAGAAGGATGATCCCGATCTTCTGCATTTGTATCTTCGAGCTGAAAAAGGTGAATTACCAGATTTCTCTATAGATGATGCGGGTACCTTGAAGTATTGTGGTAGGTTTTGCATCCCCGCAGTTGGAGATATCCGGGATATGGTTTGCAGAGAAGCCCACGGATCTAGTGTTGCCTACCATCCAGGGTCTACCAAGATGTATCATGATTTAAAGCAGATTGCCTGGTGGTATGGGATGAAGAGGGACATAGCCAGATTTGTTTCTGAGTGTTACACTTGCAGGCGTGTGAAAGCCGACCATGGGAGGCCTGGTAGCAAGCTGACTCCCTTGGAGATTCCGATGTGGAAGTGGGAGAGTATCTCGATGGATTTCATTACAGGCTTACCGAGATCTCCTAAGGGGCATGATTCAGTTTGGGTGATCGTAGACAGATTGACGAAGTGTGCTCACTTCGTACCATTTAAGATCGATTATCCGATGAGGAAGATAGCCGAGCTGTATTTGGATGAGGTTATCAGATTGCATGGTGTACCCGTGAGTATCATATCGGATCGAGACTCTAGGTTCACGTCTCATTTTTGGAAGAGCCTTTAGGAGGGGTTGGGTACAGATTTGAGGTATTCCACAGCTTATCATCCGCAGACCAATGGTCAGACGGAGCGAGTAAATCAGATTGTGGAAGATATGATCCGATGCTATATTCTGGACCATGGAGGAGCGTGGGATGAGCGCTTGCATCTTATGGAATTTGCGTATAACAATAGTTATCAAGAAAGCTTGCAAATGACTCCTTTTGAAGCTTTGTATGGGAGGCGCTGCAGGACTCCCTTGTTTTGGGATGTGGTTGGCGAGAGACCTTTGTTGGGTCCAGAAGCACTTGAGGAGATGGAAACCGCTGTGAAGCTTATTCGGGAAAAGCTTCAGTTAGCCCAGGAGAGATATGAGAATAATGCCAACCGGCGTAGATCGGACTTGGAATTTGTGGTGGGGGACTCAGTGTTCTTAAAGGTCTCCCCGTTGATCGGAGTCAAGCACTTTGGCAAGAACAGGAAGTTGGACCCGAGATACGTGGGGCCGTTTTTGATTGTTGATCAGATTGGGTTATCAGCTTATAGGCTGGCTTTGCCCGCAAATTTCCCTGGCGTGCATGATGTCTTCCACGTCAGTCAGCTGCGAAAATGTGTGCTGAATGGCAGCCAGGTTTTGGATTCTCTGCCTCAGTTGGAGCCGAATCTTTCTTATGTGGTGGCGCCTGTCCGCATTTTGGATTCTCAGGTTCGTGCATTGCGGAAGAAGACTATTCTTATGGTTAAAGTTTTATGGAGGAATCAGGATGTAGAAAGCGCGACTTGGGAATTGGAGTCGGCTATGAGCGAGGATCACCCTCTTCTGTTTCCCTGATCTTGTACCTGGTATGTTCTGTTTTATTTATATATATATAGCCCTTTCCTGGATCTTTCTCTCTCCTTCTTTATAGGAGTGTTGTGAGTAAAGTTTCGTGGCGAAACTTTCTTTTAGGGGGAGTGGCTGTAAAGCCCCCGGTTTTTCTGTGTTTTGTTTGATCTTTGATTGGCGTTACGATGACGCATTTCCGGCCCTTCGCCGTTGTAGAGCGTGGTCTTAGCTCTTTAGGTTCCTTGTGTAGCCTGGTTGTAGCCTGTTGGCAAGTTTCCCCAGCTAGCCGGAGTCAGTTTTGGTGACTCGGTTGGGCCTCTTAGGGAAATGCTTTTGTTTTGGCTTCAGGAGGTGTTAGCCCGAGTGTGCGATCGTCGAATGTTGTTTTCGAACTCACCGTTGTTTTCGTAGCTTGGGTGTTTTGCTACGGTGTGAGTTTTGTCGAAGTCCGAGATCGTTTGCTTTCGCGTCGTTTCGACGTTTGTTATGTTAGCTGTAATGTTGATGTGCTGTGCGTGGCCTGGTGTGGCCGAGCTTGTTAGGCTGGTGCCTTGTCTTTTTGTTTTGCTAAGGAGTTAGCAGTTTTTTTGTGTAAGTTTGGGTGACACGGCCTGGGTCACGGGCGTGACCCAGGGCGTGTCGTGCTCGGGAAGAGCTCTCCTTTGTGTGGTCGACGAATTTTGGTCGACGGGTTTTTTTGGTAGGAACACGGCCTGTGACACGGGCGTGTCACAGGGCGTGTCCCCCTTCGGTTCATCGAGCTGTGCTCGATTGTCGTCAGGCGGTGTTTTAGTGAGAACACGGCCGTGTCACGGGCGTGTCGTATCGGACACGGGCGTGACACGGGGCATGTCTCTCTATTCGACGATCGGCGCTCCACGATCGTCGAGCGGTGTTTGAGTTGGTACACGGCCTATGACACGGACGTGTCACAGGGCGTGCCCCGTGTTTCGTCGAGCGGAGATCGACGTTCGTCGAGTGGGTAGGTGGGTAGATGTGTGAGTATACGCCCCGTGACACGGGCGTGTCGGGCCGTGTCACGGGCGTGTCTGGGGTGTGTTCCGTACGTTTTCTCCTGAGAGCATCTTTTGTTGACGTGCACCGTTTTTCCTTCTCATTTCGTCGTTCCCGAGCCTGGAGAGCTTCCAGCAGAAGGGTTTTGAGTGGAGGCGGTGGTTTTTTGGCCGGTGTTTGTGGGAGGAAGCTCGTTTTCCTCGTGCGATAGTGGATTTGGCTTGCTCTCGTCTAGATCTTCCCTTTCATGTAAGTCATTCTTGGTATAGGGTTGATTCAAGGAGTTAAACTTCCGTTGATTTCTTTCTTCTTCTCTTAATTGTTGCTTTTGACCCGTAGGTGGCCGATCTTGCCGCCAAGGCCTGTTTCGTGTTGTAATCGCTGCATCTTGGTAGTAAGTCAAGTGGCTCCTTGCCCTTGCCAATTTGACCCCTTTTTACCTAATTACCTTGCTGTATTTTTTTGTTCTTTAATTCCAGCCATGTTCGATTTAGGTTATGTAGGACTTTTGGCTATTCTCTTTCTTTTTATTATTTTGTCTGGGTTTGGTGTCCAGTGGGTAGCTAGAGTTAGGGTAAGGCTGCGCTTAGTTGTAGTTTAAGTTTAGTTGCAATAGCCTTGAGTAGTTAGGATGGAAGGGAGGGTTGGGATTAAATTTCCAACTCTCTGTTTTCGCGCGTTGAGAGAGTTTAGGCTGCGGTTTTAACTAAAACTTACGTTTACCCTAAGTGGAAAGCACTGACAGCGTCGAGTGAGCCGAGTTCACTCAACGCCGTCATCCAGCGTAGGATTTGCGGCTAAGTATTTTGGCGTCAAGTGAGTGGAGCTTACTCAACGCCGCGTCGAGTGGGCTCGACGTTTCTGTTTTGGGTTCGTGTGTTTCCTTAGGATTGTTAGTGTGACTTTTTCCTTTTCCCTAGGAGGTATTGGGTGTTCGGCTAATTTTTGCATGCCGACTCTTGGGTTGTGGAAGGTGGTGGAGTTTTGGTGGCCTCTGGAGGGGTGGTTTTATGTGGAGAGCTGTGGCCACCGCCTTTTGCCCCGGTTTGGGTTGGCGTGTGTGGGACCCTAGTGCTGCCACTGTTTGACCCCTTAGCCCATTTTTGGATCTGGCTTTGGTTATATATTCAGATCCATGTTTTGACCACTGCCATTTACCCACGTGTTAAGACTGTTAGTACCTTTCCTGTTTATGTTTTCTTTTTCTTTTGGCATATATGTATATGTCTTGTTGCTGTTGCAGACTCTCTTGTAGGGCATATTGTTTTTATTGCTCGCACTGGGTGTGCTTTGCTGTGCTTTAGACAATGCTCTTTTCTTACTGTCATGCCCTTTCTTTTGCTTATAGCAGTTTGATGCCAGGTTGGTAGACCCTTTTTATTTGCTCATAAATCTAATGCTCTATTTACCGTTTTGATTATTTTCTTGCTGAGGTGTTCTTTTCTTGAATGCCTCAGGTCCAGGTTGTAGCCAGTTCAGCGACTAGTTCTTTTGGAGGGGCTTGTTGGTGGCCGCTTGGGTAGCTGAGATAGCTGATCCCCGATTTTGTGAGGTAGTTCCTTAACTTTCTGTATGGGCATACATACTCACCAGTGGATTCGTGTCAGGTTGTTGACGCCCACTGGTGGCTTCTTGCAATACTGGGTATGAACTTAAACTGCTATTTTTGCCTATTTGTGGTTGTTTACTTGCATCTGGGAAGGACTTATGCTAGGTTGCATGTTAGATATTTTAAACTCTAAAAGCATTACTATATGTATCTCATGCATAACATATTTATAAAACCAAGACACTATTTTTTCTTAGCGTAAAAGACTATCTTTCATATATACTATATTCACTTTAGAGTCGTGCATACCATGAGTCGTCCCTCGGGGACACTTATGCTCATTTATGGTGTCAACTTAATTGAACCAAAGTATTTTCTGCTGTGTATAAATATACTTTTAATTGTGGACTAGCTGATCCACCGTGCCGAGGGATACGGCCATTCAACATAACTTGTTTTATTTCATATTAATCAACGATTTGTTTTCCTTAAAATCTAAAGTCTGGAGTTTTGCCTGAGCGTGTACAATTATCCCCTACACGTCGTGGCATCACGACACGTATTTTCTCTTGCTTTGATGCGGTGCAATCGTAGAGAAAATGCGGGTTGTGACAGATATGTACACCATCGTTTATTCATCACACCTATATATATAAGCATAGTTTGCATACGCAGCAATGGACGATCCATCAAGTTACTATTTAGTCATAGCATCCAAGGGAGTCAAGTCACAATTCACTTCCGTTCAGCCTCCCGATTTTGCAGTTCTCGATTAAGAGACAAATTAAATATCCGAGGCTGAATTTCACCAACTGAGCTTTGCGGCTCTTGCACTTCTATAGCATGCAATCGAGGTTGCATCCGGGGTGCAGATGACTCGGCCACTGCTTTACCCTTTTCTTCATATGACGCACATGTATTTTTCTCACTCCATGGAGGGGCATTCCAACAGAATTTTGTTATGTGTCCTTGCTGCCCACATTTATAGCATATACGTGTATCAACACGTCCTGGCCCATACGTCGCCCCCGAAGAAACAATCGATGGAGCTGATTCTGCAGGCCTAAATCTTTTCTTCTCTCATCTTCTAAACTCTGATTGATCGGATTGCGGCACTTTAAACTCTGGCTTTTCCGCTGCCAGTCTCTTATTTTCTTGTACAAACTTCATATCCTTCTCCAATGCACGAGCTGTGTCTACCAACGCTTGGAAGCCTTGGCTTACCGAACTCGGAAGTGCCAACCTCAATTCATCCCGCAATCCTTCATAAAACCGATTTGTCATTCACGCTTCCTCCGCGAAGGTAGATCCCGCATATCTCCCCAATCTCGTAAACTCATGCAGGTAGGTATCAATATCTCGCTCACCTTGCACCAGACGTAAAAACTCATTTTCCATCGCAATCCGCTGCGACACTGGCACATACTTGGCTAAAAATATTCGGGAGAATTCATCCATTGAAACCTCCGTTAAACCTCGACCTGCCAAGTGATGAACTTCAGTCGTATCCCACCATAATCTCGCATCTCCTTCCTACAGAAAAGTGGCCAACGTCACTTTCTGCTCCTCTACCGTCCTGATTGCAGTTAGGATCCTTGTTACCCTTCCCAACCAATATTCCGCCTGCGTTGTGGAAAGCGTTCCACCAAACGTCGGTGGATGAAAGTGCATAAAACGTGTCAATGACTCGTCACTTCCTTGCGCCTCCACCACCACTGCAGCATGCTCTTGCCTTGCACCAGGCCTTGCCTGTCCAGTAGGTTGTGTCTGTAACAATGCAAGCACTGTCTCCGTTACCACCCGTATGGCCTCTTCCGAGGGAGGCATAGGCGCTTCCCTGGGTGCTGCACTCTCATCAGACCGCTGGGGCTCAGACGGCCCAGCTCCATCCCTCGCCACCTATCAATGTACATGACAACATTAATACTTCCAATCATAACGGTACTGCTATATTGACTACACACTCATGCACATCATGTGCATGACATACATTCCTAGTGGACATTCATGAGTTCAATTATGTTCTCTCCTCCCAAATAATCTCAACCTGGCTCTGATACCACTTTGTAACGCCCCCAACTGTCACATGGCATATAACGGTGGGTCCGGGCGGGGCCCCACGCCGTATATCACAGACATGCGAAGGAATTATTGGTGGAAATCAAAAACTATTCGTATCCCTAACTCATTCATTCTAGCGCAGCATTTTTACGTTAGCATGAACTCATACCAGAATGTCCACCAATACATAAATGCCACATTTATATATATAATAACACCAGGAATGTATACAACCCACACACCCTGGCCTTATGGCCTTACAAGTTCCTCTTTTACACATCAATTGTTTCGTACATCGGCACACAGGCCGGCCACACATGAAATCCAAAAACAACTCTTCGCATGGCCTTCAAGGGCCGATAACAGCAAGCTAGCCATTCCACTTGTTCATTCCACCTGCATTTTGCCATCCAAGCCAACACAGAAAACAAAGTAACGGTCAGCATTTGGCTGACCCAATATAACGACCCTATCCCCTACCCGGGGTAGTGGTTCCTTTCCTATATACAGTGCCATCATCTATCATCTAGCATCATAAAGCATTATATGTATATCATTTCTTTATCCCGCTAGCAAACACATCACATCACAAATGGTGGAATCCACCAGACGCTCCGTGCACTCAGGGCACCTTCTTGGCGTACCGGAATCCACCAGTCATACACCGCCGATCAGAGGTTTTAACTTGTTGGTTGACCGGACCTAGTCCACCAGTCTCACAAGCTGGTGACATCCCGCCCAAACCAATCAGAGGTACAACCTCACAGAATCCATAAACAACCAGAGTAGATCGACCCACACCATGTGGTGTAGCAAGCTGGGTTTATCCAAGCTCCCCAGGCATTACCACCCATCGAACCCCCTCCTATTCCGATCGACCCACCCATGTGGTGCAGCAAGCCGGGTTTAACTCATCTCCCTAGGTATTGCACCAATCGATCCCTACCTAACTAGATCAACCCACCCTAGTGGTGTAACAGGCCGGGTTTATCTCGAGCTCCCCAGGCGTGCTACCAATTGATCATATCATAACCAGGAGCTTCACCAAAGCCTCCTCACATGCATCATCACATCCATACATTCATCACAACAGAAATCCATTTGCATCTCATCAAAGCCACGGAGTCTTCTCCGGTTTACCCATGAACATCACCAATCCAGACTACCGGTCTAGATGGGCTTCACACAGCATGCCTATGCGGTACTCCATAATTCCGGCTCTAGATGCAGACTCAACAAAGGAATCACTTCTGCGAATCCACCTCTTAGTGTAGGATTCCAAGCACATGCATAAAGGAAGGACTTCGATGTCCAAGAAGGAGATCGTTACCCTTGAAGATCGCTTCGATGCCATGAAGTAGCCGGATGGAAATCACCGCCTCGGTTCTGCCTTCACGAATCTGCTCTCAGATCTTCGCTCCGCACTCCGCAGCTCCTCCAGCAGCTGGTAGTCTCCTCCCTTCCCTCTTGCCTTTGGCCTTTCTTCCTCTCTCTCTCTTGGAATAAGATGAAGAAGAAGAAGATGAAAAGAAAGGGTTATATCCCCTTTTTCTTGGCCTTCACAACACCTGGACAGAGCCCAACCACTGGATCCTGGAAAAGGGAAACAAATGGCTCAGATTTGGCCAGAAAAGCCTGAACACGGCCTGACACGCCCTGTGACACGCCCGTGTCACAGGCCATGTCCCCTTAAGCGGCAGTCAACCGACTCAGTCCAGCCAATACATGGCGGTCTAACACACCCGTATCACGTGCTGTGTCCACGACACGCCCTCAGACACACCCATGTATGAGGCCGTGTGCATCAGGCTGCACACCCGCAAAAGCACCCGAGACTCACATGGCCCAGGCACACGCCCGTGTTCAAGGCCGTGCGCACTTGGACACACCCATGTCCCGCAAACATGCCCCAGCTCAAAACATCAAGCTGAGTTCGTCGACCACATTGACACGCCCTGTGACACGCTCGTGTCACAGGCCGTGTCCTCACTCGACACTCGACACTCGACACTTGACACAACCCAGGCATGACATGCCCTTGGACATGCCCGTGTCCCAGGCCGTGTCACCCATTCCTGAACCCAAATTGGCCCAAATTGACCCAATTGACTTCGGGGTGTTACAGCCGACATCAAAATGAAGAAGGGTAACGCCCTGACGTCATAATTATGATGTCGATAGACTAAATAATAATACCAGAAAATCGGGAGCGTTACAGTCACACCCCCTAAAAAGAAGCTTTGTCCCAAAACTTAACACAATCTTAAAACCAAACCCAAACCAAAACCCAAAAATTACCAAAAACCTGAAGACATACTTGAACTAAGGGAAGAGATGCGGATGAGATTCTCTCATCACCGATTCCAATTCCCACGTCGCGCTCTCGACGTCTTGATTTCGCTAGAGAACTTTAACCATGGGGATGGTCTTACTCCGCAACACTCGATCTTGAGAATCCAAAATATGAACGGGTTCTTCTACGTAAGAAAGGTTGGGCTGAATCTGGGGCACAAAGTCGAGGACTTGACGATCAATGCGAATACATTTCCGCAACTGGCTCACATGGACACATCATGGACACCAGGGAAGGTAGTGGTCAACTCCAGCCTATAAGCTGATACACCGATGCACTCAAGAATATAAAAAGGTCCTACGTACCGGGGGTCTAACTTGTGGTTCCTCCCAAACCTCAGAGATAAAAATCCAAAGCAGAGTCAAAATCGTCGAACTGAGCTCACCGATCGTCGAATGGAGTTCGATGATATTATGAAGTTGAGCTCAGCGATCGTCGAATGGAGTTCGACGATCTGTCGAAGTTGAGCTAGACGATCGTCGATCGGAGTTCGACGAATCGTCGTGCTGAGCTCGACGATCAGACTTAGTCTCCAGACAGAAAAACTTGGTCTTCAGGGCAGCTTCCAATCCTAGACTTCTAACCCTTAGACTCAATTCTAATTGACCTATTAGGCTATATAGAAGGTCAAGTAAAGGTTCCTAGAGACATAGTGATCCTGACCCAAATTAGTAATAGGGTGTTCCAACAGCGAAGAACTCCAGCACCTCTTTGTCCAAGATTTTGCACGGGTGCTCCAGGACGAATGAGAGCCCAGCCTCTTCCAGCATCAGAATGATGTTTCTGAATTCGTCAGAGGCATGAGTGAACCCTGTTCGAACTAGCTCGCAACCAGTGACCAGCCCAGCGGTTGTCCTTGGAGCCATTGCAGATCTAGGGAGAGAAGCCCTACTCTACGCTTAATCAAAAATCAAAAAGGAAGCGACACTAACCAAAGTGTTCTATCCTTGGAATGCCTCAGGTTCAGAGCAGTAGTAGATAGTGGAACTGGTTTTGGAGTTTCTGGGCAGCAGTGTTGGCTATGGTTTTCACCTCGCCGAAGCGAGGTAGTTTGTTATTTTAGTTTGCTTACTTAGTTCAGACATACTTTTGTTTTATGTGGGTTCGTGTCAGATTGTTGACGCCCATAAGGTTGACGGTTTTTGGATAACTTGCTAGCAGCTTCATTTTCTTTCTATGGATGTGGATTACTTGCTCTCTGGGATGTTTTATGTTAGGATTGCATGGTAGTTATTTTCAAGTATAAAAGAAAAATTACTGTTATTATCGCATGCATTGCATGGTTTCAAATGTTAAATCACTATATTTAACGATCGTACAAATCCACTTTTATTACTATTATAAATTTAGAACTTGCATATCTTAGGTGTCCTTTTGGAATCTCTAAGCTCTTGTAGGATGCCTAATCCGATAAAAGAAGTATTTTCCGCCGCACATAATTACTTTTTTGTGGACTAGATGAGCCACTTAGCCGAGGGATACGGCTAACTACTATACTTAAATTGACTTTAACTCTAAATAACTTAAAGAATCTTTCTTCATGATTAAGTAGGAGTTTTGCATGAGCGTCCGCAGCTATCCCCTGCTGACGTGGAATCATAATGTGTATTTTTTCCCATACTCTTATATACCGTTTTTGGTGGTGAAAATGCGGGTTTTGATAGTTGGTATCAGAGGGAGGTTGGTTTGACAAGTTGGTCGAACCAGCCAATCTCGTTTAGTTTGTTTCCTTCTTTCATTTGCATACACACACCGATGTGTCATCAGTGCGCCTTAACTGAAGCATAGTCACTACACTCATATCATGATAAGAAGTATACATGGCATATTATGTAGTATGGGATGCATAATATGTGTTTGTATATGGATCCACCATAGGAGGCAACATGTGACGGTTATGTAGTATGGGATGCATTACCATCGTCACATGGATAACCATTAACACGCTTTTTCTTTTCTCGTTGCATGCGATATTATGTAGTATGGGATGCATAACATTTCATGTGTACGCCGCTCATAACATGCATTAAGGCTTTTTTAAGATGCATAGCACTGCATACATAGCATATCACCGCATAATCACACGTATTAAGTTAAGGTTTACAAGATGACACATGTATACAAATGATTTTAAATAAGAGTAAAGAATCCATGCATTCATATCATAGGCACAAGAGTCAATAGGATCGGAGGATATCATCCTAAGTAGGACATATCATCATTATAAAATCCAGAGCAAGTTGCAGCATAAGCATGTGTCTTTTAAGTATCGTCTGAACTAGTCGTGTGGCCTAGTTGTAATCTAGGATTTTGATGAGTTGTTCATTTACTTTTTTTAGAAATGCCACCAAAGCGTATTGCGACGAGGTCGACTCCCCAGTCGGAGGGCGAGTCGTCAGGAGCACAAAGTGATGCGATTATCGAGAGTCTGCGTCAGAGCAATGAGGCTCTGTAGAGACAATTAGTTGTGAAGCAATCGCAAATTCAGTTTTTGTTGTCTATCGCTCCCGCGCAGCAACCCTTAGTTCAAGATCCTATCATGGGCCAAGCCGTGCCTGATACCCCTACTCCTCTTGTGCCCCTGATGGAGATACCACCAGAAATGAATTTCATATCGCACTTCCAACGGTTGGGAACTCCCACCTATGACGGGAGTGCCGACTTTATGATTTTAGATTATTGGATCATCTCCATCGATGAGATGTTTTCGTATTCAAGGATTCTAAAAGCCCAAAAGATAATGATTGCAGCCTATCAGCTAAAAGGTCTGACAAAGAGTTGGTGGATTCGGGAAAGGGAGTGTCTCAAGGAAAGCTGTTCTTGGGAATATTTTAAGAAGATGCTGCTAAAAAGGTTTCTAGCCTCGGTCGAGCAGGACCCCGTTCGAAGACGTGCGAGTTATGTGCGACCCCGAGTGATGCTCGTCCCCGGGTAGACCCACTGCCTGGCTCCTACTAGCTGGCAGGTCCGTAGGCTCGCCCGGGGGGTAAGGGACCCCGAGTGCTGCTCGGCCCCGGGTAGACTCGCTGTCAGGCTCTCACTAGCTGGCAGGGTTGTAGGCACACCTGGGGGGGGAAAGGATTAGTTCTGCGTGTGCAAGAAGATACAAAATATATGGCTTTGTTGTTTCACGATATCACGAGAAATTATATACTTGTTGTAAGTAATGGTATAAGGGTAATTCAATAGCAGTGAGCCAAAGGGTATCGAGTGATTCAAAAGGTTCAGAAAGGTCATGGAGAGATTGATGCTCCAAGCGCAGATTTCAGTTTCTCTCAGTTTTTTTGGGTCGGCTCCCACTCGCCGGATACGTTGGGTTGGATGATTTTTTCCGAGCTTGTACCAACCTCGAAAAGAGCGGGGATTGTATACAACCCCGTAGCCGGGCGAGTGGGACCCTCCCCAATTATCAGCCTAGGGGCGTGTTATGGGCGACGAGTTGGTGCGACCCCATTCGAAGACGTGCGGGTGCTCGTGCGCGCGTGCGAAGGTGTTATGGGCATAAACTTTTAATATATAAATATATATATTTAGTATTATAATATATATATATTATATTATATATATTATATTATATATATATCATATATATATATATATTAGAGAGATACAGATCAGAAAGGGGAAAAAAGAGGCAGGGTGGATATAGGGCAAGCAGGTGGGAGTCGGGGACGGCGGGGGGAAAAAAGAAAAGAAAGAGAGATGGAGGTGGTGCTCGGGTAGAGGAAGAGAAGAAAGGGGAAAAAGAGAAAAAATCGGGTAATGGGGAAATGGCTCTGCGACTCGACTCCCATCACTGAAACCCTAAAATCCCCTCACGAGCTCCTACCTTGGCCGGATCTGTGCCTTTCGGCCGTGGAACTGCTACATGAGCCGGCTGCGTGTGGTGGCTGGGACGCCATCACGGGCTGAGAGGAGCAACAACGGCGGAAATTGGAGGGTATCCATGTCGGCGGTGTTTACTAGAAGAATTCTCAGGCAGCTGGGGCCGCAGCCATGGGGATGTCTTTCCGACTAGCCCACGACAGTGACGTGGAGGCATATGGGAACAGTCTTTTCACGGCGCTGAGGCGGGCAATGGGATCCAAAATCCGGGGCGACAGCTCAGAATGAGAATGGTGAGGCGGTTTTTAGAGGACCGCGGATCTGACGATGGACCCGAAAGAATCGCCGTTGACGCCACCATCCGTCACCTCTATTCCCCTGATCTTCAGGCAGGATGGGGAATCCATGTCGTTCAGGAGATGAAGCTGCTCGCTAGGAAGGCTGACTGCGAAGCCCTCGACCCCCTCATTCAGGAGCTTGTAGATCTAGGTCTCCAAAGACAAAATCTGTGCAATGATGCAGAAGTATGGCTCGTATTACACCACGCCTTATTCTGTCCTGATTAATTTGAGGCCGCCGCCTGCAGGGAAGACCATCCCTGTTATGAAGTGTGGTGATGATAATATGTATGAGATCTTTTTGAACATGCGCTGTTGAAGATTGACAGCTATGTATAAGCATGCCAAAGCAAGAGAGCTATGCATGAATGAACCAGACAGTCTGGAGAAAAAGATTTAAGCTTGTTTCTCATATTCCCAAGAAAGGTCGAGCCTTGCTTCCTCCTTCTCCGCCACCTCTGGAGCAAGGCGAGGCCGGGGGCTTTTCTCCCGCGGCCGCCTAAGGTTGTGGAAGCTGGGATAACCTTCGCCAACGCCACTTGGAGCGCGGTCGGCCATGGAGAGGCCCGACCATGGAGGGAAAAATCATTCGGAGCTTTCAACTCAACCGCGGAGGTCGGATCCATGCATGGACACATGCAACGAACGCCAGACGTCGAGCCTCAGGCAATGTGCGCGGTTGCGGCCCCGCCGCCAAGCACGCGACATGGGTAACGATGTTTCAACTTGGGCAGGTGAAGCCCTCAGTTTAAATTTTTTCATGGAAGCCCCTCTCCACCAATGGGTGGGGGAAGGGAGCTTTCCGACGGGTTGACGTGTACGTCCCCGCAGTTAATTGCATTAGTACCCGGAAGCGTGAGTACGGGTTTAGGCATGCTGTGTGAAGCCCATCCGGACGTGTGAGCCGGATTGGTGATGTTTTGGGGTTCCCGGAGAAGACTCCGAGGAAGTTGTTAAATTAGCCGCTTGCAGGGAATACGCTCCGTAGCCCCCAAAAAATGGGGTGTGCGCAATATGTTTGGCCCGCTTATGTTAGCCGACCGATGCCTAGTTGGCCGCCGCTCACCGAGACGTTGGCGTACAGGTGTTGCAGTACCAAGCGGGGAATAGCGGGCTTAAGCCCGAGCTCGTGCCGGCCCTCTAAGGCCTTTTTGTTTATATTGTTGGCATGCGTGCTGAGTATGGAATTCATATTCCTGTAATATTCTTTCATATCTGTGATGCTCTGTGAATATGTGGTTTACTCCTGTCTTGGGCGAGCGGCGTGTTCGTGAACCGCTCCCCCCGTGTGGGCCCCTAGGAATAGATGTCGGGAAGCCCCTGATGGCATGTTGTCATCCTTTCAGAATAGCGGAGTTCCGCTGTTAGCGGCCCAATTGGGGCTGCGTAGAGTAGGGCTGCTGGGTGGTTTTACGCCAATAGTAAGATGGGCGGGGAACATTTTACATAGACCCGAGGTGGCACCTCTAGTTTGGGAGTGGATCTCGAGATCCTCCTTGGATGTTCCGGTCGGCCAAGAGAGCCCTCCGAAGGTGCCTTAGTTCAGCCCTTGGCTTGGGAGGGGAAGAGTTTGTTAGTCTTCCGGGTATGCGGCGGGTCCTCCATGCTGAGACCTTGGGTCTGTCCCTTGTGTTCCTAGTCTTGTGCCTAGATCGTTTGCTTGAGGGTAGTAGGTGCGCGGTCACCCCTTCCCCAAGGGTCGAACTCCACAGGAGACCGGATTCCGGTTTCAACATTTTGGTGCGGTGAGCATGGAGAGTGACCAGCACAGAAGAACTCATGCGAACATCTTGGCTATAGAAGTGGAACCAGGTGACGACCACGGTCATGCGTTGACACTTTGTGTGTAAGGTCCTCTTACTCAGAGTTGTCCCCTCCCATAGCTATTGTTTGAATCTCATATCACTCGGGGTAGGATTTGCACCTATTTTAAGCGCTTTTACCTATGAAAACCTGTGTATCCCCACTTATTACATCAACGAGAGACCTTGAGGTTATTATCTTCAAGATCAAGTAAGAGAGCAGCTGAGAGGCATTAGGGGCCGGGGTGACCTGAAGGGTTCCCTCCCTAATGGTAATATGTTATCTCTTCCTTGTAATTCAGTAGCGGTCAAGTTTTCTCTTTATTACCAATTCGCCTTGAGCTTCTGAGGTCTTCAAGGGTTAGCCTCGCGATCGACTCCGAAAGCCAAACATCCAACCCGTTCCTTTTAAATAGCCTAGTTCGGACGATGGGACGGTGCCGCGGGACTTTAAGCACTATTGCAAGACCGAGCCTCTGCACTGACGGCCGAGATCAGCTCCCCCCCTTGCACGTCGGCCTATGTCCTCCCGATCGCACCTCTCCTCCGACTAGAGGAATTATCAGGAACGAGCCTAGACGCTAACCTCCCAGATTTGATAAAGGGCCGATCTCTCCAAGCAACCACAAGTGATATGGCGGAAAGCGATCTTTGTCATTAGATCAGGATACGAGCCGTCGACCTGTTCCTTCTAAATAGCCCAGTTCGGATGATGGGACAATGCCTCGGGACTCTAAGCGCTATTGTAAGACCGAGCCTCTGCACTGATGGCCGAGATCAGCTCCCCCCTTGCATGTCGGCCTATGCCCCCCCGATTGCATCTCTCTTCCGATTGGAGGAATTATTAGGAACAGGTTCGGACGCCAGCTTCCCGATTTGACGACTTCCAGATCATCGTTCTTATGAAAAGAATGCGTCCTCCATTTGCAAAAACATCGGTGCGATTAACTCTCCAACAACTCTTAAGTAAACAGGATGTCTCCACCTCAAGCAAATTCAAGTCCTCGAGTAGTTGTGGACCCCGAGCAAATCCCGCTGTCAGGCTCTCACCTAGCTGGCAGGGCCGGAAGTCACTCGGTGTCATCCGTGGGCCTCGAGCAGATCCCACTGTCAGGCTTTCACCTAGCTAGCAGGGCCGGAAGTCACACTATAGCGGTAGTTGTGGACCCCGAGCAGATCCCGCTGTCAGGCTCTCACCTAGCTGACAGGGCCGGAAGTCGCTCGGTGTCATCCTTGGCCTCGAGCAGATCCCGCTGTCAGGCTTTCACCTAGCTGGCAGGGCCGGAAGTCACTCGATGGCGGTAGTTGTGGACCCCGAGCAGATCCCGCTATCAGGCTCTCACCTAGCTGGCAGGGCCGGAAGTCGCTCGGTGTCATCCTTGGCCTCGAGCAGATCCCGCTGTCAGGCTTTCACCTAGCTGGCAGGGCCGGAAGTCACTCGATGGCGGTAGTTGTGGACCCCGAGCAGATCGCGTTATCAGGCTCTCACCTAGCTGGCAGGGCCGGAAGTCACTCGGTGTCATCCTTGGCCTCGAGCAGATCCCGCAGTCAGGCTTAAACCTAGCTGGCAGGGCCGGAAGTCACTCGATGACGGTAGTTGTGGACTCCGAGCAGATCCCGCTATCAGGCTCTCACCTAGCTGGCACGGCCGGAAGTCACTCGGTGTCATCCTTGGCCTCGAGCAGATCCCGCTGTCAGGCTTTCACCTAGCTGGCAGGGCCGGAAGTCACTATATGGCGGTAGTTGTGGACCCCGAGCAGATCCCGCTGTCAAGCTCTCACCTAGCTGGCAGGGCCGGAAGTCACTCGGTGTCATCCTTGGCCTCGAGCAGATCCCGCTGTCAGGCTTTCACCTAGCTGGCAGGGCCGAAAGTCACTCGATGGCGGTAGTTGTGGACCCCGAGCAGATCCCACTGTTAGGCTCTCACCTAGCTGGCAGGTCCGGAAGTCACTCGGTGTCATCCTTGGCCTCGAGTAGATCCCGCTGTCAGGCTTTCACCTAGTTGGCAGGGCCGGAAGTCACTCGATGGCGGTAGTTGTGGACCCCGAGCAGATCCCGCTGTCAGGCTCTCACCTAGCTGGCAGGGCCGGAAGTCACTCGGTGTCATCCGTGGGCCTCGAGCAGATCCCGCTATCAGGCTCTCACCTAGCTCGCAGGGCTAGAAGCCACTCGATGGCGGTAGTTGTGGACCCCGAGCAGATCCCGCTGTCAGGCTCTCACCTAGCTGGTAGGGCCGGAAGCCACTCGGTGTCATCCTTGGCCTCGAGCAGATCTCGCTGTCAGGCTTTCACCTAGCTGACAGGGCCGGAAGTCACTCGATGGCGGTAGTAGTGGACCCCGGGTAGACTCGCTGTCAGGCTCTCATTAGCTGGCAGGGCTGTAGGCACACCTGGGGGGAAAGGGTTGGTTCGTGGAGACTTTTTTCAGGACCCCGAGTGATGCTCGGCCCCGGGTAGACCCAGTGCCTGGCTCCTACTAGCTGGCAGGTCCGTAGGCTCGCCCGGGGGGTAAGGGACCCCGAGTGCTGCTCGGCCTCGGGTAGACTCGCTGTCAGGCTCTCACTAGCTGGCAGGGCTGTAGGCACACCTGGGGGGAAAGGATTAGCTCTGTGTGTGCAAGTATATACAAAATATATGGCTTTGTTGTTTCACGATATCACGAGAAATTATATACTTGTTGTAAGTAATGGTATAAGGGTGATTCAATAGCAGTGAGCCAAAGGGTATCGAGTGATTCAAAAGGTTCAGAAAGGTCATGGAGAGATTGATGCTCCAAGCGCAGATTTCAGTTTCTCTCAGTTTTTTTTTTGGGTCGGCTCCCACTCGCCGGATACGTTGGGTTGGATGATTCTTTCCGAGCTTGTACCAACCTCGAAAAGAGCGGGGATTGTGTACAACCCCGTAGCCGGGCGAGTGGGACCCTCCCCAATTATCAGCCTAGGGGCGTGTTATGGGCGACGAGTTGGTGCGACCCCGTTCGAAGACGTGCGGGTGCTTGTGCGCGCGTGCTAAGGTGTTATGTGCATAAACTTTTAATATATAAATATATATATTTAGTATTATAATATATATATTATATTATATATTATATTATATATATATTATATATATATATTATATATATATATATTAGAGAGATATAGATCAGAAAGGGGAAAAAGAGGCAGGGTGGATATAGGGCAAGCAGGTGGGAGTCGGGGACGGCGGGGGGAAAAAAGGAAAGAAAGAGAGATGGAGGTGGTGCTCGGGTAGAGGAAGAGAAGAAAGGGGAAAAAGAGAAAAAACGGGTGATGGGGAAATGGCTCTGCGACTCGACTCCCATCACCGAAACCCTAAAATCCCCTCACGCGCTCCTACCTTGGCCGGATCTGTGCCTTTTGGCCGTGGAACTGCTACCTGAGTCGGCTGCGTGTGGTGGCTGGGACGCCGTCACGGGCTTAGAGGAGCAACAACGGCGAAAATTGGAGGGTATCCATGCCAGCGGTGTTTACTAGAAGAATTCTCAGGCAGCTGGGGCCGCAGCCACGGGGATGTCTTTCCGACTAGCCCACGACGGTGACGTGGAGGCGTATGGGAACAGTCTTTTCACGGCGCTGAGGCGGGCAATGGGATCCAAAATCCGAGGCGGCAGCTCATAATGAGAATGGTAGGCGGTTTTTAGAGGACCGTGGATCTGACGATGGACCCGAAAGAATCGTCGTTGACGCCGCCATCCGTCACCTCTATTCCCCTGATCTTCAGGCAGGATGGGGAATCCATGTCGTTTAGGAGATGAAGCTGCTCGCTAGGAAGGCTGACCGCGAAGCCCTCGACCCCCTCATTCAGGAGCTTGTAGATCTAGGTCTCCAAAGACAAAATCTGTGCAATGATGCAGAAGTATGGCTCGTATTACACCACGCCTTATTCTGTCCTGATTAATTTGAGGCCGCCGCCTGCAGGGAAGACCATCCCTGTTATGAAGTGTGGTGATGATAATATGTATGAGATCTTTTTGAACCTGCGCTGTTGAAGATTGACAGCTATGTATAAGCATGCCGAAGCAAGAGAGCTATGCATGAATGAACCAGACAGTCTGGAGAAAAAGATTTAAGCTTGTTTCTCATATTCCCAAGCAAGGTCGAGCCTTGCTTCCTCGTTCTCCGCCACCGCTGGAGCAAGGCAAGGTCGGGGGCTTCTCTCCCGCGGTCGCCTAAGGTTGTGGAAGCCGGGATAACCTTCGCCGATGCCACTTGGAGCGCGGCCGACCATGGAGAGACCCGACCATGGAGGGAAAAATCATTCGGATCTTTCAACTCAACCGCAGAGGTCGGATCCGTGCATGGACAACCGCTACGGATGCCAGACGTCGAGCCTCAGGCAATGTGCGCGGTTGCGGCCCCGCCGCCAAGCACGCGACAAGGGTAACGATGTTTCAACTTGGGCAGGTGAAGCCCTCAGTTTACATTTTTGCATGGAAGCCCCTCTCCACCAATGGGTGGGGGAAGGGAGCTTTCCGACGGGTTGACGTGTACGTCCCCGCAGTTAATTGCATTAGTACCCGAAAGCGTGAGTACGGGTTTAGGCATGCTGTGTGAAGCCCATCCGGATGTGTGAGCCAGATTGGTGATGTTTTGGGGTTCCCGGAGAAGACTCCGAGGAAGTTGTTTATTTAGCCGCTTGCAGGGAATACGCTCTGTAGCCCCCAAAAAAGGGGGTGTGCGCAATATGTTTGGCCCGCTTATGTTAGCCGACCGATGCCTAGTTGGCCGCCGCTCGCCGAGACGTTGGCGTACAGGTGTTGCAGTACCAAGCGGGGAATAGCGGGCTTAAGCCCGAGCTCGTGCCGGCCCTCGAAGGCCTTTTTGTTTATATTGTCGGCCTGCGTGCTGAGTATGGAATTCATATTCCTGTAATATTCTTTCATATCTGTGATGCTCTGTGAATATGTGGTTTACTCCTGTCTTGGGCGAGCGGCGTGTTCGTGAACCGCTCCCCCCGTGTGGGCCCCGAGGAATAGATGTCGGGAAGCCCCTGATGGCATGTTGTCATCCTTTCAGGATAGCGGAGTTCCGCTGTTAGCGGCCCAATTGGGGCTGCGTACAGTAGGGCTGCTGGGGGGTTTTGCGCCAATAGTAAGATGGGCGGGGAACATTTTACATAGACCCGAGGTGGCACCTCTAGTTTGGGAGTGGATCTCGAGATCCTCCTTGGATGTTTCGGTCGTCCAAGAGAGCCCTCCAAAGGTGCCTTAGCTCAGCCCTTGGATTGGGAGGGGAAGAGTTTGTTAGTCTTCCGGGTATGCGGCGGGTCCTCCACGCTGAGACCTTGGGTCTGTCCCTTGTGTTCCTTGTCTTGTGCCTAGATCATTTGCTTGAGGGTAGTAGGTGCGCGGTCACCCCTTCCCCAAGGGTCGAACTCCACAGGAGACCGGATTCCGGTTTCAACATTTTGGTGCGGTGAGCGTGGAGAGTGACCAGCACAGAAGAACTCAGGCGAACATCATGGCTATAGAAGTGGAACCAGGTGACGACCACGGTCATGCGTTGACACTTTGTGTGTAAGGTCCTCTTACTCAGAGTTGTCCCCTCCCATAGCTGTTGTTTGAATCTCATAGCACTCGGGGTAGGATTTGCACCTATTTTAAGCGCTTCTACCTATGAAAACCTGTGTATCCCCACTTATTACATCAACGAGAGACCTGGAGGTTATTATCTTTAAGATCAAGTAAGAGAGCAGGTGAGAGGCATTAGGAGCCGAGGTGACCTGAAGGGTTCCCTCCCTAATGGTAATATGTTATCTCTTCCTTGTAATTCAGTAGCGGTCAAGTTTTCTCTTTATTACCAATTCGCCTCGAGCTTCTGAGGGGTTCAAGGGTTAGCCTCGCGATCGACTCTGGAAGCCAAACGTCCAACCCGTTCCTTTTAAATAGCCTAGTTCGGACGATGGGACGGTGCCGCGGGACTTTAAGCGTTATTGCAAGACCAAGCCTCTACACTGACGGTCGAGATCAGCTCCCCCCCTTGCACGTCGTCCTATGTCCTCCCGATCGCACCTCTCCTCCGACTAGAGGAATTATCAGGAACAAGCCTAGACGCTAACCTCCCAGATTTGATAAAGGGCCGATCTCTCCAAGCAACCACAAGTGACATGGCGGAAAGCGATCTTTGTCATTAGATCAGGATACGAGCCGTTGAGCTATTCCTTCTAAATAGCCCAGTTCGGATGATGGGACAATGCCTCGGGACTCTAAGCGCTATTGTAAGACCGAGCCTCTGCACTGACGGCCGAGATCAGCTCCCCCCTTGCATGTCGGCCTATATCCCCCCGATTGCATCTCTCTTCCAATTGGAGGAATTATTAGGAACAGGTTCGGACGCCAGCTTCCCGATTTGACGACTTCCAGATCATCGTTCTTATGAAAAGAATGTGTCCTCCATTTGCAAAAACATCGATGCGATTAACACAACAACACCTCTTAAGTAAACAGGATGTCTCCACCTCAAGCAAAGTCAAGTCCTCGAGTAGTTGTGGACCCCGAGCAAATCCCGCTGTCAGGCTCTCACCTAGCTGGCAGGGCAGGAAGTCACTCGGTGTCATCCGTGGGCCTCGAGCAGATCCCACTGTCAGGCTTTCACCTAGCTAGCAGGGCCGGAAGTCACTCTATGGCGGTAGTTGTGGACCCCGAGAAGATCCCGCTGTCAAGCTCTCACCTAGCTGGCAGGGCCGGAAGTCGCTCGGTGTCATCCTTGGCCTCGAGCAGATCCCGCTGTCAGGCTTTCACCTAGCTGGCAGGGCCGGAAGTCACTCGATGGCGGTAGTTGTGGACCCCGAGCAGATCCCGCTGTCAGGCTCTCACCTAGCTGGCAGGGCCGGAAGTCGCTCGGTGTCATCCTTGGCCTCGAGCAGATCCCGCTGTCAGGCTTTCACCTAGCTGGCAGGGCCGGAAGTCACTCGATGGCGGTAGTTGTGGACCCCGGTCAGATCCCGCTATCAGGCTCTCACCTAGCTGGCAGGGCCGGAAGTCACTCGGTGTCATCCTTGGCCTCGAGCAGATCCCGCAATCAGGCTTTCACCTTGTAACGCCCCGAAACTCAAAGGAGCAAAGGGGGGACGTTTTGGGCCAGTTTTGGTTTCTGGCTGAAGGCACACGGCCTGGGACACGGGCGTGTCCCAGGGCGTGTCAAGCGTGTGTCGACACTTAGCCGCGAAGTCGTCGAGTTATTCTCGATGATTCGTCGAGAATGGGCACACGGCCTGCGACACGGGCGTGTCGCAGGGCGTGTCGACCCGTGTCGGCACTTAGCCGTGAAATCGTCGAGTTATACTCGACGATTCGTCGAGAATGGGCACACGGCCTGCGACACGGGCGTGTCGCAGGGCGTGTCGCCCGTGTCGACGAGCGTCAAGGTGAAATCGTCGAGATTCACTCGACGATCGTCGAGACAAGGCACACGGCCTAGGACACGGGCGTGTCCAAGGCCGTGTCATCCAGTCGTCGTTCTCCCCTCGACGAAATGTCCCGTGTACACGGCCTGGGGTCCAGGCATGTCAAGGTGACACGGGCAAGGACACGGGCGTGTCCTATGACCCGTGCAGTGCTCGGGTTGAAAACGGGGGAAAAATCATGGGGTACACGGCCGGGTACACGACCGTGTCAGCTGGAACACGGGCATGTCAGCTCGAACACGGGCGTGTTCGATACCCGTGTGCGGGTTCAGAAGATTCGATTTTGACGGCGAATGCGGCACACGGCCCTGGACACGGGCGTGTGCCAGGCCGTGTTCGGCCCAGATTGGGCATTTCAGCCCCGAATCAAAGCCGCTCGTTTTCTTAGGTTGAGATCCGACGGCTGGGGATGGTTCCTGGGAGGATATACACGGGTTTGACTTAAGAAAAATCCATTTTCCTTCACTTGATCATCTCTCCAAACCCTTGGAGAAAGAGAAAAGCTAATGGAGGAAGAAGAGCTAGATCCGCCATTGGAGGAGCTTCGGAGCTCCGAATCGCAAGCCGACTCCGGATCCACGGAGGCAACGCAAGTGCGGTGATTTCTATCCGATTACATTTCGATGGCGCCAAAGAGGAACGCAAGGGTAACGATCCTCATCTTGAGCACTAATAGCTCTCTTTCTTAGCATAGGAAGCCCTCTCTCGCGAGTTTGCGAAGAGTTGGAGGCGTTCCTTCGGGTGGATATGTAAAGTCCCCGTTGATTAGCGTCCGTATGCGAGAACGGACATAGGCATTTTGGTTGAAGCCTACCCGGACATGTTAGTCCGGATCGGTGATGTTGCATTGCATAAGGCCGGAGAAGACTCCGTGCTATTGGGTGTTTTCGGGTTTTCTACGCGGTAGATTGCAGCAGGGAGCCTTGGGGACTAACCCAAAGGTGCACCCGGAAAACTGGGCGGACACGAGCTCTTGCCAACTTGGTGGCCTGAGAGCCAACTTGAACATAACGGGGTTATGTGACTTGTGTTAGAATGGGACTCGGTGGAAGTTTGACCCGCGCATATGGCTTAAATTGCCGTTGCGATGTGAGCACGGGTTAGATGAAGCCGTACCCGCTTTATGTCGTTCGGGTTATAGAGACCTAAAGTTACATGGCACTCGCCGTTGGCATAGATGGGAGTCTTCGGTGGTCAATGGCTTAAACTGACGTGACCAATACCATGAAGACGAATTGCTCATAGGAATGGCCGTCTAAGTGGCGGTGGTGAGTCCGGAATGTTAATGGCTTTAATTGACGTAACATCGACCGGTTCACCGAGAATGTGCCCTGAGTGCACGGGACGTGTGGCCGTACGAGCCAACGTCTGTGATGAAATGGCTATGGTTATATGCATTGCTCGCTTGTGCTAATGAAATGCAGGGAAGGAGCATCGCCGCCCCGAGTTGGGGGCGGGATCGTTATAATTTGGTCAGCATTGCTGACCGTTGCCTTGTTTGCCACCGTGCGGTGGTTTGTTTGCTTGCAGGTGCAGCTGGACCAAGCGGTCAATAGCGGGCTAAAGCCCTTTTTGCGAAGCTGGCCCTCGAAGGCTCAAGTGGAAATGTTTTATGTTTTATTCATGTATGGCCGGCCTGCGAGCCGAGGTTTGTAAATCATGTAAAAGACAAGTGAAACATTTTGTAAGGCCTTAAGGCCGACTTTTGAGTATTTTGTAATAACATTCCTATTATCATGTTAGTGGACATTCGTGCTCTTATGCTGGGTTCTTGTTTACAACTTATACAAACTGCTTCCGCTAGAATGCTCTGTGTAGGACGTTGAGATTAGTTGGATGGTTTCCATACGTAACCACCCGGTCTGTCTGTGGTATATGGCGTCGGGCCACGGCCGGACCTACTGCTATATACTATGAGACGGATAGGGGGTGTTACAATTTGGTATCAGACTACTGGTTTTGGTCGGGCTTGAACTGAATTCGTGGGCGAATTCTTTTTAAGGGGTGGTGAGCACCTTGTGTGCGTCATCGTTATAACGATAAAAGAACCCATGAATGTCCACTTAGGAATGAAAATACTCGTGTTTGAGGAACCTGCGTGTTCCTATAATTGCTGTTTGCAATGTTCTTTGGTCGCTTAACGGTGTTTTGTACCACTATAGGTGACCAGAAGTGGTGTTGGGCCGTCAGAACGCCGAGTTTCTGAGGCAAGTAGTGCACCGGATGTTGCTCCCGCAACACCTCTGTCGGCTGAAAATATAAGATTGGTGGCTGAAGCGGTGTTGGCCGTGATCAATGCGCAGCCTGGGAGGCAAGCGCAGCAGCCAGCTCCTGTGATGGAGCAAGTACCTCTTCAAGAGGCTGAGCCGAGGAGGGTGGAGCAAGTGGTTGTTGAACCAATAGTGCCAAGGAGGGCAACTGAGAGGCAGTTGAAGCATGTAATGAGCTTTAACCCTCCGTTATTCTCGGGGTTGGGAACCCCATCTCAGGCTGAAGACTGGCTCTCCAGGGTGAAGAGAGTCATGACAGCGACGGAGACGGAGGAGTGGCAAATGACCACCATCGCTACGTTCCTGCTGGACGGTGAAGCGAGGATGTGGTGGGAAGGTTTGGAGCTGCATCATCTGCGAGGTAGACAACTGATAGATGTTCCGATGGAAGAGTTCTCGGAATTGTTCTTGGCAAGATACCTCCCTTCTACTCAGAGGATTTCAATGGAGAATGAGTTCCTGAGGTTGGTACAGGGTGAGAGGAGCGTGGATGAATATCTCCACGAGTTTACGCGGTTGAGTCGTTATGCGAGCTCTACCATCATGGATGAGGAGCGCAAGACTAATCGTTTTTACGAAGGCTTGAGGGATGAGCTGAGACTATTACTGTCGGGGCCGATGACGCAGGGTTTCTTAACCTTGGTCAATACTGCCCGGTCCTTGGAGAAGGACATGAAGAGCGTGCAAGCGAAGAAAGGCTTGGTTGAAAAGAAATCTGAGTTTAAAGTGCCGACTACTTCGAAGTCTGGCTATCGGAGGGCTTTCAAGAAGCATAGGACTTCGGGTCCAGCTCCTTCTGGCGCTTCTGGGGCGACTACGGGTCGGACCCCGGGTGCGTGTTTTACTTGTGGCAAGACGGGGCATTTCGCCCGTGATTGTTGGAGCGGACGTCCTAAGTCCGAGAGGAGGCCGGGAGCCACTTATGAAGAGAAGGGAAAGGCGGTGGAGTCGACCGCATCCCACTATGCTCCGGCCCAACCAAGGGTATACAATCTTGGCCAACAGGAGGCCATTAAACAAGCTGACGTGGTGACAGGTACGGTTTAATTTATAGCAAGTTAATTCCTTTATATGCTTGTTATGTACATGTTACCTTACCACTACTTGTTTAGGATTCGTATTGATTTGTGAAAATCCGGCACGAGCACTCTTCGATACGGGAGCTTCACACTCCTTCTTGTCCGAAGGATTTATATCACGCATCAGAGTCTCTTCTTCGATGGCGAAGGATAAGTTGGATGTGTTGTTGCCCAATGGATGTTCGATGCGAGCGGTTAGGATCTGCGATGTTAAGATTCGTATTGGGAAGCAGGAGTTCGACCTGCGAGCGTCTTTACTTCCGTTAGTGGAGTTCGACGTCATATTTGGCATGGACTGGCTCTCGGAGCAGCAGGCCCATATAGATTGCGGTAGCAAGGAAGTCAAGCTGGGAGCAAGTCGTGAGACGACGTTTACGGGCTTGAAGGGGTCGAGCAAGACGTTGATGTCTGCTCTTCAGGTGGTGAAGGCGGTTCGTGCTAGAGCAGAACTGTTCTTTACACTAGTGGAGGTTGCAAAGCCGAAGCCCGCGATGGATTGTATTTCAGTGGTATCGGAATACCCTGATGTGTTCCCCGCAGATCTTCCTGGAGCCCCGCCTCAGCGGGAGATAGATTTTACGATCGAGCTAGTACCAGGTGCAAAGCCTGTGTCACGATCTCCGTATCGGCTAGCGCCTAAGGAAATGGCGGAGCTGAAAGTTCAACTACAAGAGTTGTTGGAGCAAGGGTATGTGCGCCCGAGTTCTTCGCCTTGGAGCGCACCGGTCCTCTTTGTTAAGAAGAAGGACGGAAGCTTGAGGTTGTGTATTGATTATCGGGAGCTAAACAAGCTGACTGAGAAGAACAAGTACCCGATCCCCCGGATTGATGATCTCTTCGATCAGTTAGTCGGGTCGACGGTGTACTCGAAGTTAGATCTCAAGTCTGGGTACTATCAGCTGCGGATAAGGGAGAGTGATATCCCGAAGACAGCGTTTAGTACGAGATACGGGCATTATGAGTTTACGGTCATGCCGTTTGGGCTGACTAATGCGCCGTCAGTGTTCATGGATTTGATGAACAGAACGTTCAGGGAGTACTTGGACCATTTTGTGATCGTCTTCATCGACGATATTTTGGTGTACTCGCAAAGTGAGGAGGATCACTTCAAGCATCTCCATTTGGTGTTGGAGACGCTCAGGAGAAACCAGTTGTATGCCAAGTTCTCGAAGTGCGAGTTTTGGCTATCCTCAGTAGGCGTTCCTCGGGCATATAGTGAGTGGAGAGGGTATTGCGGTGGATCCGGCGAAGATTGTTGCGATACGGGAGTGGCCTGAGCTTGCTACGGTAGCAGAAGTCCGGAGCTTTTTGGGGCTTGCCGGTTATTATAGGCGCTTCGTAGAGAACTTCTCGCGGATAGCGTTACCTCTCACTACTTTGACGAGGAAGGAGCATAAGTTCGTTTGGACGCCGGAGTGCGCGCGAGCTTTTGAGGAATTGAAGTGTCGGTTGACCACGGCGCCTGTGCTGAGTTCGCCATGTGGAACCGAAGGCTATGAGATATATAGCGATGCTTCGGGCAGCGGTTTGGGTTGCGTGCTACTGCAGCACGGCAGCGTGATAGCTTATGGCTCGAGACAGCTAAAAGTGCACGAGAGGAATTATCCGGTCCATGACTTGGAGTTAGCGGCCGTGATTTTTGCCTTGAAGCTGTGGAGACACTATTTGTACGGTGTGAAGATTGATATCTACACCGATCACAAGAGCCTAAAGTATCTAATTGATCAGAAGGATCTGAATATGTGGCAGCGTAGGTGGATGGAGTTCCTGGGGGACTATACTTTCAAGATCCACTACGTGCCTGGCAAAGGGAATGCGGTTGCGGACGCGTTGAGTCGCCGAGCCCCAGCTCAAGCGAATTGGCTATCAGTGCATGATGAGCGGTTGGTGCAGGAGCTGGAGGCGTTGGAGATTGTTTGTGTGGATAGACAATCTAGTGCTGAAGCAGTACTGAATTGGACTGAAGTCCAATATGACCTGGCTGATCGGATTCGGCAGGCTTTGGATATGGATGCCCATATGAAGCAGTTCATGATAGAGGCTCTGGATGGGTCAAATTCCCAATTCGTTGTGGAGGACGGATTGCTGTGGAAAGATGGTCGTTTGTGCGTCCCAAATGTGGGCAATTTACGGGTGGAGTTGTTGTACGAGGCACACCATACCAAGTACTCGATTCACCCGGGGAGCACGAAGATGTACCGTGACGTCAAGAAACTATTTTGGTGGCCGGGTTTGAAAAAGGATGTGGCGCTATACGTAGCGAAGTGCCAAACCTGCGCCTTGGTAAAGGCAGAGTGCCAAAAGCCGGGAGGATTTCTTAAGTCCTTGCCTATTCCGGAGTGGAAATTTGACGACATCTCTATGGACTTTGTGCATGGTTTGCCAAGGTCGCAAAAAGGCAACGACGCCATTTGGGTGGTGGTCGATCGATTAACAAAGGTGTCGCATTTTATTCCGCATAGGAAGGACGATCCGGTGGAGAAGCTGGCAAAGCTTTATGTGGATAATATAGTACGGCTTCATGGTGTGCCCCGCAGCATCGTGAGTGACCGAGATGGGCGGTTCACGTCCAATGATTGGAGGCTGGTGCAGCAAATGTTGGGAACAAAGCTGAAGTTTAGCACAGCCTTCCATCCACAAACGGATGGGCAGACCGAGAGGGTCAATAGAACGATGGAAGACATGCTTCGCATGTGTGTCTTGGATTTCGGAAAGCAATGGGAGGACCACCTTTATTTGGTGGAGTTCGCATACAACAACAGCTACCAAGCAAGTATTCAGATGGCGCCCTTTGTGGCCCTATATGGTAGAAGATGTCGCACGCCGTTGTCTTGGTTAGAAACGGGTGAGTCAAAGTTGTATAAGCGATCGGGAGTAGAGGGTGCTACTTCTTTGGTGAGAACCATTCGGGAGAGGTTGCTCATCGCTCAGGACCGGCAAGCAAAGTACTATAATGCCAAGCACAGGAACGTGGAGTTCGCTGTGGGTGATTATGTGTACCTAAAGATCAAGCTGTTCAAGGGTGTCTCGCGGGTGCGACGGTTGAAAAAGCTAAGCCCGAGGTACCTTGGACCGTTTGAGGTTCTGGAGCGAGTTGGAGAAGCGGCCTATAGACTGAAGCTTTCGGTGGAGCTAAGTGGTTTACACGATGTGTTCCACATTTCGGTGCTTCGGAAGGCGGTGCAAGAGCCTACGCAAGTGATCGCGGTCGATCAAGTGCCGGTGGATAGTGGGCTAACGACAAAGGTCAAGCCCGTGCGGATTGAGGACTCGGAGGTCAAGCGGCTACGCAATAAAGAGATCAGGATGGTCAAAGTCCGGTGGGACAATTGCGGTCGTGAGGAGCTCTCTTGGGAACGAGAGCAGACGATGCTTGACGAATATCCGGAGTTGTTCCGCTCAGGTACAAATGTTGTTTTTGTATATCTTTCCTTTATGTAATTTCGTGGGCGAAATTCTTTTAAGAGGGGGAGAGTTGTAACGCCCCGAAACTCAAAGGAGCAAAGGGGGGACGTTTTGGGCCAGTTTTGGTTTCTGGCTGAAGGCACACGGCCTGGGACACGGGCGTGTCCCAGGGCGTGTCAAGCGTGTGTCGACACTTAGCCGCGAAGTCGTCGAGTTATTCTCGATGATTCGTCGAGAATGGGCACACGGCCTGCGACACGGGCGTGTCGCAGGGCGTGTCGACCCGTGTCGGCACTTAGCCGTGAAATCGTCGAGTTATACTCGACGATTCGTCGAGAATGGGCACACGGCCTGCGACACGGGCGTGTCGCAGGGCATGTCGCCCGTGTCGACGAGCGTCAAGGTGAAATCGTCGAGATTCACTCGACGATCGTCGAGACAAGGCACACGGCCTAGGACACGGGCGTGTCCAAGGCCGTGTCATCCAGTCGTCGTTCTCCCCTCGACGAAATGTCCCGTGTACACGGCCTGGGGTCCAGGCATGTCAAGGTGACACGGGCAAGGACACGGGCGTGTCCTATGACCCGTGCAGTGCTCGGGTTGAAAACGGGGGAAAAATCATGGGGTACACGGCCGGGTACACGGCCGTGTCAGCTGGAACACGGGCGTGTCAGCTCGAACACGGGCGTGTTCGATACCCGTGTGCGGGTTCAGAAGATTCGATTTTGACGGCGAATGCGGCACACGGCCCTGGACACGGGCGTGTGCCAGGCCGTGTTCGGCCCAGATTGGGCATTTCAGCCCCGAATCAAAGCCGCTCGTTTTCTTAGGTTGAGATCCGACGGCCGGGGATGGTTCCTGGGAGGATATACACGGGTTTGACTTAAGAAAAATCCATTTTCCTTCACTTGATCATCTCTCCAAACCCTTGGAGAAAGAGAAAAGCTATTGGAGGAAGAAGAGCTAGATCCGCCATTGGAGGAGCTTCGGAGCTCCGAATCGCAAGCCGACTCCGGATCCACGGAGGCAACGCAAGTGCGGTGATTTCTATCCGATTACATTTCGATGGCGCCAAAGAGGAACGCAAGGGTAACGATCCTCATCTTGAGCACTAATAGCTCTCTTTCTTAGCATAGGAAGCCCTCTCTCGCGAGTTTGCGAAGAGTTGGAGGCGTTCCTTCGGGTGGATATGTAAAGTCCCCGTTGATTAGCGTCCGTATGCGAGAACGGACATAGGCATTTTGGTTGAAGCCTACCCGGACATGTTAGTCCGGATCGGTGATGTTGCATTGCATAAGGCCGGAGAAGACTCCGTGCTATTGGGTGTTTTCGGGTTTTCTACGCGGTAGATTGCAGCAGGGAGCCTTGGGGACTAACCCAAAGGTGCACCCGGAAAACTGGGCGAACACGAGCTCTTGCCAACTTGGTGGCCTGAGAGCCAACTTGAACATAACGGGGTTATGTGACTTGTGTTAGAATGGGACTCGGTGGAAGTTTGACCCGCGCATATGGCTTAAATTGCCGTTGCGATGTGAGCACGGGTTAGATGAAGCCGTACCCGCTTTATGTCGTTCGGGTTAGAGAGACCTAAAGTTACATGGCACTCGCCGTTGGCATAGATGGGAGTCTTCGGTGGTCAATGGCTTAAACTGACGTGACCAATACCATGAAGACGAATTGCTCATAGGAATGGCCGTCTAAGTGGCGGTGGTGAGTCCGGAATGTTAATGGCTTTAATTGACGTAACATCGACCGGTTCACCGAGAATGTGCCCTGAGTGCACGGGACGTGTGGCCGTACGAGCCAACGTCTGTGATGAAATGGCTATGGTTATATGCATTGCTCGCTTGTGCTAATGAAATGCAGGGAAGGAGCATCGCCGCCCCAAGTTGGGGGCGGGATCGTTATAATTTGGTCAGCATTGCTGACCGTTTCCTTGTTTGCCACCGTGCGGTGGTTTGTTTGCTTGCAGGTGCAGCTGGACCAAGCGGTCAATAGCGGGCTAAAGCCCTTTTTGCGAAGCTGGCCCTCGAAGGCTCAAGTGGAAATGTTTTATGTTTTATTCATGTATGGCCGGCCTGCGAGCCGAGGTTTGTAAATCATGTAAAAGACAAGTGAAACATTTTGTAAGGCCTTAAGGCCGACTTTTGAGTATTTTGTAATAACATTCCTATTATCATGTTAGTGGACATTCGTGCTCTTATGCTGGGTTCTTGTTTACAACTTATACAAACTGCTTCCGCTAGAATGCTCTGTGTAGGACGTTGAGATTAGTTGGATGGTTTCCATACGTAACCACCCGGTCTGTCTGTGGTATATGGCGTCGGGCCCCGACCGGACCTACTGCTATATACTATGAGACGGATAGGGGGTGTTACACACCTAGCTGGCAGGGCCGGAAGTCACTCGATGGCGGTAGTTGTGGACTCTGAGCAGATCCCGCTGTCAGGCTCTCACCTAGCTGGCAGGGCCGGAAGTCACTTGGTGTCATCCTTGGCCTCGAGCAGATCCCGCTGTCAGGCTTTCACCTAGCTGGCAGGGCCGAAAGTCACTCAATGGCGGTACTTGTGGACCCCGAGCAGATCCCGCTGTCAGGCTCTCTCCTAGCTGGCAGGGCCGGAAGTCACTCGGTGTCATCCTTGTCCTCAAGCAGATCCCGCTGTCAGGCTTTCACCTAGCTGGCAGGGCCGGAAGTCACTCGATGGCGATAGTTGTGGACCCCGAGCAGATCCCACTATCAGGCTCTCACCTAGCTGGCAGGGCCGGAAGTCACTCGGTGTCATCCTTGGCCTCGAGCAGATCCCGCTGTCAGGCTTTCACCTAGCTGGCAGGGCCGGAAGTCACTCGATGGCGGTAGTTGTGGACCCCGAGCAGATCCCGCTGTCAGG
The DNA here is from genome assembly GCA_039583875.1 of Platanthera guangdongensis. Lineage (NCBI taxonomy): Eukaryota > Viridiplantae > Streptophyta > Magnoliopsida > Asparagales > Orchidaceae > Platanthera > Platanthera guangdongensis. The sequence goes on from CM077166.1 coordinate 84,180,330, forward strand.
CTCTCACCTAGATGGCAGGGCTGGAATTCACTCGGTGTCATCCGTGGGCCTCGAGCAGATCCCGCTGTCAGGCTCTCACCTAGATGGCAGGGCCGGAAGTCACTCGATGGCGGTAGTTGTGGACCCCGAGCAGATCCCGCTGTCAGGCTCTCACCTAGATGGCAGGGCCGGAAGCCACTCGCTGTCATCCTTGGCCTCGAGCAGATCCCGCTGTCAGGCTTTCACCTAGCTGACAGGGCCGAAAGTCACTCGATGGCGGTAGTAGTGGACCCCGGGTAGACTCGCTGTCAGGCTCTCATTAGCTCGCAGGGCTGTAGGCACACCTGGGGGGAAAGGGTTGCTTCGTGGAGACTTTTTGCAGGACCCCGAGTGATGCTCGGCCCCGGGTAGACCCACTGCCTGGCTCCTACTACCTGGCAGGTCCGTAGGCTCACCCGGGGGGTAAGGGACCCCGAGTGCTGCTCGGCCCCGGGTAGACTCGCTGTCAGGCTCTCACTAGCTGGAAGGGATGTAGGCACACCTGGGGGGAAAGGATTAGCTCTGCGTGTGCAAGAAGATACAAAATATATGGCTTTGTTGTTTCACGATATCACGAGAAATTATATACTTGTTGTAAGTAATGGTATAAGGGTAACTCAATAGCAGTGAGCCAAAGGGTATCGAGTGATTCAAAAGGTTCAGAAAGGTCATGGAGAGATTGATGCTCCAAGCGCAGATTTCAGTTTCTCTCAATTTTTTTTGGGTCGGCTCCCACTCGCCGGATACGTTGGGTTGGATGATTCTTTCCGAGCTTGTACCAACCTCGAAAAGAGCGGGGATTGTGTACAACCCCGTAGCCGGGCGAGTAGGACCCTCCCCAATTATCAGCCTAGGGGCGTGTTATGGGCGACGAGTTGGTGCGACCCGTTAGAAGACGTGCGGGTGCTCGTGCGCGCGTGCGAAGGTGTTATGTGCATAAACTTTTAATATATAAATATATATATTTAGTATTATAATATATATATATATATATTATATTATATATATATATATTATATATATATATATATATTAGAGAGATACAGATAAGAAAGGGGAAAAAAGAGGCAGGGTGGATATAGGGCAAGCAGGTGGGAGTCGGGGACGGCGGGGGGAAAAAGAAAAGAAAGAGAGATGGAGGTGGTGCTCGGGTAGAGGAAGAGAAGAAAGGGGAAAAAGAGAAAAAATCGGTAATGGGAAATGGCTCTGCGACTCGACTCCCATCACTGAAACCCTAAAATCCCCTCACGAGCTCCTACCTTGGCCGGATCTGTGCCTTTCGGCCGTGGAACTGCTACATGAGCCGGCTGCGTGTGGTGGCTGGGACGCCGTCACGGGCTTAGAGGAGCAACAACGGCGGAAATTGGAGGGTATCCATGTCGGCGGTGTTTACTAGAAGAATTCTCAGGCAGCTGGGGCCGCAGCCACGGGGATGTCTTTCCAACTAGCCCACGACAGTGACGTGGAGGTGTATGGGAACAGTCTTTTCACGGCACTGAGGCGGGCAATGGGATCCAAAATCCGGGGCGGCAGCTCAGAATGAGAATGGTGAGGCGGTTTTTAGAGGACCGCGGATCTGACGATGGACCCGAAAGAATCTCTGTTGATGCCGCCATCCGTCACCTGTATTCCCCTGATCTTCAGGCAAGATGGGGAATCCATGTCATTTAGGAGATGAAGCTGCTCGCTAGGAAGGCTGACCGCGAAGCCCTCGACCCCCTCATTCAGGAGCTTGTAGATCTAGGTCTCCAAAGACAAAATCTGTGCAATGATGCAGAAGTATGGCTCGTATTACACCACGCCTTATTCTGTCCTGATTAATTTGAGGCCGCCGCCTGCAGGGAAGACCATCCCTGTTATGAAGTGTGGTGATGGTAATATGTATGAGATCTTTTTGAACCTGCGCTGTTGAAGATTGACAGCTATGTATAAGCATGCCAAAGCAAGAGAGCTATGCATGAATGAACCAGACAGTCTGGAGAAAAAGATTTAAGCTTGTTTCTCATATTCCCAAGAAAGGTCGAGCCTTGCTTCCTCCTTCTCCGCCACCTCTGGAGCAAGGCGAGGACGGGGGCTTCTCTCCCGCGGCCGCCTAAGGTTGTGGAAGCCGGGATAACCTTCGCCGACGCCACTTGGAGCGCGGCCGGCCATGGAGAGGCCCGACCATGGAGGGAAAAATCATTCGGAGCTTTCAACTCAACCGCGGAGGTCGGATCCGTGCATGGACAACCGCTATGGACGCCAGACGTCGAGCCTCAGGCAATGTGCGCGGTTTCGGCCCCGCCGCCAAGCACGCGACAAGGCTAACGATGTTTCAACTTGGGCAGGTGAAGCCCTCAGTTTATATTTTTGCATGGAATCCCCTCTCCACCAATGGGTGGGGGAAGTGAGCTTTCCGACGGGTTGACGTGTACGTCCCCGCAGTTAATTGCATTAGTACCCGGAAGCATGAGTACGGGTTTAGGCATGCTGTGTGAAGCCCATCCGGACGTGTGAGCCGGATTGGTGATGTTTTGGGGTTCCCGGAGAAGACTCCGAGGAAGTTGTTTATTTAGCCGCTTGCAGGGAATACGCTCCGTAGCCCCCAAAAAAGGGGGTGTGCGCAATATGTTTGGCCCGCTTATGTTAGCCGACCGATGCCTAGTTGGCCGCCGCTCGCCGAGACGTTGGCGTACAGGTGTTGTAGTACCAAGCGGGGAATAGCGGGCTTAAGCCCGAGCTCGTGCCGGCCCTCGAAGGACTTTTTGATTATATTGTCGGCCTGCGTGTTGAGTGTGGAATTCATATTCCTGTAATATTCTTTCATATCTGTGATGCTCTGTGAATATGTGGTTTACTCCTGTCTTGGGAGAGCGGCGTGTTCGTGAACCGCTCCCCCCGTGTGGGCCCCGAGTAATAGATGTCGGGAAGCCCCTGATGGCCTGTTGTCATCCTTTCAGAATAGCGGAGTTCTGTTGTTAGCGGCCTAATTGGGGCTGCGTAGAGTAGGGCTGCTGGGCGGTTTTGCGCCAATAGTAAGATGGGCAGGGAACATTTTACATAGACCCGAGGTGGCACCTCTAGTTTGGGAGTGGATCTCGAGATCCTCCTTGGATGTTCCGATCGGCCAAGAGAGCCCTCCGTAGGTGCCTTAGCTCAGCCCTTGGCTTGGGAGGGGAAGAGTTTGTTAGTCTTCCGGGTATGCAGCGGGTCCTCCACGCTGAGACCTTGGGTCTGTCCCTTGTGTTCCTAGTCTTGTGCCTAGATCGTTTGCTTGAGGGTAGTTGGTGCGCGGTCACCCCTTCCCCAAGGGTCGAACTCCACAGGAGACCGGATTCCGGTTTCAACATCATGCATCTGAAGCAAAGACAGCTCTCAGTGAGCGAATACGAGACTGAGTTTAGTAAATTGAGCAGGTTTGCTCCTGATTTAGTAGCTTTTGAGGAGGGCAGAGTGAAACGTTTCCTGGGAGGACTAAGAAGCGATGTCAAGCAGTAGGCATGCGCTTATAGAGCTGACAGTTATGCTGTGGCAGTGGAATCCACACTGAAAGTGGAGGCGATTGAATACACCAAGAACCGAGGTGCTGCAGCGAGAAAAGAGAAGAGGAAAGGTGTTGAAGATGGAAGCTCTAGGGCATCTGGCCCTTCATCGAAGAAGAGAAGTGGGGAAATATGTAGCTTCTGTGGTCGACCTGGCCACCCTTACGAGAGGTGTTTCAAGAGGACTGGTACTCAGAAGCAGCAGCAGGTGCTCGCCATCCAAGGCACACCCAAAGGAGATTTGGTGTGCTCATTCTGTTCAAAGATGGGGCATGATGTGAGTCATTGCTGGATAAAAAAAAGGATTTGCTTCTAGTGCGGGCATAAGGGACACCAGAAGTCTTCGTGCACCCGGCTCAGTCTGCGCTGCAGCCTGCCACGCTTCGAGCTCTGCCGCTGCCGCCAAACCAGGAAAAAGGAAAAGAAAAGTTGAATGTTGTGACCAGAGAAGAAGCTCAAACCTCGACCCAAGTAATATCAGGTTAGCCCAAGTTTGAGTATCTTTTATTTCTCATTGTTGCCCTAGTTATCGCTCGTTTAGTTATATATGCTATGGTTTTAGGGTAGTTTAAGGTGCAGAATTGGTGGGTGCACGTTCTTTTTGATTCGGGGCCACCCATTCCTTTGTGTCTCGGAGGTTCGTAGATAAACATCGTTTGAACGTGGATCAGTTAGGAAACTCCTTCAATGTCAGGGTTCCCTCAGGTGATTCTGTGATATCTAATCAAGGAGTTCTGAGATGCCCTATTTATCTTGGCAATTTTTTGGTCTTTGCGGATCTGATGATTTTGGATCTGGCTGATTTTGATGTGATTTTGGGCATGGACTGGTTGTCCAAGTATGATTCGGTCATCCAGTGCAAGGCAAAGCGACTAGACTTCAGGATGGACAATGGCCAACCTATGATCGTCTATGGATTTCAGGATAGGGTTTCCCCTATAATTTCTACGGTACATGCTTGTCGTGCTATCGAGTCTGGTTGCGAGGCTTTTTTGGTCTCTATTTCTGCTTTATAAACTGCTTTTGTTACACCACGTCTTGAGGACGTCTCGGTGGTGCGAGAGTTTCCAGATGTTTTTCCTGATAGTCTTCCAGGACTTCCTCCTGAGAGAGAGGTGGAGTTTGTGATAGACCTCGAGCCAGGTACTCGCCCGATTGCTAAGGCACCATAACATATGGCACCGCGTGAGTTGGATGAGTTGTGTACTCAGCTCGATGAGTTGCTGAGGTGTGGTTTTATTATACCAAGTTCTTCTCCGTGGGGTGCTCCGATTTTGTTCATAAAGAAGAAAGATGGATCGATGAGGCTATGCATCGATTATAGAGAATTGAACAAGGTAACCATTAAGAATAGGTATCCCTTGCCAAGGATCGATGATCTGTTCGATCAGTTGCGTGGTAGTTCAGTATTTTCAAAGATCGATCTTCGTTCGGGCTACCACCAGTTGAGAATTCGTCAGGCTGATATTCCACGAACCGCTTTCCGTTCGCGACATGGTCATTATGAGTTTTTGGTGATGTCTTTCGGTTTGACCAATGCACCCTCTGCTTTCATGGATTTGATGAAAAGGGTTTTTAAGGACTTCTTGGACCGATTTATTATTGTGTTTATAGATGATGTCTTAGTGTATTCCTGCAGTGTTGAGGAGCATACGCAACATTTGCGTTTGGTTTTGTCGACCCTGAGGGAGCATAAGTTATATGTGAAGTTGAGCAAATGTGAGTTCTGGATATCTCAGGTGTCCTTCTGGGTCATGTTGTAAGCAAGGACGGTATTTCCATGGTCCCGACCAAGATTACAGCTGTAATGGAATGGGAGAGACCTTCTACACCTAAAGAGATTAAGAGATTTTTAGGCCTGGCCGGCTATTATAGAAGATTCGTGGAAGGATTTTACGTGTTGTTAGCCCCTCTAACTAGACTTACTCAGAAGAACACCGCGTTCATTTGGAGCGATAAGTGTGAAGAAGTCTTCCAAGAGTTGAAGAAGAGATTGTGTACTGCTCCAGTTTTAACCTTGCCTACTGAAGGACTTGAGTATGTTGTATATGTGGATGGATCACACATTGGACTTGGTTGTGTTTTGATGCAAGATGGTAAGGTGATCGCATATGGAACTAGGCAATTGAAGATTCATGAAAGAAACTATCCTACGCACGATTTGGAGTTTGCTGCCGTAATTTTTGCGTTGAAGCTTTGGAGACACTTATTGTATGGTGCACTATGCAAGATCTATACGGACCATAAGAGTTTGAAGTACGTCTTCACTCAGAAGGAACTAAATCTACGCCATCATCGGTGGTTAGAATATGGGGCTGATTATGAAGTGGAAATTCTCTATCATCCGGGAAAGGCTAACGTAGTGGCCGATGCTTTGAGTATAAAGACCGCCAAAATTTTCTATTTGACTGTACAGTCCTTGGTGGAGGAATTCCTGTTGATGGACATTGAGGTTGGGGATAGTACTATGTTTGTTAGTTCAGAAGTAGAAGAGCCCTCTTGAATTTCCCTTACTCGAGCACATCAGAAGGATGATCCGAATTTGTTACACCTCTGGAATTGAATTGTAAAGGGAGAGCTACCTGATTTCTCCTTGGATGAGTTGGATACCATGAAGTATCGGGGTAGATTTTGCATCCCCGCCTTTGGTGATATTCGGGCTAAGATCTGTGCTGAAGCTCATGGCTCCAGTGTAGCCTACCATCCTGGTTCCACTAAAATGTATAAGGATCTAAAGCAAATTGTTTGGTGGTCAGGAATGAAGAATGATATCGCGAAGTTTGTGTCATAATGTCTCACGTGTCAGCGTGTTAAGGCTGACCACAGGAGGCCTGGAGATAAATTGACACCGCTCGATATTCCTAGTTGGAAGTGGGAGAGTATTTCGATGGATTTTATTACCAGTCTACTGAAATCTCCAAGTAGGCACGACTCCGTTTGGGTGATAGTCGATAGATTGACTAAATGTGCTCACTTCGTCCCATTTAAAATTGGATATTCTATGAAGAAGATAGTTGAATTATACCTGGAAGAGGTTATCAGATTGCGTGGAGTTCCTGTCAGTGTCGTGTCGGATCGAGACTCTAGGTTTACATCTCATTTTTGGAAGAGTTTACAGGAGGGGTTTGTACCGATTTAAGGTATTACACCGCCTATCATCCGCAGACAAATGGTCAAACAGAGTGAGTTAATCAGATCGTGGAGGATATGATCAGGTGTTACATATTGGATCACGGTGGCACTTGGAATGAGCGTCTCAGCCTCATGGAATTTGCTTATAATAATAGTTATCAAGAGAGTCCACAGATGGCCCCGTTTGAGGCCTTGTACGGGAGGCTTTGTAGGACGCCTTTGTTTTGGGCTGAAGTTGGTGAGAGACCGTTGCTAGGTCCGGAAGCTCTTGAAGAGATGAATTGTGTCGTGACTCATATTCAAGAAAAGCTCCGCGTAGCACAAGAACGTTATGAGAAATATGCTAATCAACAGAGGGTTGATCTGGAGTTTGCTGTTGGTGACTTTGTTTTTATAAAAGTTTCTCCGATGTATGGTGTTAAGAGGAATGTACAAATGGTGGCAGAAAAATAAGCCAACATAAATAAGGGGGTCAAATGGGGCACCAACATAAGAAAAAAAGTACTAAAGTAAAGTACGAAAGTAAAGCATCAAACAGGAAAAGAACACTTACGTGAATCGTCATGTACATCACAAATACACCAGATGCACAAGGCTATAAGGTGACAAACATGAGTAAATCATAAGGAAGAGATTGCATAACCTTTATTAGGCACATGTGGTCGACTCTACAAAAAAACACGGGTGAGGTGGTTACTCAACTGGACACACCCTCACGAATATAATATCCGTCTAACTGTGGGGGAGACTCAAATACTCCACCATACACCACAAATGCCAAAAAAACCTGGTAGACTTCCACGAGGTACTAATAAAGGGAAAAGACATTGCGGCGGTGGATTCTCCCACTAATAAGACCCGCAATGAAGGAAAAACCCGGAAGGAAAACCCTGTAATGATCCGGGTTTAGAGCTCAGAGGGATACCCGGAAGGAAAGATTTCACAGCCCTAAACAACTCTTAACACATCCTACATAAAAGTTAGGAACGATTAAAGCCATCGATTGAACATTTTCATCGAATTTCTACAACACTTACAAGATTAAATTATCATGATGAAACTAATATCATTATTGGATTCAAAGGAAAAGATTAAATATAACTACAAAAGGAAAGGACATTAGTGCAGAAAGATTGAAGAACAAGGAGATTACTAGTCATCATCAAGATTGGAAAGAAGAGGGAAAAAGGGAAAACCACCACTTGCCTTGGTTTTGCCGGAAAAACTCCTTAAAATCGCTCCTTGTTGTAGATCGAGGATAAAGAAGACGAGGAGAGTCAAAATCTACCAAGAAATAGCCAAGTTAGAAGTTAGGTCCAAAAACCATAGCGAGAAAAACTCAAGAAATGGGGAGGATCTTACTACGATGGTGTAGCACCCGACGAGGGCTTTCCGGATCTACGATCGGTTCACGATTTCGAGCAGTGGAGCTCCGTGGCAGCCACCGAAAAAAGTATGGACAAACAACTTCTTTCTCGCTCATGCCGCTCTGGTTCGGAAGGTAGACAAAAATCTCGGTTGATTAAAGATGAATAAGAAGAAGGTATTTATACTAAGGGTGATGATAGGATAAACAACAAAATAGACCGGGTTCGACTGAGCCGGTTTTTCCCGAGACAAAAGGAATGGGTTACTCGAGTACTTAGGGACGATTACTCGAGTACTGCAAGGGGATTACTCGAGTACTAGGTGACTACTCGAGTACTACAAGAGGATTACTCGAGCATAAGGTGACTACTCGAGCACTGCAGGCAGAACAACTCGAGTATAAGGGAAGAATCTTTCGAGTACAAGGATGGAGAATTACTCGAGTGCTATAATATGACTTGAGTGCAAAAGGGGAGTACGCGAGTATTAGGAATTTACTCGAGTACTAGAAGGCAAGCATGACTCGAGTACAACAGAAGGACCACTCGAGTACCAGGAAAACAGTACTTGAGTACTGAAGAAGAAAGATCTCGAGTACACCAGAACTTCTCAAGATCAAGCGCACTTCTCGAGAATGTAGAGAATATTTATCGAGTTAAGGCGAGGAATTACTCAAGTACAAGAAAGGGCCTACTCGAGTACAACAGGTACTTCTCGAGAACAAGGACATACTTCTCGAGTAACAGACACGCATTACTCGAGTACTGAAGATATGTAACTCGAGTACTTGAAGATATTTCTCGAGAACTCCAGGTCCTCTCGAGAACTGAACATGATAGATTTGAAAATTTCGGATTGCCTTAAACTCTGGGATAAAATGCAGACTCTAAGACTTAACAAGGGAGACAACCCTAGAATCCGACGTACCATTATTGAGACACTATCATCAATAGCTTACCCAAGCAAAGAAAATCCTCACAAGGATCCAAACACACGCCGAGACCCCAAAAATGGTCGGTACACAACAAAACCAGACAAGTCCAAGTCCTCAAAATCTCAACCTTAATTAAGGAAAAGCTTCTAATCCCAACAGAACAAAACTGGTCAAACAGACCCAACAGACGCAAAAACGCACAAACAGTGCAGCGACGACATCAAAACGGAGAAGGGTAACGCCATGACGTCATAATTATGATGTCGACAGACCAAATAATAATACCAGAAAATCGGGGGTGTTACACCCCATGAGGAAATCCAAATGGCCTATCATGGACCATTTATGTTTGGTGTAACAGCCCCCACACTTAAGAAAAAGGCAGTTGCCTGTTCTCAGGATCTCCCTACCCAAAATTAGACTAGGGGAAAGACTGTCGGCAAGCCAAACTTGGGCATATCTGAGGCCATCAAGAGTATGTTTTCTGGATAGAAGACTACTGCGGGTAGGGATCAAGATATTCCAAGTTCTTCTACTGTCAGACACACCCCATGTCATACAATGGATTGAAGATATAAGAATAAAACTGCAGCTGTACCTTAGATTGAGAGCTATTGTCAGCATAGATACAAGACCAGCTCTAAAAAGAAGGTACAATATCCATGAGTGCTAGTGTTGTGGCAAAGTGGGACACTATGTTATTGATTGCTGGCATAATCTATGTGTGCCAAGAGCGAGAGATATCATACCTGTCAGAAGAACTGCAGGTAGGTAGGTTCATTATCAGACTAACTTGCACCTAGGACCCAATAAGAATTGGGGTCCTAAGATTAATTGATTTATGTCTTGCAGGTTAGTCCAAGTGGCCATACCCGTATATGGTACATGGATTGTGGATGTTCCGGACACATGACTGGAACAAGGAGCATTCTAAAGGACTACACTCCAGTAAAGAATGGTAAGATAACAAATGGCATAATCACAATCATATTGGTAGCTTATGTGGAAGGATTGCACCAAAACTTCATAAGCATAAGCCAGCTATGTAATCTTGGCTATGATATTTCATTCCTTAAGGATTAGTGCCAAATTAGGAGGTCAAGTGACAAAGAGGTCATCGTGACAGGTACTAGGAGAGGAAATGTCTATTGTCTAGATTTTTTATGTGTAAGCAAGGACTCTCATATATGCCTAGTTGCAAATGAGAAAGTCTCATATTATGTCCCATGGCACAAGAGGCTGGCTCATTTGAACTACAAGACCATATGCAAGCTCTTTAGTGATGCGTTAGTTAGGAATGGTCCCAGGTTCAAATGCACTAAGGAAGGTATCTGCTCTGCATGCCAGAAGGGAAAATAGAACAAGAGCTCCTTCAAAAGCATTGGGGTCAAAGACTCAGTGAAGTGTCTATACCTCCTGCATATGGACATGTTTGGTCCTATGCAGGTTCAAAGTCCAGGTAGAAAAGTCTATACCCTTGTGGCTGTTGAATACTTTTCCAGATTTGGTTGGATGTTCTTTCTTAGGAAGAAATCTGAAACCCCTGATGTCTTCAAGACATTTATCAAGCAAATTCAGATTGAATTTGACAATACTATGGTCAAAATCAGAAGTGACCATGAGACTGAATTTCAGTCTGAATGCATGACAAGGTTCTGTGAAGAGCAAAGGATTCACCAAGAATTCTGCTCTCCTGTAACACCCCAGCAAAATGGGATTGCTGAGAGGAAAAATATAACTCTCATAGAGGATGGTAGGACCTTGTTAGGTGACACATTTCTCCCAAAATACTTCTGGGCTGAGGTAGTTAATACTGCATGTCATGTCCTTAACAGGGCCTCTATCACAAAGAGTCACAAGAAGACTCCCTATGAGCTCTTTAAGGGCAGAAAACCAAATCTGAACTATTTCAGGATATTTGGCAGCAAGTGCTATGTGCTGAATAATGGAAATCCTATGTGACTAAGTTTGCTGCCAAATCTTATGAAGAGATCTTTATTGGGTACAACAACCACAGTAGGGCATATAGAATCTATAACTTGATGAGTCAAGTTGTAGAAGAGTTAGTTCATGTTGTGTTTGATGAATCAAACATGATTAACAGTGAGGTGCCTAGCTCTTCTTCTAGTTCTACAGACATAGAGAAGGTGATGGAGAAGCTCACCCTCAAGGAAGATGATCCAGCCATCTACAATAAGAATGAGAATATATGCTATCTAGAGGGTGCACAAGACATAGAAATTATGGATGAAGTTCAGCAAGATGGAGCCACTGATGCTCAAGAAGGTGAAACAAGGTTGCCTCCCGCTATAAGGCATCTGAGGGAACATCCAGCACATCAGATCATTGGTGATGCAAGCCAAGGAGTCCTGACCAGAAGCAAGAGTATAAACATTGCACTCTACTCAAGTTTCCTATCACAAGTAGAGCCCAAGAAGTTTGAAGAGGCAATCAATAACCAGTTCTGGATTAGAGAAACGCAGGAAGAACTGAACCAATTTAAGAGGTGTACAGTCCGGAAGCTGGTTCCCAGACCACAAGGACATAATATTATAGGGACCAAGAGGATCTATAGGAATAAGTTGGATACGAATGGTATTATTGTCAAGATCAAGGCTAGACTGGTTTCAAAAGGATACAAGCAAGAAGAAGGGATCGATTTTGATCACACATTTGCCCCAGTAGCCAGATTGGAAGCAATAAAGCTCTACCTTGCATTTACTGCCTACCAAGGATTCAAAGTCTACAAAATGGATGTGAAGTCAGCTTCCTGAATGGTGACTTAAAATAGGATGTCTATGTAGAACAGCCTCCAGGTTTTGTTGACTCTAACTCTCCTGATTTTGTTTATAAACTTAGGAATGCTCTATATGGGTTGAAACAAGCCCCTAGATCATGATATGAGACTTTGTATAGTTTCCTCATTGAGAACAAATTCTCAAGGACGAAAATATACAAGACCATATTCCTAACAAAATCTAAGGGCAAGATCATACTAGTCCAGATATATGTTGATGACATTATCTTTGGATCTACTGATGACAACTTTTGCAGGAAGTTTGCTAAACTTATACAATGGAAGTTTAAGATGAGAAGTATGGGTGAGCTCAAGTTCTTCTTAGCACTCCAAGTTAGACAGACTCATGATGACTTGTCCATATCCCAGTCCAAGTTCACTCGGGAGTTGATTAAGAAATATGGTATGGAGAATGCCTCCACCATGAAAACTCCTATGGGATCAAGTATGACTGTAGAAAAATATGAGGCAGGGAAAACTGTTGTTGAGACTTTATATAGAGGGATAATTGGCTCCCTCCTATATCTGACTGCTAGTAGGCCAGACATTAAGCATGCTACATGTGTTTGTGCTAGGTATCAGGCCTACCCTAAAGAATCTCATTACTATGTTGCAAAAAAGAATTTTGATGTATCTTAAGGGTACACTAGTTCTTGGCCTTTGGTACCCTAGAAATAGGGATTTTGAACTAATAGGCTATTTAGATGCAGATTTTGTAGGCTGCAAAAAGGACAAAAAAAGTACTTCAGGATCCTATCATTTCTTAGGAGGGAGACTACTATCTTGGAGTAGCAAGAAGCAAACCAGTGTGTCAATCTCAACTATAGAGTCAGAGTACATATCAGCAGGTAGCTGCTGTGCTTAGTTGTTATATATCCAGCATCAGTTCCAGGATTACAACCTCCAAATAAGTAGAACTCCTCTATTTTGTGACTATACTAGTGATAATTCTATTTATGGGAATCCTGTCTCACACAGCAGGACTAAGCACATAGAAATTAGGTATCACTTTATTTGGGAGCATGTGGAAAAGGAAGATATCAGCCTTGAGTTTGTCCCCACCGACAATCAAGTGGCTGACATCTTTACTAAGCCACTAGATGAAGCAAAGTTCAACACCTTCAAGTTTGAATTGGGAATGTTGAACCTAGTGTAGCTTTAGTCACTCCCTATAGTATTTCCGTTGCAGGATTTGTTCTTCTTGCAGGCTGTGAAGACTTCAAGTGATATGGAGATTGTGGAGACCATAGTGTCTATCAAAATATGGTGACAGAAGATGCTCCTGTTGAGGGGGAGCTAGTCCAGCAACTATAGGGGTAGTTCTGGTCTCATAAAGAGAGGAAGTTAGCTGCTGCATCAGTTGGTCATCTGCAATCAGTTTAGGGGAGAACATAAAAGCATTCAAGCACCTCCCTGACTATCTAAAGCAGTAAAAATGGGGGAGATAAAGGATTGATCAAGAGGCATCAAGGCCGGAGACCAAAGGATTGATCAAGATCAAATCTAGTAGAAAGATAGGGGGAGAAAGTTATGGAGATAGAAAATGCCGCAAAAGAATGTGAGTATGTAACCCTCCAGAGGGACTAAGTATCCTTCCTCTAATTGACAATAATATGTTATTGATGCCTATATATTGTGTATGTCATTGACTAAGTAATTTGATCAATGATTTTGTCATCTTTAAATAGGGGGGAGATTGTTGTGTCCATTGATCCCAATGACCCTGATTTTAAGAAGTCAAACAAGTCAATGATATACATAGTTGTATTTGATGTGTGTGTAAGTTCATTCATGCAGGTTAGCCCTTGATTGGACAGGTGGACACAAAGTTGTGGGCTGTGTTACAGAATAGGGACCGAGCGGTCTGACTCTGGCGGATTGTAGACCGTGCGGTCTGTCGGTTTCTCTCCAGTAGTTTGGTTGCCGGTCTGTTGTTGTTAGTGTCCTGGCGGTCTACCGATTTTTATTTGGCGATTTGGTGACCGGGCGATCAGGCGGTCTCCCATGGCGTCTTGTTCTCTCCTTCTGGTAGTTGCCGGGCGGTTAGCCTATTCATCTAACCGCATGGCTTGGTCGGCTTATATTTATGTTAAACCGCTTGTACCTATAATTATTTAGTCCCACATTGTTTAATTGTAATCTCTCTCATCCCCACCATTCTATAAAAAGGGAGGTTATACCTTGTAATACACACTTTTTTTTGGATAATAAAGATTTTTATTATTCCATTTTACGGTTTATTCTTGTCTGTACGCACATGGTATCAGAGGAGTCGATCTTTTTCTCCTAATACGGTGCCTTATCCTGTCCGTGAGGTTTGATTCTCATCTTACTGTTTGTCTGCGCAACATCTCTTCCTTCTCTGCTTTATTGCTGTCCTTTATGTGTATGACCCTCTTCTCGCTCCATCTCTCTTTCTCAATCCACGACCTGCTTTCACGAATTCTTTGTCTCATGTTCATACGGCCTTATATCTACCCGCCCGACTTCTTTCCCTTTGCTTTCTTCTGCTGCTTGGTCATGGCCTTTCTAGCCGCTAGTGTGTTGACACCGTGACCACTACAGAACCTCGCCTTGTGTCCGCTGCAGTTTCTTCTCTTATCCATCGCAGTTTGCATTATTCTTGTCCCTTTCTATTCGTGTGGTCTCCGCGGCTTGCTACCCGCGCGGCCTCTCTTCTATGGCTCTTTTCGGTTCCTCTACCACCACCGCTACGCCTGTGGCCAATCCGCCCCTCCTCCCACTCCTTTTGGGAATCTTGGCACTGTCTCCAAACCTATCAGTTCCAACTACCCAGATTGGAGTGTCTTCTTCACCTTCCTTCTTTGCTCACAACGCAAATGCCACCACCTCACTGATGATCCTCCTCCTTCCTCTTCCACTAAGTTTGACGACTGGGATGCTAGCGATGCACTTGTGCGCACTTGGCTAGCAAACAGCCTCTCGGATGAATGTCTTCTCGTCATCCTTCATGATGAGATGGTTAAGAAGGCTTGGATTCGTCTTGCTGCTCTGTACTCGAAGGGGGCTCAGACATCCCGCATCTATACTTTATATGCGGACCTCTTTGCTCGTCCTTCCATGTCTCCTGTTGCTGCTTATCAACAAGTCCAGGGTCTCGAGGATGAGATTCTTCAACATTGCCCCTTCTCTGCAGATTTCTCCGAATAGTACAAGCACTTCCAAGAACTTCGTGTTGTGTACTATCTTATGCGACTTCCAGAGTCCTATGACATGATTTGCAAACAAATCTTGTGCGAGGCGGACTCTCCCACCTTGGATACAACTGCTGCACACATTGTGGTAGTTACCTCTCTACTTCAGCATCCGCTTCTGTCTTCTCCTCCTCCAAACAACTATGCTCTCACTGTGGCCGCACCGAGCATCTTGTGGATCTTTGTTGGATGAAACATCTACATCTTTGCCCTTCTAGTGACTCTTCCACCTCCTCTTCAAGCCGTCCGCCTCAGTGGTCAGGTCATCAGGTAGTGCTCACGTGGTTACTCAAGGTAAATGGCTCATCGACTCTGGTGCGACTAATCACATGACATGCAATCCTCAGTGCTTTTCTCTCCTTGAAACACATGATCGGTTGCCCCTGGTCCTTGTTGCAGATGACTCTCCCTCCCCGATTCGTGGGACGAGAGTGGTTCATGTCACTCCATCTCTTCGCCTGGCCTACACTCTCTATATGCCTAAGTTTCCGTGCAATTTATTGTCGGTTACTTCTTTGTGCAAGCAACTTCAGTGCTCCGTCACAATCACTCCAACTTCTTGTTCTTTTCAGGATCCGAGCTCCCAACAGACTATTGCTACTGAGACTGAGGGTGGCAGCCTCTACTTCCTCGACAATGTTTCCACACTGTCTGCCTTCTCCTCCACTTCTACAGATCTTCTACAGTGGAATCTCCGCCTTGGTCATCCTCCTCCGTGACTTCTTTGTCAGCTTCTACCCAACCTCTCTGCGAACAGTTCTCCTCTCAACTGTGACGCCTGTCAGCTTGGCAAGTATCACCGTTCCACCTTCCCGCCGAAGAAAGGTCGAGGCTCTACCCGTCTGTTTGATCTCATTCACTCTAACATCTGGGCTCCTACCCTTACCGTTGGTCTGGGTAGTTCTTATTTTGTTACTTTCATAGATGACTTCTCTCGATGTACTTGGGTGTATCGCTTACGAGAACGCTCTGAATTATTCGATGTATGGACATCTTTTTATCATTTAATTCAAAATCAATTTGGTGTTTTAATTAAAATCTTACGTTTTGATAATGCTAAATAATATATTAGTCAAGCTTTTTCACCTTTCTGTATGCAACATGACATTGTTCATCAAATAAGTTGCGTATATTCCTGGCAATAAAATGGAGTGGCGGAACACAAAAACCGTCACCTCCTTGATGTCGCTCACACCCTGCTAACGCAGATGCATGTCCCTCTCTTCTACTGGGGATATGCGGTTCTCATTTCTTGATATCTCATCAATCGCATTCCATCCACGGTTCTCCACGGTCAAACCCCATTCTCCATTTTCTATCCTGGCAAGGATCCCTTTCCTCTCCCTCTATGCATCTTTGAGTGCACAGCCTTTGTGCATGCTCCCTCCGCCACTCGCGATAAACTCTCCCCTCGCTCCACTAAATGTGTCTTCCTGGGATACTCTACGACTTAGAAAGGCTAGTGTTAGTTTGACCCCATTCTTTACAAACAGTTCGTCTCTACGGATGTTACCTCCTTCGAGAATGCTCCCTATTTCTCTGATGACTCCACTCCCCTTCCTGTGGTTTTTGATTCTCCTCCTGCACCCTCCAGGCCATCGACACCTACTGCGTTATTTCCTCCTTCACCGTCTCCATCGTCTCCTCCTCTCTCTCCACCTCCGCTATCTCCCTCCTCTCCGACGCCGTCGCTCTCTACTCCCGGGCCAGCTCTCTCCACCACAAATGCTCCGGATGCTGAGGAACTCGCTGACCTGGATCTTCCCATTGCTCATCACAAATGGGTTCGGGCGTGTACCAAGCACACGCTTACTGCTGTTGTTTCCTATGATCGTATTACCCCTTTCTCGCAGAGCTTTTGCACTGGCTATCTCTGCAACTGCCACTCCTCGTTCCTATCAGGAGGCCCTTATTGTTCCACATTGGAAGACTGCCAAGGATGAGGAGATTGCTACTCTCACTGAACGAGGTACGTGGACCCTGGTTCCTCCTCCCTTCGACACAGATGTCATTGGCTGTCGCTGAGTCTTTATGGTAAAGTTCTGACCGGACGGCAGTGTGGATCATTATAAAGCCCGGCTTGTGGCCAAAGGCTTTACCCAGACTTATGGGGTTGACTATTTTGATACCTTCTCTCTAGTTGCTCGTCTCAGCACTATCAGGGTCCTTCTCTCTGTGGCTGTCAATAAGGATTGGCCCATTTCACAGCTGGATGTCAAGAATGCCTTTCTGTATGGGGATCTTCAGGAGGATGTCTATATGGAGCAACCTCCATGGTATGTTGCTTAGGGGGAGACACAGGTATGCCGGTTCAAGAAGACTATCTATGGCCTAAAGCAATGCCCTCGAGCTTGGTTTGACAAGTTTAGCGGAATTGTGGCTGTCGTGGGTTTTACGAGAAGTTCTGCAAATCACTCATTTATTCGCAAAACCTCCCTGGGTCTAGTGGTGCTTGCGGTATATGTGGATGATATTCTTCTCACTGGGAATGACCAAGCTGGGATAACCTTGACAAAGAAGCATCTTCGTCAACACCTGGTCACAAAGGATATGGGCTCTCCAAAATACTTTCTGGGGATAGAAATCTCTCGGAAGCGCAATTCCCTTATCCTTTTTCAACGCAATTATGCTCTTGATTTGCTAAAAGAGGCAGGGATGACTGGGGCTAAACCTGCCCGATGCCCCATGGCGACTGGAGAAGATAAAACCTGGACGAATGACTCTCCTCTTTTTTCAGATGTTATGAGGAACAAACGTCTGGTTGGTAAACTTATATATCTCATGATGACCAGACCCGATATTGCCTATGTTGTAGGTAAGGTTAGCCAATTCATGCAAGCTCCTACGGAGTGTCATCTACAGTCTTCCATGAGGATATTGGAGTATGTTAAATCAGTGCCTGGGAAAAGACTACTCTTTCAGAAGAATGGTCATTTGCGGGTTGAAACGTACTCAGATTCGAGCTATGCTGATGATAAAGGATACCGCAAGTCAACACCAGGTTTTTGCACCTTCGTAGGGGGAAATCTTGTGAGCTGGAAGAGCAAGAAATAGTCTGTCGTCTCCAGGTCCAGTGCAGAAGCAGAATATTGAATTATGGCATTAACTACATGTGAGTTGAAGTGGTTACGGGTTCTCATGCTTGACTTAGGAGAGGTCTACAACCATCCTCTACCTATGTTTGGCGATAACAAGGCCGCTATATACATCTCCAATAATTTGGTCTTCCATGAGAGAACAAAGCACATTGAAGTCAACTGCCACTTTATTCGGGAAGAAATTTTGAAGGAACAAATTTGTACTTCGTTCGTCACCTCCGATAAAGAGTTGGATGATATTTTCACCAAGCCGGTATCCGCCTCCTTTCATCACATTTGCGACAAGCAGGGCGTGATCGATATATATGCTCCAACTTGAGGGGGAGTGTTGCAAAATAGGGACCGGGCGGTCTGGCGGTCTGACTCTGGCGGATTGCAGACTGTGCGGTCTGTCGGTTTCTCTCCAACGGTTTTGTTGCCGGTCTATTACTGTTGGTGTCCTGGCAGTCTGCCGGTTTGTCTCCGACGACTTGGTGACCGGGCAATCAGGAGGTCTCCCGTGGCGGCTTGTTCTCTCCTTCTGGTAGTTGTCGGGCGGTTAGCCTATTCATCTATCCGCTCGGCTTGGTCGGCTTGTATTTATGTTAAACTGCCTGTACCTATAATTATTTAGTCCCACATTGTTTTTTTATAATCTCTCCCATCTCCTCCATTCTATAAAATGGAGGCTATACCTTGTAATACACACCTTTTTTGGATAATAAAGATTTCTATTATTCCATTTTTCGGTTTATTCTTGTTTGTTCGCACAGGCTGGATAGATAGAAAAGTGCCTAAGTCCATAGGCGTTGACTGAAGACATTTCACTCAACACCATAGCACAAAAGGAGCTGAATAGAGCATGATCTATCAAAGCCTCAACAATGGAATACATAAAAGTAGCTAAATCCACAGACATTGAGTGATGTTAACTCACTCAATGTCAGGCAGCAAATTCATCGAGTAAAGTTGCCTCTGTCAAAGCCCCGAAGTTTCTAGCAAAGCAAAATCAGTCAAGTCCAAAAACATTGAGTGAAGCCAGTTCACTCAATGCCTTTTTATTTCACTCAACGCCAGATAACAGATAGTGTTGAGACAAGCTCAAGCAGTCAAAGCCTAAGATGAGGTCAGAATTTGACTTAGTCCAAAAGCATTGAGTGAATCCAGATCACTCAATGCTAAGTCAAAAGATGAGTCAGAGGCAGAAAGCATTGAGTGAAGGCCATTCACTCAACGCCTTAGAAAGTTGGAAAGTTTCAGAGAAATGGCTAAGGAAAAAAGCATTGAGTGAAGGCCATTCACTCAACGCCACTCAACGCCTAACAACAAAAGTTGGGATAAATCTAAAAGCATTGAGTGAAGGACATTCACTCAATGCCACTCAATGCCTAAGGAAGAAGCTGTGTGACTAAGTCTAGAATTGTTGAGTAAAGGCCTTTCACTCAATGCCACTCAACGCCTAAGCTAATTCTGAAAATTTGGCTAAGTCCACAAGTGGTGACGTCATCAAAGTCAACAAGTCAACATAATTTGAATTCTTTGTGGGATGTCTATAGTACACAATAAATGGCGCCAACAGCCACCTGTATGACTCATTCTGTAAAAAAAGGCTATAAAGTAGCCATTAATGGTGGGCCCACTAGTCTAAAGAGTCGTTGGACGACGTCTAATAAAAAGGATCGATCGGCGATGAGGAAGTAATCTTTTAGGGTTTTTCGTAAACGCATTGCGGTCGAACTCCATCTTCTTCCTCGCCATTCTTGTCGAGCCTGAAGAAGTTATTCAGCACAAAGCACCTAAAAGAAAAAGAGATAGCTGGAGCAATCTACATCATGCACCTTGACTGGGAATGGATCTGCTTGCAGAAGCACCATCACAATATTTTTTCTTTTACACATGCACTTTAGGAGTTATTTCTTGTGGAATCTCTGGTTGTTCAAGAATCCAGGCCTGAGAGTAACTTTCTGGTGGAATTTCATATTGCTCATGTCTAGGAGAGAAGGTGGGCTGGGAGATATTTGGGTCAAGATGTGTAGGTGGAGGTGCATTGGGATCAACTATAAATTCTGGAAAGATCTTGTTATGCATCCACAAAGCAATCCCAAAAGTATAGAGATTTACATCCATAATCTGCTTTTCTACCCCTGTACTGATCTCTTTCAGTTATTCACCCCACTGATTTTTCATTTCGAGAGCTTTCTTGTCTAGAAATTCTTTTACTTTGTCCTCCCCCTTTCTGACTTCTATAGATAGGGTTTCTATGGCATCTTCCTTAAACTTTCCAACCTCTTCACAGGTTTTGAAATTCTATTTTGTAGTTTTCTTCTTCAATTGGATCTGATTGTTTGCCAATGTCACTGAATGTTCCATAACTTGACCAATACTAGTGATAGTATAGTCTATGTGTTGGAACACCCTATTGCTAATTTGGGTCAGGATCACTATGTCTCTAGGAAACCTATTTTTGACCTCATTGTATAGATCTAAAGGTCAATTAGAATTGAGTCTAAGGGTTAGTAGTTAGGTTTGGAAGCTGCCCTCAAGACCAAGGTTTTTCAGTTTGGAGACTAAGTCATTTCGTCGAGCTCAGTACGACGAATCGTCGAACTCCAATCGACGATCGTCTAGCTCAACTTAGACGGATCGTCGAACTCCATTCGACGATCACTGAGCTCAACTTAAACAAATCGTCGAACTCCATTCGACGATCTTTGAGCTCAGTTCGACGATCTTGACTCCAGTATTGATTCTCTATCTCTGAGCTCAGTTCGACGATAATTGAGCTCAGATCGATGATCTTTGTTGCTGTATAAGTCCAAATCGCTGAGCTCAATTCGACGATAGTGGAGCTCAGTTCGACGTTTTTCTGAAGAGTTAAATGATTTTAAAGATTCAAATTCAGAACAGTTAAGGAGTTATTCTCAGCAATTAATTCAGAAGATCTTGTAGCCGTTTTCATTTATTCTGGACCAAGTTTCAAGGGATTATCAAGGAATGTTTCTTTGGACTTTCCCCCAGAAGACAATTGCAATTAAGGAAGTCATTTAATGACAGGCCAACGGCTATTCTTGACAGAGGATCATTTTCTATTTAGAACCAGGGAATAAAACCCAAGATTTTTGAATCTCTCACAGAACAGATAAGCAGAACAAGAAGAACAAGAACAAAATTTTCTCTGGAACAACATCTTTCTCAACACCAACTGTTCACAAGAGAAAAGAAAAAGAGCTGTAGACACTCTCTATCTAAAAGAATTCATACAAGAACACACAACCAAGGAGATCAACCAACTGAAATCTTCAGATATCTGTTAATTCAAGTGTTCAAGGCCATCTTCATTCAAGACTCCAGACACCTAACATTTCAGCTGTTGCTGAAATCATCATTTGCTGGAGATCAACTTCTGAAGGCCTATCACCCTACAGCAAAGCTTCATTTCCTGAACATCTCAAGAACTCAGGGGGAGCTTTGACAACATCTAAATCCACATAGTCTTCTCAGCTGCTTTGAGAAAGAGAAGACTTCCATCACTCTCTTATCTCCATCTCTGTAAAGGGTTTTTCAAACTCTCTTCAAAAGTTTGTGCTTGGTTTTTGAGCACCTTATCAAAAGCTCATTGGTGGCAAGAGACCTGATCAAAAAATCTGATTTGGTTTTTGAGCACCTTATCAAAAGCTCATTGGTGCCCAGGACACCTGATCAACTCATCCTGCAGTGGATTCCTACCTAGGGTGGTAGAAGAGTGGATGTACCCAAGTTTAGGGGAACCACTATAGCTCCTTGTGTCTTCTGGCTTGCTTGTCTTTATTTTTGTTTCTGGCTGTGATTGATCTGTGATTAGTTAGGATCTGTGATTAGTTTCTTTTGTAGGTTGCTTTGTGATTAGATAGTTTCTGTGATTAGATTTAATATTTGCTTCCCTGTTCACTCAGATTACAATAACTGTTGTAAAAACGTTTTTAAGCACCATACTCTATTCACCCCCCTCTAGAATATATCAGATCTAGCTTGCACTTTCAATTGGTATCAGAGGGAGGTTGGTTAAACATACCACACCTTGGTGGTTGCACAGGCTAACACCTGAACCCAAAGATCCCTCTAGTTAGATCTGCTTTTGTAGATTTTGTTATTAGATCATTTCTTCACAAATCATGGCCCAAAATAAAGATTATGCTAGCACCAGACCTCTAGTGTGCAATCTGTCCAAGTTTGCACTTTGGAAATCAAGGATTAGATTATACATGAATTCTATTGACGAGGACATTTTTAATTCTGTTTTGATAGTTTGTCCAAGACCTCCAGAGAACACAAGCATAAATGCTGTTCCACCTCCATCAGGAACAGATGCTGATATCAAGAAGTGGAAGGTAGCAGATGCAAAGGCTATGAACATCTTAGCCCAGACTATGTCTGATGACATTTTTCAAAAGGTGGCTGAATGTAATTCAGCAATGGAAATCTGGGATAAGCTCACTGAAATAGTCTCAGGATCAGCTGATGAAAGAAAGGATAGGAGATCCCACCTCATATCCCAATATGAGAATTTCAAGAAGGGAGAAGCTGAGTCAGTTGGAGATATGTACAATAGACTCAGTTTGATAGTCAATGAACTGAAGACTCTGGAAAAGGAGATCTCACTGACTGAACTTAATGACAAAATCCTAATGTGCTTCCCAAACACTTGAGACTCAAGAATCTGGCCAATCAAGTATGCCAGAAGTCTGAATGAGATTACAATAGAAGCTCTCCTGGGCAAGCTCAAATCTTATGAGCTGCTCATCAAAAATAGAGAAGAAGAGCAGAAAGCTGCCTCACCAGCCACAAGGAAAGAAAAGACAATAGCTTTCAAAGCAACTGAAGATCAGCCTGAAGATAAAGTCACAGACAATGATGAGTTGCTCAGTCTATTGGCCAAAAGATTTTACAAGATGGCCAGAAGGAATTCAGAAAGAGATCATACAAGGAGCATGATAAGCCAAGGTATGATAAGTCAAATAATAAAGAAATTATCTGCTTTGGTTACAGGAAACCAGGGCACATTGTACCTGACTGTCCAGAGAACAAAAACATGGACAGAAATGATAAGAAAGAAAGAAGAAGAGATAAGGACTTCAAGAAGAATGACAATGGCAAACCCTCCTCCAACAAGAAAAAACACACAAGGAAGGGATTTGTTGCTGAATCCTGGAGTGAGACTGAAGAGGAATCAGAAGCTTCATCTAGCTCCAGTGATGATGAAGATGATGCAGAAGAGAAGGAGTTCTGCATGATGGCAATCAATACCTCTTAACACAATTCAGATGCAGAAGACTCAGAGTCAGACTCAGAGACTGAACTTGAAGAGGACCAAGTAATTAGTTCTTTTGATTTCAATTCAGAGGACTTTAAATCTGAGTTTAAAGCATTATGTTTAGACTTATTAAAATCTGAGAAGGAAATTATTTCTCTCAGAAATCAATTATCTGAACATAGTATCTTAAAGTCAGAAAACCTCAAACTCTCTGAGGAGTTGGAGTGCTGTAGGGAGCAGATAGCTTCACTGAAAGGTGAGCTATCAAAGGCCAAGAAGCTTGAGGAATCCCTTAATGGGAGAAGTATCAAGCTGATGGACATCACAAGCACAGTGAACTCCAGATTCAATAGTACACTGGGCTTGGGTGCTTCATCCAGCCAACCTATAGTTCTAACAACCCCAATCAAGTTCATTTCTAATAAAGGGAAGGGAGTTGTAGAGGTAGCTAGGAAAAATTCTGATCTGCCTAAGAAAACTAAGTTCCAGCAGAAATCGTCGAACGGAGCTCGACGATCGCCAAACGCAGATCGACGATCTCAAGCAAAATCGTCGAACTCAGGTCGACGATCTCTAATTCCTGAACTCTGCCACAGTCGACCGTCGAACGGAGCTCGACGATCTGACCCAAGATCGTCGAACGCAGCTCCACGATCGTCGAACAGAGATCAAAGCTCTGGAAATTCTTTCAAGGGCAAATCAAAATCCAATCCTAGGGGTCCTTCATCCCAAATCTTTAACCCTTATACTGAATGGATAATACCTCCAAGGAGATATCATCCTGAAGGTTATAAGAGTCAACCTGGGATGTCTTTTATTTCTAAGTTTAAAGGTTATCAACCTAGGCCCAAGGTAAACTGGGTCAAAAACAAATGAATTATTTTATGTACATGTGAAGACCTATCCAACATCAAACCAGCAATGGTACTTGGACAGTGGGTGCTCAAAGCACATGACAGGAAATAGATACAACCTCAAATCCTTTAAAGCCAAGCTTGGACTCAAAGTCATATTTGGTGATTCAAACTTTAGACAAACTAAAGGATATGGTGCAGCCCAGATTGGGACAGTGACATTCAAGAAGGTAGCTTGTGGAAGGACTGAAGCACAATTTGATCAGCATCAGTCAGCTATGTGATGAAGGCTACCAGTGACTTTCAGCAAAGTCTTATGCAAGATCAAGTCAGAGGACAACACAACTGTGTTGACAAGTAAAAGGAAAGGTAACATCTATTTAGTAGATTTTCTTTCAACAGATGTAGACATTTGCCTGTTCAATTCTGTTTGTAGACCTAACGTTTTATGGCATAAGAGACTAGGGCATTTAAATCCTAGAACTATTGCTAGGCAATCCAAGGACAACCTTGTTAGAGGACTACCTTCTGGCCCCTACAAGAAGGAAGGACTCTGCAGGGCTTGTCAATTAGGCAAGCAAACTAAAAATAGTTTCAAATCACTTAATAAGAGTGATTCACCTAGGATCTTGTATTTGTTACACATGGATATTTTTGGACCCATTACAGTACAAAGCCTAGGAGGGAAATCTTACACTTTAGTAGTTGTAGATGACTTCTCTAGATTCACATGGGTGTTCTTTCTAAGGAAGAAGTCTGATAACTTTAAGTGTTTGACAGAGTTTCTCAAATGTATACAGATTGAGTTCAATACTCACATTGCCCTGATCAGAAGTGATCATGGGACAGAGTTTGATTCTCTTCTTATGCAAGAGTTCTGTCAGAGTGAAGGGATCAGGCATACTTTCTCAGCTCCTAGAACTCCTCAACAAAATGGGGTAGCTGAAATGAAAAATAGAACCCTTATTGAATCTGCCACTACATTGTTGTCAGATGCTCACCTTCCTCTATCTTTTTGGGCAGAGGCAGTGAACACCTCCAACTATGTGCTGAATAGAAGTTTAATACATAAACTAAAGGGCAAGACTCCCTATGAATTACTCAAAGGGAAGAAACCTAAAGTTGATTATTTTAGAATTTTTGGCAGTATTTGTTATATACACAATAATGACAAGAGATATTTAGCAAAATTTCAAGCTAAAGCTGATGAAGGAGTGTTTCTGGGATACTCCATGATCAGTAAGGCTTATAGGGTTTATAATAAATCATCTCTTAAAATTGAAGAATCTGTTCACATATCATTTGATGAATCTAACATGTCTTTCAAGGAGAAGAACACTTCTACCATAGAACCCTTGCAGGTACACTCTCTTGTTGAAGATTTGAACAAGTTACAGGTTACTCAAAAAGAGGAAAGCAGTGAAGATGAAGAAAGCATTCAACATATTGAAGAGAAACAACTTGAAGAGCCAGTTGTTGTACCACAAGAGGAAACAACAACACAGGTTGGTGAACAATCAACACCCCCTGTTGATTTAGTAACATCAAGAGACCATCCAATTTCCCAAGTAATTGGAGACATCTCAGCTGGTGTGCAAACCAGAAATTAGGTCAACCAAAACCTGTTTCACACTTGCTTCCTATCTCAAATTGAACCTCAATCCATTCAAGATGCAGAGCAAGATCCACACTGGATCATTGCAATGCAAGAAGAGTTGCATCAATTTGAAAGGAACAAAGTTTGGGAACTAGTGCCAAAGCCTAAGGATCACTCCATTGTTGGAACAAAGTGGGTGTTTAGAAACAAATTGGATGATCAAGGAGTAATTGTAAGGAATAAGGCAAGGCTAGTTGCTCAAGGATATTCACAAGAAGAAGGCATAGACTATGACCAGACTTTTGCACCAGTTGCAAGATTGGAAGCCATCAGAATCTTCTTAGCTTATGCAGCACACAAAGGCTTTAAGGTATATCAGATGGATGTAAAGAGTGCCTTTCTCAAAGGAGATATCAAAGAAGAAGTCTATGTCAGACAACCTCCAGGTTTTATCTCTCCAACCTATCCTGATTATGTTTTTAAATTGAACAAAGCATTATATGGTCTCAAGCAAGCTCCTAGAGCATGGTATGAGACCCTAGCATGCTTCCTTCTGGAAAATGGATTTATAAGGGGTAGAGTAGACCAAACTCTTTTCATTAGAACCCATAAGTCTCATACCCTACTAGTACAAATTTATGTAGATGATATTATCTTTGGTTCTACTGATTCAAAATTGTGCAGAAGGTTCTCCAACCTAATGCATTCTAAATTTGAAATGAGTAGCATGGTGAGCTATCCTTCTTCCTAGGATTGCAAGTCAAACAACATGCTGAAGGCATCTTTATTTCTCAAACAAAGTATGCAAATGAATTGGTCAAGAAATTTGGTATGTCTGAAGCATCTTGCATGAAAACACCCATGCCTACTAATGCTGTACTGGATGCTGATGAACATGGGAAACCTGTTGATCAGACAACATATAGAGCAATGATTGGCTCTTTATTGTACCTTATAGCTAGTAGACCTGATATAATGTTTGCTACATGCATATGTGCTAGATTCCAAGTAAGCCCTAGAGAGTCACACCTAACATTAGTAAAAAGGATTCTCAGGTATGTTAAAAGTTGTCCAAATCTAGGTCTCTGGTATCCAAAAGATTCAGCATTTGATTTAACTGGATTTTCTGATGCTGATTATGCTGGATGCAGAATTGACAGGAAAAGCACCAGTGGAACTTGTCAGTTTCTTGGTGACAGACTTGTCTCCTGATTTTGTAAGAAACAAACTTCTGTGTCAACTTCAACTGCTGAAGCTGAATATATGGCTGCAGGAAGTTGTTGTTCGCAAATATTGTCGATTCAAAACCAACTCCTAGACTATGGCTACAACTTAGAGAAGTCTAAAATATTTTGTGACAACACCAGTGCTATTTCTATAGCTCAAAATCCAGTCCTCCATAGTAGGACAAAACACATAGAAATTAGACATCACTTTTTAAGGGATAATGTTGAGAAGAATAAAATTGAACTTCAATATATCCCAACTGATTTACAAAGGGGAGATATTTTCACCAAACCTTTGGATGAAAAGAAACACACCTTCTTCCTAAATCAGTTGGGAATGTTAGATGGAGGAAGTCTATAATAATGTCCAAGATTTTAAAACTTTTAAAATTGAACAAGACTAGACAAACATCTTGATTTTTCTAAGTGTCTAGAGTGTATTTCTTATCTCTGATCTACGCTCGACGATTTTTCCCCAGATCGTCGAACGGAGATCGACGATTTCTGAAATCGTCGACCAGAGTTCAGCGCTTCTCAGATAGTCTGAACTATCTCTTCCGGTCAACGATCGTCGAACGACGCTCGAAGATTTTGTTCTCTGAACTATCGTCGAACGGAGCTCGACGCTCTCCAATATCGTCGAACGGAGATCGACGATATTGAAGACCTTTCAGATTCCTTTAGAAGCCCCGATCGTCGAACTGAGTTCAACGATCTTTCCTTTTCTGCGTCGAACCCGAATATAAAATTCATTTTTCGGCCGTCGTTCTCCTTTTACGCTTTCAATCTCTCTGCAAAAATTCTCTTTCCCTCCAAACATCTCTACACATGGTCGTTTTGTTTGTTGATTTTTGCAGGTAATAATGGCCGTCTCTGTTGCCGTTCTAGCCGCAATGAAATTCGATGCTGGATTCGATATAGACATGGAGTCCTTCAGCACTACTGATCAGGTTTTTCAAGACATTATAGAACTGTTCAAGGAGCAGAAGCTTGTTACCATCATGTCCACAAGAATCAAACTGGCTGCTGATGAGATTAAGGATTGGGTCTATACTGCCCACAACTAGGACCAAAACATAGTGGTTGGTTCAATTTCTGGAACCCAGGTACCTTTGACTCCAGCCATTCTGATAGAGGTTTTTGAGTTAAGTTCTGGAAGAGATTCTGCTGAGTTATCTGGAGAGGAATTTTCTGATTTACTTGTAAGAATGGGTCATTCTGATGCTAACCCTAGCAAGCTGCTGAAAAAGAACCTAGCTGTTGAATACAGGTTTTTGGCTGATGTAGTGGGAAAGGTTCTGCTGGACAAGCATTCAGCACATGATACTATCTCTAGGTATCAGCTGTGCTTGATGGGAGCCATTGTGGATAAGAAACAGTTGAACTGGGGAGAGGTCTTCTTTGACCTGATTAAGAAGAAAATAAACAAGAATTTTGTGAATTTTGGGAGGATCCTAGGGCTCTTTCTTCACAACAGATGCCCTGCCCTGCTAGTCTCTTCTGGGATGCATATCAATGCTTCAAAGAGGCTGTCCTGTGCCCTCTTTGGCAAATGGGACAGGCAAATAGCAAAGCCCAGCAGGCCTTCTGCAAGCACAACTTCAGGCACAAGGACTGTAATAGTCTCATACCCTCAAGTCTCTGCCCCTGCAGAAGACTTGCCTGCTGCTGCTTCTCCTCCTCCAACTCCAATTTCATCTCCACCAGTCATCTCCACCATTCAAACTCCATCCACAATGATTATTTCCAGCCCATATCCAACATCAATTCCATCCCCAATTCCAACTCTTCCAATAACAGAAGAAATTTTCCATCCATTACACCACTACCCTCACCCAGACATTGACACATCATCCAACATTCCCTCTTTCAATCTTCTTGATGATTCCTTCATGGATGATTCACCCTCATCCCCTTCTGAGCTACCCTCCTCATCAACATCTTACCAACAGCTTCTACAAGACATTATTGATCAACCCTCTTTCACACCCTCTATCTCCATACCACTGTCTTCCATCTCCACAATCCCCACACCTCAACCTTCACTTTTACCAACCACCAGCTCTCCACCAACATATCCAGTTGCTCCACCATCCCTCTCTACCTCTGCTCCAGTCCCTGCTGAGCATGTAGACATTCCAGCCCTAGCTGACCAACTGTATGAACTGATAGCTCCCAGGCTCTCACTTCTGTTGGAGACCTCCTTGGCTCCACTATTAAAGTCAGTTGCAGACTTATCTGCCAGGCTCTCCTCCTTTCCTCCTCAGGCAATCCCTTCATTTGGGTGCCTTGATCTAGCTCTCTCTGAATCCAGGCAGGGGGAGATACCTTATGAAGTTAGATTGCCTGCTGCTGCTGTTGTTGCCATTTCTTCAGTTCCTGCTGCTGCTGCTGATACCCCAACTCAAGCTCCAGTTCCACCTCAAGTTGCTATCTTTTCAGTAGACCTCAGGTCCCTGCTCTCAGATTTTGATTCAATTTATTTCAGTTGTCTTCCAAAGAAAGTTGCAGTCCAGCCATCAGAGGATCTTTCCAAGGCCATTGTGCCCTTCTCAAGTTGTGACACCAGTGTTATAAATTCTTTTGTACTTTCAGTTTATGCTGCTAGTTCTGTTGCTGCTGCTACTCCTGCTGAGCCTTCTGTTCCCAGTGATCTTACTGCTGCAAATGTTGATGTTTCTGTTGCTGCTGTTGATATTTAAAGAACTGGAAAGATATGCCTCAAGCAAATTCTTTGATTCTGAAAGATATATGGAGCTGCATCCTGAAGCTGTAGTACCAAGGCCTAAACAACAAACTTCTTTAGGTGCAGCTGATGACAGAAGGTCAAAGAAAGAAGCTCTTGATCCTAATAGAGAAATCAAACTTATAAAGAGCAAGGAGAAACAATAATTCTGTAAGATGATAATCATTCTGATTTCTATCTAGGATAATATATATGTGCTTCTGCAATGCTTTGTTTATTGCATTTCTGTATTGTTGCTTTGTATGTTGCTTTTATTTCTCTAAGTTCTATAAATAGTAATGCTAACCCAAATAGGGGGAGATTGTTGGAACACCCTATTGCTAATTTGGGTCAGGATCACTATGTCTCTAGGAAACCTGTTTTTTACCTCATTATATAGATCTAAAGGTCAATTAGAATTGAGTCTAAGGGTTAGTAGTTAGGTTTGGAAGCTGTCCTCAAGACCAAGGTTTTTTAGTTTGGAGACTAAGTCATTTCATCGAGCTCAGTACGACGAATCGTCGAACTCCAATCGACGATCGTCTAGCTCAACTTAGACGGATCGTTGAACTCCATTCGACGATCGCTGAGCTCAACTTCAACAAATCGTCGAACTCCATTCAACGATCTTTCAGCTCAGTTTGATGATCTTGACTCCAGTATTGATTCTCTATCTCTGAGCTCAGTTCGACGATAGTTGAGCTCAGATCGACGATCTATGTTGCTGTATAAGTCCAAATCGCTGAGCTCAGTTCGACGATAGTGGAGCTCAGTTCGACGTTTTTCTGAAGAGTTAAATGATTTTCAAGATTCAAATTCAGAACAGTTAAGGAGTTATTCTCAGCAATTAATTTAGAAGATCTTGTAGCCGTTTTCATTTATTCTGGACCAAGTTTCAAGAGATTATCAAGGAATGTTTCTTTGGACTTTCCCCCAGAAGACAATTGCAATTAAGGAAGTCATTTAATGACAGGCCAACAACTATTCTTGATAGAGGATCATTTTCTATTCAGAACCAGGGAATAAAACACAAGATTTTTGAATCTCTCACAGCACAGATAAGCAGAACAAGAAGAATAAGAACAAAATTTTCTCTAGAACAACATCTTTCTCAACACCAACTGTTCACAAGAGAAAAGAAAAAGAGCTATAGCCACTCTCTGTCTAAAAGAATTCATACAAGAACACACAACCAAGGAGATCAACCAACTGAAATCTTTAGATCTCTGTTAATTCAAGTGTTCAAGGCCATCTTCATTCAAGACTCCAGACACCTAACATTTCAGCTGTTGCTGAAATCATCATTTGCTGGAGATCAACTTCTGAAGGCCTATCACCCTACAGCAAAGCTTCATTTCATGAACATCTCAAGAACTCAGGGGGAGCTTTGACAACATCTAAATCCACATAGTCTTCTCATCTGCTTTGAGAAAAAGAAGACTTCCATCACTCTCTCATCTCCATCTCTGTAAAAGTTTTTTCAAACTCCCTTCAAAAGTTTGTGCTTGGTTTTTGAACACCTTATCAAAAGCTCATTGGTGGCAAGACACTTGATCAAAAAATCTGATTTGGTTTTTGAGCACCTTAAAGCTCATTGGTGCCCAGGACACCTGATCAACTCATCCTGCAGTGGATTCCTACCTAGGGTGGTAGAAGAGTGGATGTACCTAAGTTTAGGGGAACCACTATAGCTCCTTATGTCTTCTGGCTTGCTTGTATTTATTTTTATTTCTGGATGTGATTGATCTGTGATTAGTTAGGATCTGTGATTAATTTCTTTTGTAGGTTGCTTTGTGATTAGATAGTTTCTGTGATTAGATTTAATATTTGCTTACCTGTTCACTCAGATTAAAATAACTGTTGTAAAAACATTTTTAAGTACCATACTCTATTCACCCCCCCCCCCCTCTAGAGTATATCAGATCTAGCTTGCACTTTCACTATGGCCTTTCCACCAATTTGTAGCATTCGTTTGAACTCATCTGTATTATGTTGAATTTCAGCAAAGCCTCTGCTCATCTATTTCTCTAGAGGAGTGACTTTATCAGTGACCTCTTTGAGAGACTTATCAAAGTACTCTCTTTATTTTGTCAGCATTGATTCTATCTTACCCAATAGGTTATCATCAGGAATAATATCAGCTGGAGTAGGTGGAGGAGGAAGAGCTGGAGTTGTCCAGATAGGTATTTCTTCAATGACCACTGAACTTTTGCCTCTCTAGAAAGGTAGTATCTCATCCCCTTCCTCACCTAGGATAGTGGGGTGGGAGAATTCCAAACTCCTCATGGGAGGTTCTGCAGGCTCTGGTATAATTTCTTCTTCATCAGGTAGCACAACTTCATTCTCCCCCTCAATGTGTGCCCAGGGCTGAGAATCTTCTAGTATCTCTTCTGGAGGATTTTCTTCAGAGATCTTGTTGGAACCCCACCTTGTTTAGGGTTGATTTGGGCTAGGTTCACTATTAGGTTTTTCTGATGACCGACATTTATAATCTCGGGTTATAAGACTTTTTCTAGGTCTAGGTCAGGTCAACAATCTTAGCTTGGATTTGATCATCCTTCAGATGACATAGAGACAGAAGACCTTCAGAGAAAAGCATTTTTCTTAGATCAGAAAAGTCATTCGAAGATTGTTGAACTAAGCTCAACTTTCGTCGATTGGAGATCGACAAACTCAATTCTACTTCTTTGAGCTGAGTTCGACGGAATCTTAGCTGAGATCGACGAACTTCGATCTCTTCCCAGAAGTTCAGCACGACGAAATGACTATCTTAGTTCGACGATTTTGGATGTCAGATTGAAAGAGAATTTTCTGTTTAGAGATCTTGGAGCTCAGCTCGACGAAAGAGAGGTTTCGTTCGACGATTTTTCTACTGCTTATCTGCCTTATTCAGCTTGACGATATTGGATCTCAGGTCAACAAAACTTGTTGAGTTCGACTATATTCTCCCAGATTCAGTTCGACTATTTTCCCCGCAGTCTTCCAGTATTGACTAAGGCAACTTGATTTCAAATTTATTATTATATACCTATAATACTCTGATAATTAATGCTACACATTCTCAAGAATATATCTGTTCCAAGACAGAATTAATTATGGTATTCACGGAGTAATTGGATTATTTACTGGGACAGTTAAGAAAATAAATTAATGGCATTTTCTAGCCGTTCAACTCCCAGGATTTTGGCAAGAAATCAAGAATAAGATTCAAAATTCAAAAGCGTATTTTCTAGAAAAGGATATATAAGGTTTTCTCTTTATCTTCAAAAACAAAAGTAGATACATACAGATACAATACAGAAAACTGAAGAAGAACACAACCTTCTTACATTCACAGTCTTCTTCAGTCTTGCTTTAGGAATTTCAAGAGACAAATAATCTTCATCAGTCTAAGAGTTTCATGAAAATCCTAATCAATCTGAAGGCCTACACCCTGTGCAAAGCTTCCACACTCCTGATCAAATCTATAACTCAGGAGGAGCTTTGACAACAGCACAATCCACTAGACTTCTCTCAGATTATTGACAGAGAAGAACATCATCTTTTTTTTCTTTCACCACTATAAAAGGGTTTTTTAACTCCCTTCAAAAGTTATCATTTGGTTGTCAAGTCTCCTAACCAAAAGACTTAGTTTGGTTTTTGGGCACCTGATCAAAAGCTCAAAGGGTTGCGATATCTCCCTTAGAAAAATTGATCTTGTGGTGGCAGGGCACCTGATCAAAAACCTGCAGTGGATTCCTACCAGGGTGGTAGAAGAGTGGATGTACCCAAGTTTAGGGGAACCACTATAAAATATTTGTGTCGTCTGGTTAGCCCTTATTTTTTATTTTGTTGTGTTGTGATTGCCTTTATTTTTATTTCTCTTTATACATATAAATATCACTTATTTTAATTTTGCTATAAAAACTAATCAAAGTTTTTAAAAAACTCTATTCACCCCCCTCTAGAATTAAGTCAGATCTATCCCTCACTTTCAATTGATATCAGAGGGTAAGGTTATTTGGTTTTACAGGCTAACACCTGAACCAAATGATCTTTGATAGATGCCACTTACTCTATTGTCTTTCTAAATCATGGCACAGAATAAAGAATATTCAAGCATCAGACCTATAGTGTGCAACCTCAACAAGTTTGCACTTTGGAAGGCAAGGATCAGATTATATATGAATTCTATTAATGAAGATATCTATAATTCTATTTTGACAGGTCCCCCTACTCCTTCTGCAATAACATCAATAAGTACGTCAGCAGTTCCACCACCTGAGTGGACAGAAGCTCAGAAAAAGTTGAAGATAGCAGATGCTAAAGCTATGAACATCTTAGCTCAAACCATGTCTGATGATATATTTCAAAAGGTAGCTAAATGCACATCAGCAAAGGCCATTTGGGATTCCCTCAACCAAATGGTAGCAGGATCTGCTGATGAGAGGAAATATAGAAGACCCTTCTCATCTCACAATATAAAAACTTCAAAAAGGAAGAGTCAGAGTCTGTTGCTGATATGTACAACAGACTCAGCTTGATCATCAATGAGCTGAAAAACCTGGACAAGAACATATCACTGACTGAGATCAATGATAAGATTCTTATGTGCTTCCACAGTATATGGGATTCTAGGATCTGGCCAATCAAGGAGGCCAGATGCCTAAATGAAATTTCTACTGAGTCCTTGCTAGACAAGCTCAAATCTTATGAGCAGCTTATCAAGACTAGAGAAGCTGCTGAACAGAAGACTTCTACCATAGGAAGGAAGGAGCAAAGTATTGCATTTAAGGCATCTGAAGAATCAGAAGCACTACCAGTAAATGAAGAATTGATGTGTCTCTTAGCCAAGAGATTCTACAAAATGGCTAAGAAGGACTTCAGAAGAAGGTCAACAAGGAATGAAGACAAACCAAGGTATGATAAAACTCCTACCAAGGAAATTGTTTGCTTTGGTTGCAGGAAGCCTGGACACATTCTACTTGAGTGTCCCGAGAAGCAGAAAAAGGACAAGCTGAAGGAGAAGAACTCCAAAAAGAACTACAATAAGCTTTCTTCCAGCAAGTATAAGAAGAAAGAAAAAGGCTTTGTTGCTGAGACTTGGAGTGAGTCTAAAGAAGAGTCATCATCTTCCAGCTCCAGTGAAGATAATAAAGAGGCCTAAGCCAGAGAGATTTATTTGATGGTTGTCAATGAATCAAGCAATCCATCAGAAGCTGAAGAATCAGAAGCTGAGAATTCTGAGTAGGAAGAGGATCAAGTAAAACCTCCTTTGATTTTACTTCAGAGCTTTTTAAAACTGAGTTTAAGTTACTATGCAATGACCTAATTAAATCTGAGAAGAAAATCAAACTTCTCAGATACAAATTAATTGAATATGATAATTTGTTTTCTGAAAATATAAAATTAAAAGATGAACTAGATGTGGCTTCTTAACAAATTATTTCATTAAAAGCTGAACTGAATGATGCTAAGCAATTTGAAGAATCCCTGAATGGGAGAAGCATCAAATTGATGGACACGACAAGTACTGTCAATGCTAGGTTAAATGGAAAATTAGGCTTAGGAGCATCACCTAGTCAGCCACCTATAATAAAGAAAAATATTCTTTCAACACCTATCAAATTTATTTCAGAAAAGGGTAAAGAGAAATTAAATGATAACAACCAACAACCAGAAGAATTACAAAAATCCAAATAGAAGAAAAGGAAAAATAAAAACTTCATTAAAAACCATATTCAATAGTTTTCGTCGAACCCAGATCGACGAAATGTATACCGTTCATCGAACTCAGATCTACGAACTGTGAACGCAGATTTTTCATATATTTATTCTTTGAACTGCGATCGACGAAATCCTATTGGATCGTCAAACCGCGATCGATGAAGTTGGGGCACAAGGAATGAACACCATCATTCTCTGAGCGGAGTTTGACGAACTCATCCCTATTTGTTGAACGCTGATCGACGAACTTTTCAGAATTCATCGAACCCAGTTAACTTTATCAAAACTTAAATTATTTCAGAAACTTTAATCAAACAAGAGACTTTGTTAACCCCTTTACCAAATGGATAATCACACCTAGGAGATTTCATCCTCTAGGATATAAGAGTCAACCAGAATTTTCTTATATTTCTAGTTTTAAATTTGAAAAGAATCAAGGACTCAAGGTTACCTGGGTCAAGAACACCTAATCTTTTATTTTACAGGTGAAGAACTATCCCACCACAGAGGACCAGTGGTACCTGGATAGTGGGTGTTCAAAGTATATGACATGAAGCAAGGATAACTTAACCAACTACAAGTCAAAGCTAGGACCAAAGGTGATATTTGGAGATTCCAACTATGGTCAAACAAAAGGCTATGAGAATGTCAGAGTTAGAGCTGTCACTTTCAGGAAGGTAGCATATGTGAGTGGCCTAAAACATAACCTAATATTCATAAGCCAGTTATGTGATGAAGGTTATCTGGTAACTTTTAACCAATCTTCCTGTATTATTACTTCAGTAGATAACAAAACTATTATAACTGGTCTTAGACAAGGAAACATCTACATAGTAAAATTCAAGTGAGCCAGTTCAGAAATTTGCTTGTTCAATCAAATTAATAATAATAAGAATTTATGGTATAAAAGATTAGGACATGTTAACTTTAAAAACATTGATAAATTATCTAGGGACAACCTTGTTAGAGGATTGCCTTCTGCCCCCTACAAGAAGGAAAGCCTCTGCAGGGCTTGTCAATTAGGCAAGCATACTAAAAATAGCTTTAAATCTATTAATAAGAGAGATTCACCCAGGATTTTGTACTTGCAACATATGGATCTTTTTGGACCCATTACTGTACAGATCTTGGGAGGGAAATCTTATACTTTAGTTATTATAGATGATTTCTCTAGATTCAATTGTGTGTTCTTTTTGAGAAACACGTCAAATAATTTCAAAGTTCTTACAGATTTTCTTAAGAACATTCAGATTGAGTACTCTACTCTAGTTGCATTGATCAGAAGTGATCATAGCACTGAGTTTGATTCTCTTCTTATGTAAGAATTCTGTGAGAAGGAAGGTATCAGACATTGCTTCTCTGCTCCTAGAACACCTCAACAAAATGGGGTAGCAGAAAGGAAAAAATAGAACCCTTATTGAATCTGCAGGGACATTGCTTGCAGATACATACTTGCCCCTATCCTTTTTGGGCAGAGGCTATAAGCACAACAAACTATGTCCTGAACATGAGTTTAATACATAAACTTATGGGCAAGACTCCCTATGAATTGCTCAAAGGGAAGCAACCTAAAGTTAACTATTTTAAAGTATTTGGTTGTAGATTTTTATTCATAATAATAACAAGAAATATCTTAGAAAGTTTGAAGCCAAAGCTACAGAGGGAAGTTTTCTTGGATATTCCCAAATCAGCAAGGCCTATAGGGTATTAAATAAATCTACTTTAAAAATTGAAGAATCTGTACATGTTTCATTTGATGAAGCTAATATGTTTTATAAGGAGAAGGATTATTCTACCATAGAATATTTGCATGTACCAAATTTGTATAAGAAAATGGATGACATAATCCTAACACAAGAGGATATATCACATCCTTCTCAACAAATTATAGCTGAAGACAGTGAAGAAGATTTCATTGAAATGATTCTTGACCCTACAACAGCCAACATAATTCTACAAGAGGAATTAATTCCAGATGTTGTGGCTCTCCAAACTCCTCCGACTAATCTTGTCACACTTAGAGATCATCCCATATCTCAAGTGATTGGAGACATATCAGTTGGTGTACAAACAAGGCATTAACTCAACCAAGATTTGATGCATACTTGCTTCATATCTTAACTTGAGCCCCAATCCATAAAGGATGCAGAGCAAGATCCCCACTGGATTATTGCAATGCAAGAGGAGCTCAATCAGTTTGAGAGATGCAGAGTTTGGGATTTAGTTCCAAGACCTAAAGACTACCTAGTCATTGGAACTAAATGAGTATTCAGAAACAAATTGGATGCACACGGAGCTATAGTAAGGAACAAAGCAAGGCTGGTAGCACAAGGATATTCACTGGAAGAAGGAATTGACTATGATCAAACCTTTACCCCTATTACAAGGTTGAAGGCTATCAGAATCTTTCTTGCCTATTCAGCCTACAAGAAGTTTAAAGTTTACCAGATGGATGTCAAGAGTGCTTTCCTAAATGTTGAACTTAAAGAGGAAGTTTATATGGAGCAACCACCAGGTTTTATCTCTCTAACTCATCCATCTTTTGTTTTCAAATTGCATAAAACTCTCTATGGTTTAAAGCAAGCTCCAAGAGCTTGGTATGAGACCTTAGCTAGCTTTCTTTTATGGCATAAGTTCACTCGGGGCATTGTAGATAGAACTTTATTTATTAGGCATCATAAAGGTAAAATTTTGTTATTACAAATATATGT
Organism: Platanthera guangdongensis; assembly: GCA_039583875.1. NCBI lineage: Eukaryota > Viridiplantae > Streptophyta > Magnoliopsida > Asparagales > Orchidaceae > Platanthera > Platanthera guangdongensis. The sequence continues at coordinate 84,218,501 of CM077166.1, forward strand.
AGATGACATCATTTTTGGCTCTATTGATTCCAAAATATGCAAAAGGTTTTCTGACCTGATGTATTCCAAGTTTGAAATGAGTAGCATGGGTGAACTTTCATACTTCCTTGGTCTTCAAGTGAAGCAATCCCCTGATGGCATTTTTATATCCCAATCTAAATATGCTAAGGAACTAATTAAAAGATTTGGGATGTCTGATACCTCAGCAATGAAAACACCTATGGATTCCAATGCTGTGATTGATTCTGATGAACAGGGCAAGCCAGTTGATCAGAAAACATATAGGGATATTATTGGGTCCTTGTAATATCTAACAGCTAGTAGGCCAGATATAATGTTTGCTACATGTCTTTGTGCTAGGTTCCAAGTGAACCCTAAAGAATCTCACCTTATTTTCTTAAAAAGGATTTTAAGATATATAGAGGGTTGCCCAAATCTAGGACTTTGGTATCCAATAGAGTCATAATTTGACTTAATTGGATTCTCAGATTCTGACTATGCTGGATGTAGAGTGGATAGAAAAAGCACATCAGGAACATACTAGTTCCTTATTGATTGGCTTGTGTCTTGGTTTTGTAAGAAGCAGACATCTGTGTCAACTTCAACTGCAGAAGCTGAATACATTGCAGCTGGCAGTTGTTGTTCACAAATATTGCGGATTCAAAACCAACTCATGGATTATGGTCACAACTTAAATAATTCAACTATATTTTGTGATTCTACCAGTGCAATTTCCATTGCACAAAATCCAGTAATGCATGGTAGAACTAAGCATATAGAGATTAGACATTATTTCATTAGAGATTGTGTAGACAAAAAGAAAATTAACCTTATCTTTATCTCTACTGATTTATTAAGAGCAAACATATTTACTAAACCATTAGATGAGAAGAAACATCTGTTCTTCTTGAATCAGCTAGGTATGATTAATGGAGAAGGCCAAATTTGATTTCTGTCTGAGTTTTCAAGAATTGATCACAAATCGTCGAACGGAGATCGACGATCTGTGAACTCTTCTATAGTTTTTCGTCGAACGGAGATTGACGAAATCTCTTGTGAAATTCCTTCAGCCAACGGAGATCGACGAATTTATTTCTAAAAATATTTCGTCGAACGGAGATCTACAATCTGTTTTCCCTCTTCAAACTTCGATCGACGATCTCATTTCTTAATGGAATTTTTCGTCGAACTGAGTTCGAAGATCATTTCGCTGGATGGAGTTCGTCGCTTCAACTTCTAAAACATTATGTCTAGGTTTTCATCGAACTCAATCCCATGCTTTCTTGTTCCCCTAGCACCTGATCTTTGTTTCTCTTTGCAGGAACTCTATGGAGATCTTTGTGGCTGTGCTCTCCTCCATGAAGTTTGACACTGGATTCGATATCGATATGTACTTTTTCATCCGTTCTTATCAAGTCTTCCAGTGTAGTCTGAAGCTTTTCGAGGAACAGCAACTCAAAAAATTCATGTTGACTGGAATCAAACTTCTAGTGGCTGAGATCAGAGAATGGGTGTATACTCCCACTTCACCAGATGCAACCATAATGATCAGCACTATTTCAGGAGAACGGGTTCCTTTAATACCTGCCATTCTGTCTGAAATTTTCGATCTGGTAAATGGCAATGATGATATAGAACTAGATAGTTCTGAATACAATGCTATGTTGATCACAATGGGTCACTCTGAGGGAAACCCTAGCAAGTTACTGAAGAAAAATCTATTTGTGAAATATAAGTTTCTGGATGATGTCGTAGGGAAGGTAATCCTGGGCAAGCACACGGCCCATGACTATATTACCAGGCACCAGTTTTTAGTGATGAGTGCCTTGGTCAATAAAAAGTCTGTGAACTGGAGTGTTTTGTTGTTTGATTTGATCAAGAAGAAGAAATCAAATAAGGAAGTCTATTATGGGAGGATTTTGGGAATCTACCTTCAAGCGAAATTCCCTCAGTTATTGGTTACTCCAACCGGTTTCATCAATGCTTCCAAGAGGTTGTCCTCAGTCCTCTTTGGGAAGTGGGAAATAACAATCCCCAAGCCCTCCAGGGCTTCATCTTCCAGGATAATTTCTGAGGACACCAGGGCTATTACAGCCACCTCTACAACCCTAGAAGAAGCTCTTGTTCCTCCTCCCTCACCTCCTCATCTATAACCATCAACTGTCATTGAAGAAACCCCTTCTACTTCCATTCCTCCAGTCTCACCATCTCAACCATCATCTTCACCGCCATCACCAATCCAAATTCATGAGGATACACCATCTCCACCTCCTCAGTCTCCTCTACCATCTCATCTTGATGATATTCCATCCACTTCTACTCATCAAGAACCACTCCTATCATCTCCAACACACAGTCCACATCATTCACAATACATAATATCCCTCCATCAGATGCACCACTACATTTACCCAGCATTCCACTTACATGCACCACTACATTTGCTCAAGATCTTCTAAAATTCATTACTCCTACCCTGTAGAAGCTCATTGCTGATGTAGTTGCTCCTCTAGTAGAGTCTATTTCTACTCTTTCTGCCCAGCTTGCTTCTGCCTCCTTCTTTTTCCCTTATTCATCTAGGGGCATGGCTTCAGGAATTCCTGAACCCATGCTTGGGCAGATGTCCAATGAAGAAGCTCCATCTTCAGTAATAGCAGCACAAGGTACAACAACTATAACAACAACAACAGTTTTTGAGTGTCTAGATACAAATTCAGATGTTGAGATCATAGATACTGAGCTTACAGATACAACAATGATTCTTTATGAAGAGCCAATGACTTCATTCTTTTTTATAGTCCCCTCAGCGGATATTTATTCTTTATTGAGCAGTTTTGATACAACTCATTATTGTTTTCCAGTATTTGAGGATACTGCTTCCAGCGCTATAGTATCTTATACTACACCAGTCAGTTCTGAGGTCTTAGACCTAATAAAGATAAGTTTTGCAGTTCCAGCAGAAATTGAGATTGAGCCCCTTGAGCCAAAAGCATTTTCTCCACCATCATTTGGCTGGTGTGAATCTCCCATGCCAGATCTTGATGATATCTTATTTGCAGATATGGAACCAGAGATTACCACCTCTCAGGCTTAAGATGTTTCAGAATTAGATATTCAGAAACCAGAAGTTCAAGCTAAACAGCCTCAGGCTCATCCTATGCTCACCGATGATATGCTGAAGCAAATTCATGTTATCTATGATAATTCAGCTAATGATTCTGATGATAATGATGATGAAGATTCTGATGACTCCGAGGACACCAGTTCCAAGAAGAGAAAAGCAAAGAAGAAGGTTCCTCTAAAGGCTACTCCAAAGCTAAATCCAACTGCTGATACGCCCTATTATATTCTTCATAACATAAATCTCACTCCAGATACCCCACACTGGATGAGATATTCTAAAAATGAACTAAAGGCCAGGAAGAAGAGCAGGAGATACTCTCCTCCACCTCAATTCCGGAGAGGTCCTCCTCCTCCTCCTACAGTTGCTGGATCCTCAGGGAATGTTTCTCAAAGTCAAAGATCTACTCCTCACTCCTATCAATACAGATCAACTCAACGTAGCAGGGACATGCCCTCTAGATCTCATACTAAGTCTAGTAGAAAGCAGCAGCAGTAGTAGAAATCTATCAGTTCAAGTAGCCAGCAAGAAGGTCAAGATATTTAGATATCCACTCTTGAAAGGCCTTTATCACTAGTGTGTGATCTAGAGATGGATCATAATTCAAGGATGGACAGTTTCAAAGAACTTATAGGACTCTCTTAATTCATGAAAGCTAAAGAAGATGGACAAGATATTTCTCAATATACCACTATGTACTCTTACAGGAAGAAAGAACTTGAAAAATATCAGGTACAAAATCTTTTTGATGTTGATACTTATATGTCTTTACATCCTCAAGCAGTTGTACCTAGAGCTGCTTTAGTGACAATTCTTGGAGCAGAAGATATGAAGATGGCAAATCAGCAAGCTACTGATCCTAACAGACAAATCATCTTCATCAAACCTTCAACTGGGACTTCTCAAGATAAATCCAAAAGAGTTTGACAGTTTCTTTTCTGCTTTTGAACTTAAATTTTATTTGTTGTAAATATGTCACCGGGCAATCTTGTTTATATCTGCTGCAACTTTATAGTTCTGGCAGATATTATTTTTCTGCTTTGTGATTTTTCTTTTATTGTTGTTCATAGTGACCTCACCCAAATAGGGAGAGATTGTTGGAACCCCACCTTGTTTAGGGTTGATTTGGGCTAGGTTCACTATTAGGTTTCTCTGATGACCCACATGTATAGTCTAGGGTCATAAGTCTTTTTCTAGGTCTAGGTCAGGTCAACAAACTTAGCTTGGATTGGATCAACCTTCAGATGATATAGAGATAAAAGACCTGTAGAGAAAAGCAGTTTTCTTAGAGCAGAAAAGTTGTTTGAAGATTGCTGAACTAACCTCAACTTTCGTCGATCGGAGATCGACGAACTTAGTTCTTGTTCTTTGAGCTGAGTTCAACGAAATCTTAGCTGAGATCGACAAACTCCGATCTCTTCCCAGAAGTTCAGCACGACGATATGACTATCTCAGTTCGACGATTTTGGAGCTCACATTGGAAAGAGAATTTTTTATTTAGAGATCTTGGAGCTTAAGTCGACGAAAGAGTGGTTCCATTCGACGATATTTCTACTGCTTATCTTCTTTATTCAGCTCGACTATATTGGATCTCAGGTCGACGAAACTTGTTGAGTTCAACTATATTCTCTCAGATTCAGTTCGACTATTTTCCCCGCAGTCTTCCAGTATTAACTAAGGCAACTTGATTTCAAATTTATTATTATATACCTATAATACTCTGATAATTAATGCTACACATTCTCAAGAATATATCCGTTCCAAGGCAGCATTAATTATGGTATTCACAGAGTAATTGACTTATTTACTGGGACAGTTAAGAAAACAAATTAATGGCATTTTCTAGCCGTTATACTCCCAGGATTTTGGCAAGAAATCAAGAATAAAATTCAAAATTCAAAAGCGTATTTTCTGGAAAAGGATATATAAGGTTTTCTCTATCTTCAAAAAAAGTAGAGACATACAGATACAATACAAAAAACTGAAGAAGAACACAACCTTCATACATTCACAGTCTTCTTCAGTCTTGCTTCAGGAATTTCAAGAGACAAATAATCTTCATCAGTCTAAGAGTTCCCTGAAGATCTTAATCAATCTGAAGGACTACACCCTGTGCAAAGCTTACACACTCCTGATCAGATCTATAACTCATGGGGAGCTTTGACAATAGCACAATCCACTAGTCATCTCTCAGATTATTGACAGTGAAGAACATCATCTTTATTTTCTTTCACCACTGTAAAATAGTTTTTTAACTCCCTTCAAAAGTTATCATTTGGTTGTCAAGCCTCCTAACCAAAAGAATTAGTTTGGTTTTTGAGCACCTGAACAAAAGCTCAAAGGGTTGCGAGATCTTCCTTAGAAAAATTGATCTTGTGGTGGCAGGGAACCTGATCAAAAACCTGTAGTGGATTCCTACCAGGGTGGTAGAAGAGTGGATGTACCCAAGTTTAGGGGAACTACTATAAAATCTGTGTCGTCTAGTTTGCCCTTATTTTTTATTTTGCTGTGCTGTGATTGTCTTTGTTTTTATTTCTCTTTATACATATAAAAATCACTTATTTTAATTTCATTATAAAAACTAATCAAAGTTTTTAAAATACTATATTCACCCCCTCTAGAGTTAAGTCAGATCTATCCCTCACTTTCAGATCTATTCAAGGATTCCTTCAGTGGACTTTTCAGTAGGCTTTTCAGGAGAGATGAACAGGGGATCATCTGAATTGAGTTCTTCTATCATTGTGGTAATGTCAGCTTCAGTAGAGGAGACTCTGACATTCACTTGAGCATATGTGAGATTTTCTTGAACAGAGGAAGAATCCACATTTATACCTGAGCCGTCAACATGCATATAGGTGCTCGATGACGTGTCATCTCAGCTCGACGAACTTGGTCCTCAGTTTGGCAAGTATATTTTCAAGTTCGATGATTTTGGAGCTTAGCTCGACGAAGAATAATTATCAGCTCGACGAACTTGGTGCTCAGGTCAACGAAAGCTTTACTGAGGTCGACTAACTCCATCCAGGTTCTGCTCGACTAATCTTCTCTACAGATTCTCAGATCGACTAATTTAGTTTAATATCAGTAATTAAGAAAGTAATACTCTGATAATTAATGCTCATATTCTTAAGAATATAGTCGTTCCTGGCAGCATTAATTTGAGATTTCACAGAATTATTACTTAACATATTTAATAGGACAGTTGAGAAAATGCATTGAAGACAAAAAAATAGCTATTCCATTTCACAAAAAATATGTAGTGGACTTTAAGGAATTTGAATTTCAAATCAGCAATCAAGATATAAAAGAAATTTTTGATGATTATTGTACAATAAGATAGAACAAGCCTAACAGTCAGGTAGAAGAAGAGAACATCTACATATAGAGAACAAGAAACAGAGACACTGAACTTCTTGTTCTTCATCATTCTTCTTCTTCAAGATTTTCTTCTAGCAAACAATCATCATTCTGAGATCAACTTCACAATCAATCAGATACATATACTGGAAGGAGAAGTTTTCAATTTGAAGGACTACACCCTGAAGCAAAGTCTCCACTTCTGACCAGATTTCAATAACTCAGGGGCAGCTTTGACAACATCACTAAATCCACTAGTCTTCTCAGAGGATTGAGACAGAGAAGAGAATATCAATCTTATTTTCCAACTATGTACAGGATTATAACTCCCTTCAAAAGTTAATCCCTTAGTTGTCAAGTCTACTGATCAAAAGACTTGGTTTGGTTTTTGGGAACCCGATCAAAAGCTCAAAGGGTTATTAGATCTCCCTTGAAAATAGATCTTGTGGTGATATGACACCTGAATAAAAACCTGTTGTGGCAGGGCACCTGATCAAAAACTTATAGTGGATCCCTACCAGGGTGGTAGAAGAGTGGATGTACCCAGGTTTATTGGGGAACCACTATAAATTGTTTTGTGTCGTCTGCTTGTACTCTGCTTTTTATTTTGCTGTGCTGTGATATATTTTCTTTTCTTATATATATATATCACCTATTTTAATCCGTTGTAAAAACAAATCTAAGTTTTTAAAATACTCTATTCACCCCCCCCTCTAGAGCTAGTTAGATCAATCCCTCAGCATCTGAGGCATCACTTTCTATTGGTATCAGAGCATATCTGATATCACTTTCAATTGGTATCAGAGGGATAGGTTACTTGGTTGTACATGCTAATACCTGAACCAAAAGATCTTTGCTTGATCTTATCTACTATAGTTATATTTCATATCATGCCACAAAATAAAGAGTATTCAAGCACCAGACCTCCAGTGTGCAATCTAAATAAGTTTACACTCTGGAAGGAAAGGATTATATTTTATTTGAATTCTATTGATGAGGACATATACAATTCTATTTTTACAGGTCCCCCACAAACAGTGGCAACTACAAGCACAAGTGTTGTTCCACCACCTGAGTGGATTGATGCTCAGAAGAAGCTGAAAATTGCAGATGCCAAAGCCATGAACATTTTGGCTCAAACAATGTCTGATGACATATTTCAGAAAGTTGTTGAATGCTCTTTAGCCAAGGATATCTTGGATCCCTAAATGCTATGGTTGCTGGTTCAGCAGATGAAAGAAAGGACAGAAGGTCCCACTTGATTTCTCCATATGAGAATTTCAAGAAGGGTGAATCTGAATCAGTTGCTGAGATGTACACTAGACTCAGCCTCATCATCAATGAGTTGAAAACTCTTGACAAGGACATCTCATTGATAGAAGTCAATGACAAGATTCTTATGTGCTTCCCAAGCACATGGGACTTTAGGATCTGGCCAATCAAGGAAGCCAGAAGCTTGAATGAGATCTCAACATAGACCTTGTTGGGAAAGCTTAAGTCCTATGAGAAACTTATCAAGACAAGAGAAGCTGAGCAAAAGACTACCTCATCTTCAATAAGGAATGAACAAAGCATTGCTTTCGAAGCATGTGAAGAAGCTGAAGAATCCAATCCAGATAATGAAGACCTACCGAGTCTCTTGGCAAAGAGATTTTATAAGATGGCAAGGAAGGATTTCAGAAGAAGACCTTCCAGAAATGAAGACAAACCCAGGTATGACAAAACCCCAACTAAAGAAATTATTTGTTATGGGTGCAGGAAACCTAGACACATATTGCCAGAATATTCTGAGAAGAAGAAAGAAAAGAAGAAGGAGAAGGACTCCAGAAAACATTCCAGCAAGCCCTCCTCTAGTAAATACAAAAAGAAAGAGAGAGGATTTGTTGCAGAGACTTGGAGTGACTCAGAGTCAGAATCTTCATCCAGCTCCAATGAGGATGAAGAAGAGGCCAAATCCATAGAGATATGCTTAATGGCAATCAATGCCTCTTACAACAACTCTAATGCTGCAGATTCAGAAGTAGAAAATTTAGATGATGAATCCATGTCAGAAGAAGATCAGGTAATCTCTTATTTTGATTTTTTTCTTCTGATCAATTTAAAATAGATTTCAAACTATTGTGTAATGATTTAATTAAATCTGAGAAGGAAATCAAACTTCTCAGAGAGAAATTAATTGAATTTGAAAATATTTCTTCAGAAAATTTAAAACTTAAAGAAGAATTAAAAATAGCTAATGAACAAATACTATCATTAGAAAACAAATTAAAAGAGGCTAAGCAATTTGAAGAATCCCTAAATAGGAGAAGGATCAAATTGATGGACATCACAAGCACAGTGAATATCAGAATTAATGACAAGCTGGGCTTGTGCGCTTCATCAAGTCAGCCTCCTATTCTTTAGAAAAATATTTTATCAACTCCCATAAAATTCATCTCTGCTAAAGAAAAAGGAAAAGAAGTTTTATAACTTACAAATAAAAATACTGAAATCTTACCAAAGAATAAATTAATGAAAAATAAAAATTCACAGAAAAATCATGTTCAACAAAATTCGTCGAACCGAGATCGACGAAATCAGTATTATGCGTCGAACGACGATCGACGAACTCTGAACCTAGAATTTGGGTACAACTACTCATTTTCGGGTGCTCGACGAAATCAACATGTTTCGTCAAACATTGATCGACAGTCGTAGACCACAGGAAATGAGTATTATCATTATATGAACCGAGATCGACAAAATCAATAATTTTCGTCGAACTCAGTTCGACGAACTCAATTAAATTCGTCAAAGTCAAATACCAAAAACATAAATTTTAATTTCTATCAAACTAATAATCAGAAACCTAAACTTGTTATTCCTTTTACTCAATGGATAATTCCTCCTAGGAGATATCATCCATTAGGATATAAGGATAAACCTGTTTGTTCCAATATTTCTAGTTATTCTTATGAATGATATCAAGGACTCAAGGTCACCTGGGTCAAGAACAACTAATCTTATTTTGTACAGGTAAAGCACTATCCTACCATAGAGCAATAATGGTATCTGGATAGTGGCTGTTCAAAACATATGACAGGATATAAAGGCAACCTAATAGATTTCAAAGCTAAGCTCGGACCAAAGGTGATTTTTGGAGACTCCAACTGTGGACAGACAAAAGGTTATGGAAATGTCAAAGTTGGAGTTGTTACCTTCAGGAAGGTAGCATATGTAAATGGTCTCAAGCATAACCTAATATTCATAAGACAGTTATGTGATGAAGGTTATAAGGTATCATTTAATCAGTCATCTTGCTTTATTACTTCTGATAACAACAAAATTGTTTTAAATGGAATTAGACAAGAAAATATTTATGTAGTAAATTTTAAATCAGCTAGTACAAAAATTTATTTATTTAATCAAATTAGCTCTACTAATGATTTATGACATAAGAGACTAGGCCATGTAAACTTTAGGAATATTGCAAAACTATCTAGGGACAACCTTGTTAGAGGACTGCCTTCTGGTTCTTACAAGAAGGAAGGACTCTACAGGGTTTGTCAATTAAGCAAACAAACTAAAAATAGTTATAAATATATTAATAAAAGTGATTCACCCAGGATTTTGTACTTACTACATATGGACCTTTTTGGCCCTATTGTTGTACAAAGTTTGGGAGGAAAGTCTTACACTTTAGTTATTGTTGATGACTTCTCTAGATTCACTTTGGTGTTCTTTCTGATAAACAAGTCAGGTAACTTTAAAGTTCTTACAGGTTTTCTTAAGAGCATACAGATTGAGTACTCTACTCAGGTTGCATTGATCAGATGTGATCATGGCACCGAGTTTGAATATCTTCTCATACAAAAATTCTGTGAGAAGGAAGGTATCAGTCATTATTTTTCTGCTCCTAGAACTCCTCAACAAAATGGGGTCGCAGAAAGGAAAAATAGAACCCTTATTGAATCCGCTGTGACATTGCTTGTCGATGCTTATTTGCCACTATCCTTTTGGGCAGAGGTTGTGAGCACAACAAATTATATTCTAAATAGAAGTTTAATTCATAAACTAAAGGTTAAGACTCCCTATGAATTTCTTAAAGGGAAGTAACCTAAAGTAGATTATTTTAAAGCTTTTCGCTGCAAAAGTTACATTCATAATAATAATAAGAAACACCTTAGAAAGTTTGAAGCAAAGGCTGCAGAGGGAATTTTCCTTGGATATTCCCAAATCAGCAAAGCTTATAGTGTATTTAATAAGTCAACATTTAAAATGGAAGAATCTGTGCATATTTATTTTGATGAAGCTAACATGTTTTACAAGAAAAAGGATTCTTATACCAAAGAAACTTTGCAGGTACCCTATCTATGTGAGAAGTTGGATGACTTAAACCTTACCCAAGAGGTTACATCTCGTCCTTCTCCACAGATTGATGAAGAAAGTGAAGAATAAAGTGCTGAAGTAGTTGAACCAACAACAGTAACTATAATTCCACAAGAGGAATTAATTCCACAAGCTGTTGATCATCCAACTCCTCCTGCTAATCCTATCATACTTAGAGATCATCACATATCTCAAGTGATTGGAGACATATCAGCTGGTGTGTAAACAATGCATCAACTCAACCAAGATTTGATGCTTGCTTGCTTCATTTCTCAACTTGAGCCTCAATCCATAAAAGGTGCAGAGCAAGATCCCCACTATATTATTGCAATGCAAGAGGAGCTTAACCAATTTGAGGGGTGCAGAGTTTGGGATTTACTTCCTAGACCCAAAGACTACCCAGTCATTGGAACTAAATGGGTGTTCAGAAACAAATTGGATGCACAAGGATCAATTATAAGGAACAAAGCAAGATTGATAGCCCAAGGATATTCACAGGAAGAAGGCATTGATTATGACCAGACCTTTGCCCCTGTTGCAAGATTGGAAGCTATCAAGATTTTTCTTGCATATATAGCATTCAAGAAGTTCAAGGTTTACCAAATGGATGTCAATAGTGCATTCCTCAATGGAGAATTAAAAGAGGAAGTTTATGTTGAACAACCTCCATGTTTTATCTACTCAACTCATTCATCTTATGTTTTCAAGTTGCATAAAGCTCTTTATGGTTTAAAGCAAGCTCCATGACCTTGGTATGAGACCCTAGCTAGCTTTATTTTAGAACATAAGTTTACTAGAGGAATTGTAGATAGAAGATTATTCATTAGACATCATAAATCAACAATTTTGCTAGTTCAAATCTATATAAATGATATAATACTTGGCTCTACTGATTCCAATCTTTGCAAAAGGTTTTCTGACCTGATGCACTCAAAGTTTGAATTGAGTAGCATGGGTGAACTATCCTACTTCCTTGGTTTCCAAGTGAAGCAAACCCCTGATGGTATCTTTTTATCCCAGTCAAAATATGCTAAAGAGCCACTTAAAAGATTTGGGATGACTGATGCATCTGCCAAGAAATCGCCCATGCCATCCAATGTTGTAGTTGATTCTGATGAACAAGAAAAACCAGTTGATCAGAAAACATATAGGGCTATTGTTGGGTCCTAATTGTATCTGACAGCTAGTATGCCAGATATTATGTTTGCTACTTGTATTTGTACTAGATTTCAGGTAAGCCCTAAAGAATCTCATCTTATCTTATTAAAAAGTATTTTGAGATATATAAAGGGTTGTCCTAATCTAGAAATCTGGTATCCTACTGAGTCAGAATTTGATTTAACTGGATTTTTAGATGATGACTTTGCTGGATGTAGAGTTGAAAGGAAAAGCACATCAGGAACTTGTCAGTTCCTTGGTGATAGGCTTGTGTCCTGGTTTTATAAAAAGCAAACTTTTGTGTCGACATCAACTGCTGAAGCTGAATACATAGCAACAGACAGTTGTTGTTAACAATTTTTGTGGATTCAAAATCAGCTCCTGGATTATGGTTTCAACTTAAATAATTCAACTATCTTTTATGATAATACCAGTGCTATTTTAATTGCACAAAATCCAGTGCATCATAGTAGACCAAAGCATATAAAAATAAGGTATTATTTCATTAGAGATTGTGTCGACAAAAATAAAGGTAAACTTGTCTTTATCTCTACTGATTTACAAAGAGAATATATTTTCACCAAACCCTTAGCTGAAAAGAAACATCTGTTCTCCCTAAATCAGGTATGTATGATCAATGGAGATGGTGTAATTTGATTTCTGTCTGTGGTCTATGAACTGCTCATTTTTCGTCGAACGGAGTTCGACAAACTCTGAACGCTTCGTGGAGTGTTCGTCGAATGGAGATCGAAGAACTTTCCTTTCTGAAAATGTTCGTTTAATGGAGATCGATGAATTTGTTTCAAAAATCTTTTCGTCGAACGGAGAACAATGAACTGTTTTCCCCCTCTTCAAACTTTGATCGACGATTTTATTTCTTTATGAGATTTTTTGTCGAACTGAGTTCGAAGTTTTTAATGTTTCGTCAGACAGAGTTTGTCTTTTCATTTTTTGAAAACATATAATAGGGTTTTCATCAAACTCCATCCAGCACTTTCCAGTTCCCATGAACTTGATCTTTTGACTTTGCAGGCTTGGCGATTTCAGCGATGACTCTTTCTGGAATGAAGTTTGATGCAGGATTTGGCATCAACATAGACTCTTTCAACCACTCCGATTAAGTCTTCAGGAACATACTCCAGTTATTTGAAGCACCACAGCTGAGACAATTTATGACCCTAAGGATCAAACTCCCGGTGTAGGAAATAAAAGAATGGGTTTTCATAACAACCTTTCTAGATCCAACCTCCATTACTGGAACAATTTCTAGACAACGAGTTTCTCTTTCCCCTGCCATTCTAACTGAACTTTTTGGATTTGTTAATGGGGAAGATGATTATGAATTATCTAACACTGAGTTTGAAGATATGCTAGTTATAATGGGTCACTCCCAGGGAAACCCTAACAAGTTGTTCAAGAAAAACTTATATGCTGAATATAAGTTTTTGGCAGATATAGTTAGGAAAGTAATCTTGGTAAACACTCAGCCCATGATTACATTGCCATGCATCAATTCCTTCTGATGTGTGCCTTGGTTAATCACAAATCTGTGAATTGGGGAGAGATTATCTTTGACTTGATTAAGAAGAAAATAAGTAAGAAGGATGTTTGTTTTGGAAGAGTTCTGGGAATCTTCCTACAGTCTAAGGTTCCAGAACTGTTGGTATCCCAGACCATTTTATAAATGCTTCTAAGAGGATTACCTCTGCCCTCTTTGACAGATGGGAGAGGGTTACCCCAAAGCCCTCCTGGGCCTCCTCTTCCAGGATAGCTTATGAGGACACCGGGGCTGCAATAGCCACTTCACCAACCCCTGAAGAAGCTCCTGCTCCTCATATTTCCTTCATCAACTCCCCTCCATCTCAACATCATTCAATATTTCCTTCATCAGCTCCCTTTGTTGATGTGACTACAATTCAATAACCATCTACAGATACACCCTCTACTTACATCTCCTTTGTCTCACCATCCAGACAACAATCACCAATTAACATTACTGTGGAAACACTATCTCCACCTCCTCAATCTCCTCTACCACCACATCAACCATCACATATTGATGACACACTATACATAGATCCACTATTATCATCTCTTAATTTTGATCTACTATCATCTTTATCTCCACAACCATCTCCACAACCATCTCCACAACCATCTCCACAACCATCTTCACAACCATCTCCACAACATTCCCCTATTCAGGAAGATACTATACTCTCTTATACTATACTCCCTGATGTCACAACCTCCACAATTCCAAGAGATATTTGAACATATTCCATCCTACAAGCATTCATTTGTCCAATAAGTTCCATGCCCTCTTCTGTTATATCAACAAACATTCTTGAGCTTATTACCCCTACCCTCAAGAAACTGATAGCAGAAGCCATTACTCCACTTGTTGCCTCCATATCTGGACTTACTTCATAGCTTGCTTCTTTCACCTCTTCCCCTTCTTCTGGGGGCCTGGGTTCAGGACTCTCTGAAATCAGGCAGGGGGAGATGTTCCATGAAAAAGCTCCAGCAATTCAAGAAGAAGTTCCTGCAGATATTCCAGTTGCAGCAGATGCAGTTATTACTGAAACTGATACTGAAATGATTTATTTTGAAGAAGAGTCAGTTGATACTGAGATGATCACTGTTATTGATTTCATCATCAATCCCACAGTGGATATTCATTCATTACTTTATTCTTTTGATACAGTTTATAGATGCATTTTACCAGTTTTTGATAGAGTTGATACAGTTTCTGATTACTCTAAAGCAATAGTCTGTTATTCTACTCCAGTTGATTCTTCAGTCTTAGAAGAAATTAGAAATAGTTTCTGTAATATTTCTTCCAGTATTTCTGTTATAGAGCCAAAGGCTCTCTCTCCACTAACTTTTGGCTGGACTGAATCTCCCATGTCAGGCATGGATGAGATTATGTTTGAAGATATAGACACTACAAATACTGATGTACAGATTAGTGCAGAACATATAGTTCCACAGCCTCAGGCTGAAGAAGAAAATGTAGCTGAATAGCCACAGGATAACAAAATAGATACAAGTATACAACCACAGGCTCATCCTGTACTTTCTGAGGCAATACTTAAACAGATCAATGCTCTTTATGATAACCATGCTGATGAATCTGATGATGATGATGAAGAATATGATGAGTCAGATGACTCTAGTTCCAAGAAGAGAAAAGTTAAGAGAAAGGCTCCAATAAAGGCTGCTCCAAAACCAAATCCCATAGCAGACACTCCCTACTACATTATGCACAACATTACTCTCACTCCAGATACTCCCTACTGGATGAGACTTTCTAAGAATGAATAAAAGAGAAGAAAGAAAATGAAGAAATATAATTCTCCCCCTAAGAAGTCTTGGAGAGGACCTCCTCCTCCTCATCCTCCCGCAGTAGGATCAACAGGAAATTTTTCTCAAGTTCAAAGGTCTTCTTCTTATCAATCCAGACCAACTCATAGCAGCAAAGAAAGATCTTCAAGATTAGACACTCAATCTAGCACCCAATAGGGAAAAAACAGCAGCTTCAGCTGCATGATAGTCAAGGTAGTCAGCTAACAGAATAAGGTAGCCAGGAAAAAGAAGAATCTAGTCCAGAGAGGCCTCCCTCTGCAACATATGATCCAAAATTGGATCCAAACTATAGAATGGCCTGGTTTAATGATCTGATAGCTCTATCTAAGACAAGGAAGGCCAAGGAAGAAGGAAAGGATTCCTCTCATTTCTTTACTATGTCATCTTACAGGAAGAAAGAACTGGACAAATATAAGGTACAAAATCTTTTCAATGTTGATACTTACATGAATTTGCATCTAGAAGCTGTAGTGCCCAGAGCTGCAACTGTGAAAATTCTTGGTGCTCAAGACATGAAAATGACTCAAAGAGAAGCTACGATCCCAGAAGAAAGATGATTTTCACAAAACCTGCTTCATCTTCAGATGCTTCAAAGAAACAGTGATAACTCTCTGATTTTGCATTTTGAATTTTATTTTTGCTATATGTAAACTCATAAGGCACTTATGTTCATATCTGCTGAATGTTTTTAAAATTTTTTCATATATTTTTTTTATTGCTTTGTGATTTTGTTTATTTTTATTTTGCATAGTGACCTCACCCAAATAGGGGGAGATTGTTCGTACCCTACTTGTGATTTGGGCTAGGTTCACTATTAGGATTGATGACCCACCATGTATAGTTTAGGGTCATATGTTAGTTTCAGGATTTAGGCTATCACATTAGGTTAGATCACTGAGACCTACCTTCAGAAGACTTTAGAGAACACAAGACTTATGAGACGAGGCAGTTTTGAAGATTACAGAAAATTTTTTCGACGATAACTGAACTCAGCTCGATGATCGTCAAACTCAGCTCGATGAACTCAGAGTTCCTTCTCTGAGTTGAGCTCGACGAAATTCTAGCTCAGGTCGACGAACTGTGAGCTTATATCAGAACCTCAGCTTGACAAAGTGCCACCTCAGCTCTACGAACTTGCGGCTCAGTTTGGCAAGTATTTTTTCCTGTTCAATGATTTTGGAGCTCATCTCGACGAAGAATAATTATCAGCTCGACGAACTTGGTGCTCAGGTTGACAAAAGCTTTATTGAGGCGACTAACTCCATCCAGGTTCTGCTCAACTAATCTTCTCTACAGATTCTCAGATCGACTAAGTCAATTTAATATCAGTAATTAAGAAAGTAATACTCTGATAATTAATGCTCATATTCTCAAGAATATAGTTGTTCCTGGCAGCATTAATTAGGGATTTCACAAAATTATTACTTAACATATTTACTGGGATAGTTGAGGAAATGCATTGAAGACAAAAAACGGCTGTTCCATTTCCCAGAAAATATTCATAGGACTTTAAGGAATTTGAATTTCAAATCAGCAATCAAGATATAAAAGAAATTTTCAGAAGATTGTTGTACAATAAGATAGAACAAGTCTGACAGTCAGGTAGAAGAAGAGAACATCTGCATACAGAGAATAAGAAACAGAGACACAGAACTTCTTGTTCTTCATTATTCTTCTTCTTCAAGCTTTTCTTCCAGCAAACAATCATCATTGTGAGATCAACTTCACAACCACTCAGATATATATATTGGAAGGAGAAGTTTTCAATTTGAAGGCCTACACTCTGAAGTAAAGTCTCCACTCCTGACCAGATTTCAATAACTCAGGGGGAGCTTTAACAACATTACTAAATCCACTAGTTTTATCAGAGGGTTGAGACATAGAAGACAATATCAATCTTATTTTCCAACGGTGTACAGGGTTATAACTCCCTTCAAAAGTTAATTCATTAGTTGTCAAGTCTCCTGATCAAAAGACTTGGTTTGGTTTTTGGGCACCTGACCAAAAACACAAAGGGTTGTTAGATCTCCCTTGAAAATAGATCTTGTGATGATAGGGCACCTGAACAAAAACCCGTGGTGGCAGGGCACCTGATCAAAAACCTATAGTGGATTCCTACCAGGGTGGTAGAAGAGTGGATGTACCTAGGTTTATTGGGGAACCACTATAAATATCCTTGTGTCGTATGGTTTTGCGTTGTTTTTTTATTTTATTGTGTTATGATATATTGTTTTTCTTATATATATATCACCTATTTTAATCCGCTGTAAAAACAACTCTATGTTTTTAAAATACTCTATTCACCCCCCCTCCCCACTAGTTAGTTAAATCAATCCCTCAGTATCTGAGGCATCACTTTCTATTGGTATCAGAGCATATATGGTATCACTTTCACAGATTTAACGTCTCAACCAAGTCCTTGATTTCCTCTTTCAAGGAGTGGACTTCATCTCTAAGAGGAAGTAATTGTGCAATTTCTTCCTTCAGATTTCTTCCACTGCCTTGAGGGAGGCAATCTCTTTAACTTACTTTTGGACTACCTTATGACATTTGTTGAAAGTTTTTAACAAGTTCTTGTGCTGAGCCATCAACTCTGATTCATTCTCGTCAGGGGAGTAGTCTTCATGACCATTAGAGGAAGTTTTAGATTCTTAAAGAATGGTATGTGGGTTTACCTTCCCATGTTATTCAGAGTCGCCCACTTCCTCGTCAGACTGAGCCATAAGCCCAGAGTAAACTTCTTCATTTTCGGAACTTGACTCACTCGAGTCACTATCACTGAGAGTCTTCGTCTTTTTGGCAATGAAGCTCCTCCTCTTTCTTCTTCCCTTTTAAGGATCATTTCTCATCCTTCCATGAGCTATCCTTCTTCTTGTAGGTACACTCCGCAATCATGTGACCTTATTTGTTACAATAGTAACAAACAATGTTAGAATAAAACTGTTTGTTCAATTTGGACTTATATAAGTCTTCCTTGTTGTAGCTTTTATTGGTTCGATCACTGTCACGTCGTGATCTTCTGGAGTTTGAAGAGGACTTATTTTTCATCTGTCTCCTCTTACTTAGCAGCTTCTTGAACTACTTGGAGAGGAGGGATAATTCTCCATCTGATAGCTCGGAGCCATATGTGCTAGGCTCCGAGTATTCCAGAGTGTGAGGAGCTCGTGTCCTTACTGGTGACACAACTTTAGATTTTCTTGAGCCTTCTGCCTTCAGGTCCACAGACTTATCTCTGCTGGAACTTTTGTTGTTCTGCTCCTCCTTCTTTCGTGTATTCATTTGTAGCTCAGAGGAGAGCAACTTTCCGAATTGGTTCTACGGGTCTATCTCCAGCAGCTTCCCGAATTCTCTTATGGCTATAACTTTTATATCCCAGTCCTCTGTCAAGGATCAAAGGAACTTGTTGTTTAGTTCACCATAAGTGTAGACGCGGCCGTAGTTTCTGAGACCGTTCAATATCTTGAAGAACTTCTAAAAACTATCAGCTATGGAGTCATCAGTACCTTGCTTGAAGCCTTCGTACTCCTGGTTCAACAACGATCTACAATCATCTCTCACTTCTTCTGTACCTTCCATAAGGACAACAAGAAAGTCCCATATCTCTTATGCAGATTTGTAGTGGAATAAGTTCTGGAGGATTGAATTGTCCACTGCACTAGCTATGATATTCTTAGCCTTCTTATCAAGGGAGACTAAGGCAATCTCATCCTTAGTAAGATCCATCATCTTCTTTGGAATCATAATAGCTGGATTTATTGTTGATGCCTGAGTAGAGATGTGAGGTCTTTCTTCCACTACTTGGAAATTCCTTGGATCAGCGGCTTCCATGTAGAACCGAACTCATTCTTTCCACGTGAGAAAGTTTTCCTTTGTGCATATCAGTAGCTTCATGGATTACATGTCTTTGCTTCCTTCCATTGTGAAGGTGCAGAATCTTTGAACGCTAGATCAGCAATCTTGATCAAGGTATTAAACTTATTTGACCAACCTCTCTCTGATACCAATTAAAAGTATCTAGCGTCTACCTAAATCACCTGGAGTGGGGTGAATAGGTGTTATTTGTATCTTTTGCGGAATAAAAATATTTAAAAGACAAGCACACAAAAACAGAGAATTTTATAGTTGTTCCCCGTATTGGGTACGTCCACTGTCCTGCCTTGCCTATCTACCACAAAGGGTACGATTTAGATACTTCACCTTTCTCAGATTATCACAATCTTACACCTCGGAGCAACGCCCCTACACCTTGGAGAACGAGATCTCCTACACCTCGATCCACAAACTGGATCTACAACCTCAATCCACACACCGATCTACAAACTTAGAGATAGAACTCCTACAAACTCGGAGACAAAGCTCCTAGAAATGAAAAAAATAATTTACAACGATAATGAAAATGTTTTACACTTCAGATCTAAAATCTTCAGGAATCTTTCTTCTTGAAATTTGAAAATCTTGGTGATTATGTTGAGGAAGAAAAATCGAGAAGGCTGATCTGAAAGCTAGGATCCGACCTGATCGAATAGAAGTTGAAGAATCTATTGATCTTGTATCTGTAGAATCTTGTCTTGCCTTGAATCGCTGGATCTAGAGAGAGCAACAGAGACGATTGACGATGAAGACGTACGACTTTTCTCCCGAAAATGGAAATTTCTTGAGTGATTCTAATTCTGTTAAAATTATTCTTCTTGTGATTGATTAGCGTTTTTGAATCCTTGAAATGACTTTATATATATCATCGACCAACGGTCAAATGACATTAAGGAATGATCCACGCGATTAAGGAAAGATCAATCATTCTAAACTTAGGCTAATTTGAATTCCTGTCAGAAAATTTGAAACGAGAATTCTCTAAGTCCATTTCTCGAGAAGACGTCGATTTCTCGAGAAATGAATAGCATTCTCGAGAAAAAGATTTGGCTTCTCGAGATAGTACTTGAAGAAAATTTTCTATTAAGTAAACTACTGATTTCTCGAAAAGGATAATATTTCTCGAGAAACGATTTGATTTCTCGAGAAATAATACGGCTTCTCGAGAAATTGACTTAGCGCAAAATTCGTGAAGTAGAATGCTGATTTCTCAAGAAGGATATTATTTCTCGAGACACAGTTTGCTTTTTCGAGAAATAATATGGCTTCTCAAGAAATTTACTTAGCTCAAATTCTAGAACTGAAGACAAATTTCTCGAGAAGAAGACTTCGCTTTTTCGAGAACTTCTTTGCTTTTCTCGAGAATAACTTGGCTTCTCGAGAAATATACAAGGCATTTCTCGAGAAAATGACAGAGTATTTTCAGATAATTTCCTGAGAAGTCTTATAGTTTCTCGAGAGCAGCAATGCTTTATCGAGAAATTTACTTAGACTTCTCGAGAAATACATGACATTTCTCGAGAAAAGGACTTGGGAAATTTTTAGAGAAATTTTTCTTTTCTTTTAAGTTGAAACCAGTAACCCTTCTTTTCATCTATTTCTTTAGTGCTTGAAAAAGAAATGCATCCCAATAGAGAGGTTACATATGAGTCAACACCATGGATCACACAATGAGGGATTACATTGCATGATCCTATGTTTGGTGACTCATTGTATACTGACATTGGTCTACACTTAGCAATAATAACCTTCAAGCACTCTACTAAAAGATGACATCAAATACAAACTTAATTTATCTTAGTTCAACGGTGACTTCATACAAATCTGGGTTATTGTGGATACAATACCCAACAACCCTACTTTACGCACTAGAAAAAAACTCATTTTCTCCCTATACTTAATTTAAAAACTTGCACATCATTAGCATGTTCATTATGTCCTCATGCTCATGTGGAATAAAATGAAGTTAGTTATGTATTTCTTTCCACTGCAAATATATATTATTTTTGTGGACTAGTTGATCCGCTAAACAAGGGACACAGTTCCTTAGCTCTATATTTAAAAATATGTTCTCAAAACAAAAATAAATGTTTTTATATAAAAATTAGATATGAGTGTGATCCTTGCCAGAACATCTGCAGTTGTCCCATGCACGACATGGCATCACATCACATTTTTTCTCTTACTCTGATAACATTTTAAATGTTGAGAAAATGTGAGTTGTGGCACACTTGGACTGCCAACTCAGTATGAGTTGCATCCTCAGCCTTTTTAGATACAGGCACTTAAAAATCTGGAGTGGGGAGCTCAGTGTGAGTCTCCCCCTCAATCTCAACATCCAATCCCAGCAATTTATCTGCTTCAATATCCAAGAACATGTCAAGGATATCTTTAGGTTCCTTTTTTATTATCAATGAGTCCGACATTTATAGAGTATTTTGGACTCATTCGAGCTAGTTTTCACTCACTCGCACTTCACATTTAGAGTATAAATATTTTCTATTTCATTAGTTCACATTTCTCACAAGAAGTGCGTTGTTTAGGCCTGTTATGGTGTGCATTTACACAGTATGTTGTTGGGGGTAAGCACATAGTGCTCCCCATTGTTTTTTTTTGGTGTTTTTTCGGGTGTCTTGCTTATGTTGGAGGTGTGTTCCCAGCCTTTGGTCTGTTGTGCATGTGGGCCGATCTCCTATGGTTCCCACTGTTGAAACCGAAAATCGGTCTCCTGTGGAGTTCACCCTTGGGGAAGGGGTGGTCTCGCGCCTACTTTACTCCTGCATGAAAAACAATAAAGATAAAAAGGAAAGACCGACCCAAGGGCTTGGCCGGGAGGACCCACCACACACCCGGAAGATCTGAGAGCGCTTTCCCTCCTTAGCCAGAGGCCGAGCTAAGGTACCCTCAGAAAGCACTTGAAAACTGGAGCAGGAGAGCACAAGAAGCATGCCTTCTGAGGTACCCCTTGGGTCCTATTTATAGTTTTTTGGAATCTGAACTGCCAATAACCAAATGAACTGACCTGAAGTTACTAAAAAACCCTTGGCTAGGTCTGCCAACAGCCAAACTCCGCTATTTTGAAAGGCTATAGGCAGACCAGCGGGGGCAAAACAGTAAAAAGTACCTCATGCATCCAGGCGAGCAGGGGAGCCTTATCACCTCGGCAGGTCCTGCTCGCCTGCTATTGCCGAGCTCCGTTGCGGGGGCGCGAGCTGGGACGCTGAGCTCACCCATCCATTGGTCGCCATCAGTTGACCTGAGCTTGATGATTCTTAGAATAGCTCGGCGAATGCCGAGCTCGGGGTCGACGAATGCCTGATCTTCGTTCGACGAATGCCGATCTCCTGTCGACGAATGCCGATCTCCGGTCGACGAATGCCGATCTCCGGTCGATGAATGCCAAGCTCGGGCTCATCTTCTCTACTGCCGAGCTTGCCCACTATCTTCAGCCCGATCTGTCTGGTTCTTGGCGACCTTGCTCGCCGGACACGGGGTTGTACATAATTCCCGCTCTTTTTGAGCTTGGCAAAGCTCGGAAAGAAACATCCAACCTCAAGTGTGCGGCGAGCGTGGGGTGGCGAGTTGGAGGGAATCTCTGGGTGGGGTCCACCTGCGTCTATATATATGCACCTGCTCACCTGCCTGACTCTTGCCATTCCCTTTTCTCTAACCCTGCCAAGATGCCGCTCCCCAAGGATATTCAAGAGCGTCTAGACCGAGCTCGCCAGTCTTCTGTAGCTCGCATAGCCGCCCTGACGGCAGTCCCTGCCGCTGTGCCGCAAGGTGGCTCTGTCGAGCCTAGTTCCAAGAAGATGAAACCATTCCCTCAGGCGGCCGAGCCCATCTACAATGACCTGAGGGCCACGTTAGAGCATGAGACCGGCTCCTCCACTCCGCATGCCTCTGAAAGAGGGAGGAACATCGTCGAGGTCTACGACGGCCCGGACCGCCCTCCTGATGGTGCAGAAGACACTGCGCCGCGAGATGCCACCCCGCGAGCCAAGACCACTCTTGGGGACTCGCAGTTCATGACTCCGAAAAACCGTCTTCGGGAGCCGTCCCCTCCCTTTGGGACCTTGGGGCTGAGCTCGTAGAGGCCGAGCATGCCGGTGCGCGCCCCCTCTCCTCGGCAAACTAACGTGGCCGCGGGGGCGGGTCTGGGAACCATCCCCACCCCGATATTTGAGCTTCTCCCACCGGGGACTCATGGACCAGGTCGCGGGAAGGATCTGAGGTTCATCCCTCCCCACATCTCCTTCGAGCTGGCGAGCTCGTAAGGTCAATTTTTCTTGGATTCTTGCCCCATGAGCTTTTCCTGCATTCCTCTTCTTGCTGACGTTTGTCTTCACAGCTTCCCCCAGCCAATCCGCTGCCGAGGAATCTTCGCGGGCAGCCCACTACTCTCCCCTCCCTTCCCCAAGCTCGCTGGACTCTTACCTGGGCCCTAAAGTGGATCAAGGCGAGCTGGTGAGGAGGGAGGTTAAGATTTTAAAGAAACTAGTGTGCGGGGTCCGCGAGGTGCAGGAGGTCAACGAGGCGCTGCAACGCGACTACGCGTGTCTTGCTGACGAGGTGCGGAGCGGCCAGGCTGGCGAGCTGATGTCCCCCTCTCGGCTTCTGGACGAGATAGATGATGGCCTCTCAGCGGCGCAGAGAAATTCGAGGAGGATCCGCGAGCTGCTCCACGTGTGGCAGTCTGGGGGGTGGGAGCCGCGAGGCCGGGGTAGGTAAGAGGGCGGCTCCTTTACCGAGCCGACCGACACTCGCATCCTGATGATCCCCCTGCTAGCGAGCCCCGCTTTTTTATTCCTGAACTTGGTCTCTGTAATAAGTAGTTTTAGAATATTCTTGGACATGTGTTATTCAAATAATATATTGCGATGTTTGACTTAGCCTTGGTTGGGACGTGCTGGAAGTCGACGTGCTGGGGTGGCGAGTTGGGGTGGCGAGCTGAGCCGATTGGATGGCCTGACCCCAGATTTCTTTTTCTATAAATAGCCTCCCCACCCCACCACCAACCACCATATTGTGCTTTTATTGCTCTCTTTACCTCTCTTCCTGCACTTTTCTCCTTTTTTGCTCGCGCTCTGCTTCTTCCTCTGCAAACATGGGCAAGGCCAACCCTGATGCCGACGGCCGCTCCAAGTGCGTGCAACACTTCACTGACTATTGCTTTTTTGAGGGGCATACCAGCGAGGAGGAGCTCGCGGAGTTCAAGGCTGAGTAAGTATCGCCGGGCTTCGAGGCGCGCAGGTCGAGGCAGGGGGAGGACATCAACATTTTATATGAGGATGAGCTCGCCTTCCCCATCTCGCATTGCAAGGTGGGGTTGCGCCTCCCCCTCTGGCCGGAGATCCGGAAAATTCTGAAGTACTATGGCGCAGTACCCGCGCAGTTAAACTCCAACGCCATCGCGATGATGGTGGCGTTCGCGATCTACCTCCGGTGGGAGAGGATTGAGTTCAACCTGACAGTGTTCAGGAAGCTCTTTTCTTACAAGGCGACGTCGGATGGGGTCGCCTACTGTAACACCCCAGATTTTGAGAGAGGGCCGATTTGCGTTTCTGGCCAATTTTGGTTTCTGGCAGGGGGCACACGGCCCGGGACACGGGCGTGTCCCAGGCCGTGTCGACACTTTGCGCTCGGCGAAGTGTCAAGACAGGGCACACGGCCTGCGACACGGGCGTGTCGAGCCCGTGTCGACACTCAGCCCGGGGTGTCGACATTTTTGCTCGACAATGTGTCGAGACAAGGCACACGGCCTAGGACACGGGCGTGTCCAAGGCCATGTGGGTCGGTCAACGAACTTTAGTCGACGATGCTCATTCGACGAGTGTCGAGTGTCGAGTGTCGAGACTGGGGCACACGGCCTGTGACACGGGCGTGTCCCGCTTGGTCGACGATCTTCGCTCGACGTTTTTCCGCGGTGTCGACACAAAGGCTGTCGACGAGTGTCTAGACTTCGCACACAGCTTGGGACACGGGCGTGTCCCAGGCCGTGTCCTTCTCAGGTTGTTTTCGGGGCTGTGTCGATGGAGGCACACGGCCGACCACACGGCCGTATCAGTTGGGACACGAGCGTATCGGGTCGAACACGGGCGTGTTGAATGCCCGTGTGCTGTTCCAGGCACGTCGATTTGTGACTGCGAATGGGGGACACAGCCCTGGACACGGGCGTGTGTCAGGCCGTGTTCGGCCCAGGTATTTTATTTTTCAGACGGATCGTGGCCATTCCTTCCCTTATTTTGGGATCTGATGGTTCAGGACTGCCCTTGCGGAGTTAAGTCCGAGAATAGGGTTAGAAACCCTCATTCTTCTTCAATATTTTCTCTTACTAAATCCTAGAGAGAAGGGAGAGCAAGGAAGAAGGTGAAGGAGGGTTTGGGCTGTAGGAGAAGCTTCGGTGCTCCAAATCGCGAGCCGAGTCCAGATACGTGGAGGCTAGATCGTTGCGAAGGTTTTCATCCGGCTTTTTGCCATGGCAAGGAAGAGGAGTCGGAAGGTAACGACACTTCTCCTCTCGGTCTTAAGATACATGTCTTTAGCATCATTTCTTTTCTAGTTTTGGGCACCAAACACTCAAATGAGAGGGGTTTTGGGTCGCCAAGGTTCAAGAGGAACCTCCGGGTCGATTGAGTCCATCCCCAGCATGATTTGCATTAGAGATCCGCTCCGTTAGTGGATTAGTAATGGTGGGTGAAGCCGTAGTCGCGACCGTTAGTCCGACTTGGTGATGTTGCATACGAACTTTAAGGATTCGTAGAGTTTCCGTTGCGGCAAGATGTCGTTTGTGATGTGGTGATGTTTTTCCCCTTTTTCTCGAGTGAGTACGTGTAGTCAGAACCGGACAAGGTTAGCTCCTCGTGGCGGTAGATGGTTTCCTTGGTGGACAAGGTTAGCTTCGCATGAGTTGTAGATGGTTTCCTTGGTGCGCGGGAACGCTGCAGTACAAATGAGGGACCAGAGTGGAATTGTCTTGGTTTGTGATGTGCCAAGGCATGGCTATGTCTCCGTGGTCGGCTGACTATCCCGTGACGTTCACGTCATGTGTGGAGAGTATCCCAGCGAGACTAGTCCCCTTCTGTGAGACTAACGAGAATCCCAAGCATGGTGGCAAGCCCGGGCAATGAGGCCATGAGCGGGTGGGGTCCGACAAGGCTTCTTAGAATCGGTCAGTTTGTGTTTGTTGGAATCCTGACATGAGACATCAGAGCTTGTAGGTAAGCCCGGGTCTAAGACCTTGAGCGGGTGGGGCCTTTGCAAGAGTTCCATGTGGCGGCCAGTGTGCCGTTGGGGGAAATTGAATCACCCCCCTTTTGTTTGTGGCTTTATGCCAACGGGGAAACGATGAGTACCCATGTGATGTGATGATGTGCTAGATGCATACGAGATAGGGTGCCTTGGGTGAAGCCCGGGTTGTTGCATACATGATGCATAAGTAGGCCCTTTTTATTATATGCTCAACCATTAGAGAACATGTATGATGTGTGTGACATCCAAGCCTGTTTTTGTAGTCTCTTTTCTTGCTTATGAATACTGCATACGAAGTGCTAACTTGCAGGTTGGAGGAGTACCCCGGGGTCCGTTAGGAGCGGCCGGGAGGAGATGTGTTTGTTACACAGTTTGAGGTCAGCCTTTGCTGACCCACGTTACTAATAATTTTTACAGCAAGGATCGCACGCAGGAGCTAGCTCGCCGGCCAGAAAGGCCTAAGCCTCATGAAATGTTTCTTCTCTTTTGTAGCTCTACTTATATGATGTTGTATGTTTGAGACTCTTGTTGTCCGGCTTGCATGCCGAGCTAGACTAGGAGTGCTATGCACTTTGTTGACTGTTGTACTATTTGAGTTTGGACACTTGTTGTAAGGCCATAAGGCCATTGTTATTACTCTTCTAGTAGTGGATAACTTCTTGTCTTGCTTGTGTTTCCGCTGTGTTGTGCAAGAGTTTTGAGTGTGGGTAGTTATATCATCTTATAATACTAAAGCTGTGGCATCCGTATGTTGTGGGGCCCCAGCCGGACCAATATTATACGATCTGTTAGAACACCCTATTACTGATTTGGGTCAGGATCACTATGTCTCTAGGAAACCAGTTTTTGACCTCCTGTATAGATCTAAAGGTAAATTAGAATTGAGTCTAAGGGTTAGAAGTCTAAGTTTGGAAGCTGCCCTCAAGACCAATAATTTTCAGTTTGAGACTAAGTCATATCGTCGAGCTCA
Organism: Platanthera guangdongensis; assembly: GCA_039583875.1. Classification (NCBI taxonomy): domain Eukaryota; kingdom Viridiplantae; phylum Streptophyta; class Magnoliopsida; order Asparagales; family Orchidaceae; genus Platanthera; species Platanthera guangdongensis. The sequence continues at coordinate 84,245,965 of CM077166.1, forward strand.
ACACGACGATTCATCGAACTCCGATCGACGATCGTCTAGCTCAACTTCGATAGATCGTCGAACTCCATTCGACGATCGCTGAGCTCAACTTCATTAAATCGTCGAACTCCATTCGACGATCTGCGAGCTCAGTTCGACGATCTTGACTCAGTATTAGGTCTCTATCTCTGAGCTCAGTTCGACGATCTTTGAGCTCAGATCGACGATATTTTGTTGCTGTATAAGTCCATATCATTGAGCTCAGTTCGACGATAGCAGAGCTCAGTTCGACGTTTTCTGATGACTTCAAGGATTTTCAAGATTCAAATTCAGATCAGTCAAGGAGTTATTCAACAATTAATTCAGAAGATTTTCTAGCCGTTTTCATTTATTTCTGGACCAAGTTTCAAGGGGTTATAAAGGAATGTTTCTTTGGAATTTCCTCCAGAAGACATTTGCAATTAAGGATGCAATTAATGCAGGCCAACGGCTATTCTTGACAGAGGATGTTTTTCTATTCAGTACCAGAGAATAAAAGACAAGAATTTTTTTTAATCTCACTCGGACATCAATAATCCTCAGAACACAGACAAGAAGAACAAGAACAAAATATTCTCTGTCTCAAAGAATTCTCTGAAGAACACGCATCCAAGGAGATAAAACTCTCTGAAATCTTCTGATCTCTCTTGTCTCAAGTGTTCAAGGCCAACATCTTTCAAGACTCCAGACACCTAACATTTCAGTTGTTGCTGAAATCATCTTTTGCTGGAGATCAACTTCTGAAGGCCTATCACCCTACAGCAAAGCTTCTTTTCCTGAACATCTCAAGGACTCAGGGGGAGCTTTGACACCATCAAATCCACATAGTCTTCTCAGCTGATTTGAGAAAGAGAAGACTTCCATAACTCTCTCATCCCCATCTCTGTAAAGGGTTTCTCAAACTCCCTTCAAAAGTTTGAGTTTGGTTTTTGAGCACCTTGTCAAAAGCTCATTGGTGGCAAGACACCTGATCAAAAAATCTGATTTGGTTTTTGAGCACCTTATCAAAAGCTCATTGGTGCCCAGGACACCTGATCAACTCATCCTGCAGTGGATTCCTACCTAGTGTGGTAGAAGAGTGGATGTACCCAAGTTTAGGGGAACCACTATAGCTCCTTGTGTCATCTGGCTTGCTTGTCTCTATTTTTGTTTCTGGCTGTGATTGTTCTGTGTTTGTTTTGTGATTAGTTTAGTTCTGTGATTGGATTTAATAATTGCTTCCCTGTTCACTCAGATTACAACAATTGTTGTAAAAAGTTTTCAAGCACCATATACTCTATTCACCCCCCTCTAGAGTATATCAGATCTAGTTGAACTTTCAATTGGTATCAAAGGGAGGTTGGTTAAACATACCACACCTTGGTGGTTGCACAGGCTAACACCTAAACCCAAAGATTCCTAGTTAGATCTGTTTTATTTTGAGTTTAGTATTAGATTTTGTTTTCACAAATCATGGCCCAAAACAAAGATTATGCTAGCACCAGACCTCCAGTGTGCAATCTATCCAAGTTTGCACTTTGGAAAGTAAGGATCAGATTATACATGAATTCTATTGACGAGGATATTTTTAACTCTGTTTTGATAGTTTGCCCAAGACCTCCAGAGAACTCAAGTACAAATGTTGTTCCACCTCCATCAGGAACATATGTTGATATCAAAAATGGAAGGTAGCTGATGCCAAGGCTATGAACATCTTAGCCCAGACAATGTCTGATGACATCTTTCAAAAGGTGGCTAAATGCAATTCAGCAAAGGAAATATGGGATAAACTCTCTGAAATAGTCTCAGGCTCAGCTGATGAGAGAAAGGACATGAGATCCCACCTCATATCTCAATATGAGAATTTCAAGAAGGGAGAAGCTGAGTCAATTGGAGATATGTACAACAGGCTCAGTCTAATAGTCAGTGAACTCAGGACCTTGGATAAAGAGATCTCACTAACTGAACTTAATGACAAAATTCTAATGTGCTTCCCTAGCACTTGGGATTCAAGAATCTGGCCAATCAAGGATGCCAGAAGTTTGAATGAGATCACCACTGAAGCTCTATTGGGTAAGCTCAAATCTTATGAGCTACTCATTAAGAATAGAGAAGAAGAACAGAAGGCTGCCTCACCAGCCACAAGAAAAGAGAAGACAATAGCCTTCAAGGCAACTGAAGATCAGCCTGAAGACAAAGTCACATGCAATGATGAACTGCTCAGTCTGTTGGCCAAAAAATTTTACAAGATGGCCAGAAAGGACTTCAGAAGGAGATCATACAAGGAGCATGATAAGCCAAGGTATGATAAGTCAATTAATAATAAGGAATTGTCTGCTTTGGTTGCAGGAAACCAGGGCACATTGTTCCTGACTGTCCAGAAAACAAAAACAAGGACAGAAGGGACAAGAAAGAAAGAAGAAAGGAGAAAGACTCCAAGAGGAGTGGCAATGGCAAACCCTCCTCAAGCAAAAACAAACACACAAGAAAGGGGTTTGTTGCTGAATCCTGGAGTTAGACTGAAGAGGAGTCAGAAGCCTCATCCAGCTCTAGTGATGATGAAGATGATGCAGAAGAGAAGGAGTTCTGCATGATGGCAATCAATGCCTCACAACATAATTCAGATGAAGAAGAGTCAGAGTCAGATTCAGAGACTCAACCTGAAGAAGATCAGGTAATTAGTTCATTAGATTTTAATTCAGAGGACTTTAAATCTGAGTTTAAAGCATTATGTTTAGACCTGCTAAAATCTGAGAAAGAAATTATCTCTCTCAGAAATCATTTATCTGAACATAATACCTTAAAGTCAGAAAACCTCAGACTTTCTCAGAAGTTGGAGTGCTGTAGGGAGCAGATAGCTTCACTGAAAAGTGAGCTATCTGAGGCCAAGAAGCTTGAAGAATCCCTTAATGGGAGAAGAATCAAGCTGATGGACATCACAAGCACAGTGAACTCCAGATTTAATAGTACACTGGGCTTGGGTGCTTCATCCAGCCAACCCACAGTTCTAACAACTCCAATCAAATTCATTTCTGATAAAGGAAAGGGAGTTGTAGAGGTAGCTAGGAAAAATTCTAATCTGCCCAAGAAAACTAAGTCCCAGCAGAAATCGTCGAACAGAGATCGACGATCGCCGAACGAAGATCGATGATCTCAGGCAAAATCATCGAACTCAGGTTGACGATCTCAAGTCCCTGAACTCTGCCATAGTCGACCGTCGAACGGAGCTCGATGATCTGACCCAAGATCGTCGAACGCAGCTCCACGATCATCGAACAGAGGTCAGAGCTCTGGAAATTCTTTCAAGGGCAAATCAAACTCCAATCCTAAGGGTCCTTCATCCCAAATCTTTAACCCTTATACTGAATGGATTATACCTCCAAGGAGATATCATCCTGAAGGTTATAAGAGTCAACCTGGGATGTCTTTTATTTCAGAGTTTAAAGGTTATCAACCTAGGCCCAAGGTAAACTTGGTCAAAAACAAATGAATTGTCTTATGTGCAGGTGAAGACCTATCCAACATCTAACCAGCAATGGTACTTGGATAGTGGGTGCTCTAAGCACATGACAGGAAACAAGGACAACCTCACATCCTTTAGAGCCAAGCTTGTACCCAAAGTTATCTTTGGTGATTCAAACTTTGGACAAACTAAAGGATATGGTGCAGTCCAGATTGGATCAGTAACATTCAAGAAGGTAGCTTATGTGGAAGGACTGAAGCACAACTTAATAAGCATCAGTCAGCTGTGTGATGAAGGCTACCAGGTGACCTTCAGCAAAGCATTATGCAAAATCAAGTCAGAGGACAACACAACTGTGTTGACAGGTAAAAGGAAGGTAACATCTATCTAGTAGATTTTCTTTCAACAGATGTAGATATTTGCCTGTTCAATTCTGTTTGTAGACCAAATATTTTATGACATAAGAGATTAGGACACCTAAACCTTAGAACTATTGCTAGGCTATCCAAGGACAACCTTGTTAGAGGATTACCTTCTGGCCCCTACAAGAAGGAAGGACTCTGCAGGGCTTGTCAATTAGGCAAGCAAACTAAAAATAGTTTTAAGTCACTTAATAAGAGTGATTCACCTAGGATATTGTATTTGTTACACATGGATTTTTTTGGACCCATCATAGTACAAAGCCTAGGAGGGATATCTTACACTTTAGTAGTTGTAGATGACTTCTCTAGATTCACTTGGGTGTTCTTTCTAAGGAAGAAGTCTGATAACTTTAAGTGTCTGACAGAGTTTCTCAAATGTATACATATTGAGTTCAATACTAACATTGCCCTGATCAGAAGTGATCATGGGACAGAGTTTGATTCTCTTCTTATGCAAGAGTTCTGTCAGAGTGAAGGGATCAGGCATACTTTCTCAGCTCCTAGAACTCCTCAACAAAATGGGGTAGCTGAAAGGAAAAATAGAACCCTTATTGAATCTGTCACTACATTGTTGTCAGATGCTCACCTTCCTCTATCCTTTTGGGCAGAGGCAGTGAACACCTCCAACTATGTGCTGAATAGAAGTTTGATACATAAACTAAAGGGAAAGACTCCCTATGAATTACTCAAAGGGAAGAAACCTAAAGTTGATTATTTTGGAGTTTTTGCTTGTATTTGCTACATACATAATAATGACAAGAAATATTTAGCAAAATTTCAAGCTAAAGCTGATGAAGGAGTGTTTCTGGGATACTCCATGATTAGCCAGGCTTATAGGGTTTATAATAAATCATCTCTAAAAATTGAGGAATCTGTTCATATATCATTTGATGAATCTAACATGTCTTTCAAGGAGAAGATCTCTTCTACCATAGAACCTTTGCAGGAACATTCTCTTGTTGAAGACTTGAACAAGTTACAGGTTACCCAAAAGGATGAAAGCAGTGAAGATGAAGAAAGTATTCAACATATTGAAGAACAACTTGAAGAGCCAGTTGTTGTACCACAAGAGGAAACAACAACACAGGTTGGTGAACAATCAACAACCCCTGTTGATTTAGTAACATCAAGAGACCATCCAATTTCCCAAATAATTGGAGACATCTCAGCTTGTGTGCAAACCAGAAATCAGGTCAACCAAAACCTGTTGCACACCTGCTTCCTATCTCAAATTGAACCTCAGTCCATTCAAGATGCAGAGCAAGATCCACACTGGATCATTGCAACGCAAGAAGAGTTGCATCAATTTGAAAGGAACAAAGTGTGGGAACTAGTGCCAAAGCCTAAGTATCACTCCATTGTTGGAACAAAGTGGGTGTTCAGAAACAAACTGGATGATCAAGGAGTAATTGTAAGGAACAAGGCAAGGCTAGTTGCTCAAGGATATTCTCAAGAAGAAGGAATAGACTATGACCAGACTTTTGCACCAGTTGCAACATTGGAAGCCATCAGAATCTTTTTAGCTTATGCAACACATAAAGGATTCAAGGTATATCAGATGGATGTCAAAAGTGCATTTCTAAATGGAGACATCAAAGAAGAAGTATATGTCAGACAACCTCTAGGTTTTATCTCTCCAACTTATCCTGATTATGTTTTTAGATTGAACAAAGCATTATATGGTCTCAAGCAAGCTCCTAGAGCATGGTATGAGGCCCTAGCATGCTTTCTTTTGGAAAATGGATTTATAAGGGGTAGAGTAGACCAAACTCTTTTCATTAGAACCCATAAGTCCCATACCCTACTGCTACAGATCTATGTAGATGATATTATTTTTGGTTCTACTGACTCAAAATTGTGCAGAAGGTTTTCCAACCTAATGCATTCTAAATTTGAAATGAGTAGCATGGGTGAGCTATCCTTCTTCCTAGGATTGCAAGTCAAACAGCATGCTGAAGGCATCTTTATTTCTCAAACCAAGTATGCAAATGAATTGGTTAAGAAATTTGGCATGTCTGAAACATCTTGTATGAAAACACCTATGCCTATTAATGCTGTATTGGATGCTGATGAACATGGGAAACCTATTGATCAGACAACATATAGAGCAATGATTGGCTCTTTACTATACCTTACAGCCAGTAGACCAGATATAATGTTTGCTACATGTATATGTGCTAGGTTCCAAGTAAGCCCTAGAGAGTCACACCTAACACTAGTAAAGAGGATTCTCAGGTATGTTAAAAGTTGTCCAAATCTAGGTCTCTGGTATCCAAAAGATTCAGCATTTGATTTGACTGGATTTTCTGATGCTGATTATGCTGGATGCAGAATTGACAGGAAAAGCACCAGTGGAACTTGTCAGTTCCTTGGTGACAGACTTGTCTCTTGGTTTTGTAAGAAACAAACTTCTGTGTCAACCTCAACTGCTAAAGCTGAATATATGGCTGCAGGCAGTTGTTGTTCACAAATCTTGTGGATTCAAAATCAACTCCTAGACTATGGATATAACTTAGAGAAGTCTAAAATCTTTTGTGATAACACCAGTGCTATTTCTATAGCTCAAAATCCAGTCCTCCATAGTAGGACAAAACACATAGAGATTAGGCATCACTTCTTAAGGGATAATGTTGAAAAGAATAAAATTGAACTGCAATATATCCTAACTGATTTACAAATGGGAGATATTTTCACCAAGCCCTTGGATGAAAAGAAACACACCTTCTTCCTAAATAAGTTAGGAATATTTGATGGAGGAAGTCTTAAATAATATCCAAGATTTTAAAAGTTTAAAAATTGACCAAGATTAGACAAATATCTTGATTTTTCTTAGTGCCTAGAGTTTTTCTGGTCTCTGAACAGCGCTCGACGATTTTCCCCCAGATCGTCGAACGGCGATCGACGATTTCTGAAATCGTCGATCTGAGTTCAGCGTTTCTCAGATAGTATGAACTATCTCTTCCGGTCAGCGATCGTCGAACGACGCTCGACGATGTTGTTCTCTGAACGATCGTCGAACAGAGCTCGACGCTCTCTAATATCGTCGAACAGAGATCGACGATATTGCAGACTCTTCAGATTCCTTTAGAAGCCCTGATCGTCGAACTGAGTTCAACGATCTTTCCATTTCTGTGTCGAACCCTAATATAAAATTCATTTTTCGCCGTCGTTCTCCTTTGCGCTTTCGATTTCTCTGCAAAAAATTTCTTTCCCTCCAAACATTTCTGCACTTGGTCGTTTTGTTTGTTGAATCTTTGTAGGTAACTATGGCTGTTTCTGTTGCTGTTCTCGCCGCCATGAAATTTGATGCCGGCTTTGACATAGACATGGAGTCCTTCAGCACGACAGATCAGGTTTTCCAGGACATCTTAGAGCTATTCAAAGAGCTGAAACTTGCTGCAATCATGACCACAAGGATTAAGCTTGCTTCTGATGAAATTAAAGAGTGGGTCTACACTGCCCACAATCAGGATCAAAACACCATTGTTGGATCAATCTCTGGCACACAGGTACCCTTGACCCCAACAATTCTGACAGAGGTTTTTGAGTTAAGTACTGGTGGAGATTCTGCTGACTTTTCTGGAGAAGAATATGCTGACTTGCTTGCAAGAATGGGTCATTCTGAGGCTAACCCTAGCAAGCTGCTGAAAAAGAATCTGTCTGTGGAATATAGATTCCTGGCTGATGTAGTTGGGAAAGTCCTATTGTCTAAGCACTCTACCCATGATACTATTTCAAGGTATCAACTATGCTTAATGGGAGCCATAGTGGACATGAAGAGCTTGAACTAGGGAGAGGTCTTCTTTGACCTAATTAAGAAGAAAATTAATAAGAGTTTTGTAAATTTTGGAAGGATCTTAGGCATTTTTCTGCAGAATAGATGCCCTGCATTGCTAGTATCTTCTGGGATACACATAAATGCTTCCAAGAGACTGTCCTGTGCCCTGTTTGGCAAATAGGACAGGCAGATCATCAAGCCTAGCAGGCCCTCTTCCAGCACACCTTCAGGCACTAGGACTGTCAGAGTCACTTCCCCTCAGGTCTCTGCCCCTACAGATGACCTGCCTGCTGCTGCCTCTCCTCCTCCTCCTCCAATTCCATCTCTTCCAATCCCATCCACCATTCAAACTCCATCCACCATCATCATCTCCAGCCCATCTCCAACATCCAAACCAACACCAATTCCAACTGTCACAGATGAACAATTCCATCCTTTATACTCCTACCCTCAACCAGATATTGCCACATCTCCCTCCATTCCCTCATTCAACCTTATTGATGATTCCTTCATGGATGACTCACCCTCCTCACCTCCTGAGCAACCCTCATCATCAACCTCTTACCAAGACCTTCTGCAAGAAATCATTGATCAACCCACCTTCACACCATCTATCTCCATCCCACTGTCCTCCATCACCACTTTACCCACACCTCAGCCATCTCTTCCCCAATACACCAGCTCTCCTCTACCATCACCAACAGCTATATCTCCATCCTCTACCTCTGCTCCAGTCACTGCTGAGCAAGTAGATCTTCCAGCACTTGCTGACAGGATTTATGAATTGCTAGCCCCCAGGCTATCTCTTCTCTTGGAGACCTCCTTGGCTCCATTACTCCAGTCAGTGGCAGCTCTCTCTGCCAGGCTCTCTTCCTTATTCCCTCAGGCAGCCCCTTCAGCAGTGTGCCTTGATCCAGCCTTGTCTGAATCTAGGCAGGAGGAGATGCCCTATGAAGTGAGCTTGCCTGATGTGTCTGCTGTTTCTTCAGCTTCAGTTATTGCTGCTGCTATTGCTCTTCCTCGAGCTCCAGTTGCAGTCTTTTCAATAGACCTCAGGTCTCTGCTGTCAGCATTTGATTCAGCCTACCTTAGTTGTCTTCCAGAGACAGTTGCTATCCAGCCCCCAGAGGATCTCTCCAAGGCCCTTGTGCCCTTCTCCTGCTGTGATACCAGCATCATAACTTCCTTTATTAACTCAGTTTATGCTGCTGCTACTCCTGCTGAAAGCATTGCTGATGTCTCTGATGCTGCTGCCCCTCCTGCTGCTGAAAGTTTTGCTGATATTTCTGTTACTGCTACACATGATGCTGTTTCTACTGATATCTTTATGACAGAGGCACATGATGTTGAGACCTCTGTGTTTTCTGATGACATTTTTGCTGCTGATATTGCTGTTTTTATAAGTGAAACTGTTGCTGCACCAACTGCTGTTATTACTGCTCCAGAACCTTCTGTATCTGCTGTTGTTACTACTCCTGCTGCTTCAACCTCTGATTCTGCTTCAACTTCAACTGCCACACCTTCAGTATCTGCTGCTGTTGCTGCTGCTTCAACTCCTGTTACCAGTTCTGTATCTACTTCTGCTTCAACCCAGCTCAAGAAAGATTTGATGAAAAAGATTGATGCTCTTTATGATAATCAAAGTTCTGAAAGTGATGAGTTCAAGACAGATTCTGATGATTCTTCTGCTACCATTGCCAGGAAGAGAAAGGCAAGGAGCAAAGCCATGAAGAGAGTACCTCCAGCCAAGGTCAAGGACAACAATGACATACCATATTATATTCTTCATGACTGCCCCATAACTGAGCACTGGATGCAGTACTCAAACAATCAACTCAAAGCAATGAAGAAGAAAAGGAAATATGAAAAAGGCTCTTCCCAATTCCAACATCCTCATCCTCCTCCACCACCTCCTCCTGATGCAGTTGCAGGTGGAAGTTCAGCTGCTCAACCCTCTGCTAGAAGTCAAACCCCCTATCAGCCACATGCCAGATCATATCATAGGGGAAGCCAGTCCAGGGGCTCTCAATCCAGAAGAGGAAATTATAGAGGCAATCAAAGAGAATTCCAGGTTTATTCTAAAGGATATTCAAGGCAACATCCCTACTCCAGGGAAGGACAAATCTCATCTGACATAACCTCTGGTCCTTTTCCCTATAAGCTAAAGGAAGTGGTTTCATCCAGGCCTCCTCAGGACAATCCATCAAATAGATATGAACCACCAGTGTCATTTGAAGATCCTGAAAATAATCCAACTGCTTGGACTGCAAGGATGAAAGAGCTTGCTGCACTGGACCAGATTAAGAAAGCTAAAGAGCAAGGAAGAGACTCCTCCAACATCACTACATTATCTGAACAGAGAAAGAAAGAGTTGGAAAGATATGGGTCAAGCAAATTCTTTGATTCTGATAGATACATGGAGCTGCATCCTGAAGCTGTAGTTCCCAGGCCCAAACAGCAAACCACTTTAGGTGCAGCAGATGATACAAGATCAAAGAAGGAAGCTCTCAACCCCAACAGAGAAATCAAAATCATTAAGAGCAAGGAGAAGAAATGATTATGTAAGGTGACAATCACTCTGATTTCTGATTATTATCTGGGATGATATATATCTGTGGTTATGCAATGTCTAGCTTTTTTCTTTTCTGTATTGTTGCTTGTATGTTGTTACTTCATTTTTTTTCCAAACTCTGTAAATAGTAATCCTAACCCAAATAGGGAGAGATTGTTGGAACACCCTATTACTGATTTGGGTCAGGATCACTATGTCTCTAGGAAACCAGTTTTTGACCTCATGTATAGATCTAAAGGTCAATTAGAATTGAGTCTAAGGGTTAGAAGTCTAAGTTTGGAAGCTGCCCTCAAGACCAAGAATTTTCAGTTTGAGACTAAGTCATATCGTCGAGCTCAGCACGACGATTCGTCGAACTCCGATCGACGATCGTCTAGCTCAACTTCGACAGATCGTCAAACTCCATTCGACGATCGCTGAGCTCAACTTCATCAAATCGTCGAACTCCATTCGACGATCTGCGAGCTCAGTTCAACAATCTTGACTCAGTATTGGGTCTCTATCTCTGAGCTCAGTTCGACGATCTTTGAGCTCAGATCGACGATATTTTGTTGCTGTATAAGTCCATATCGCTGAGCTCAGTTCGACGATAGCATAGCTCAGTTCGATGTTTTCTGATGACTTCAAGGATTTTCAAGATTCAAATTCAGATCAGTCAAGGAGTTATTCAGCAATTAATTCAGAAGATTTTCTAGCCATTTTCATTTATTTCTGGACCAAGTTTCAAGGGATAATCAAGGGATGTTTCTTTGGACTTTCCTCCAGAAGACATTTGCAATTAAGGATGCAATTAATGCAGGCCAACGACTATTCTTGACAGAGGATGTTTTTCTATTCAGTACCAGAGAATAAAAGACAAGAATTTTTTTTTAATCTCACTCAGACATCAATAATCCTCAGAACACAGATAAGAAGAACAAGAACAAAATATTCTCTGTCTCAAAGAATTCTTTGAAAAACACACATCCAAGGAGATCAAACTCTCTGAAATCTTCTGATCTCTCTTGTCTCAAGTGTTTAAGGCCAACATCTTTCAAGACTCCAGACACCTAACATTTCAGTTGTTGCTGAAATCATCTTTTGCTGGAGATCAACTTCTGAAGGCCTATCACCCTACAACAAAGCTTCTTTTCCTGAACATATCAAGGACTCAGGGGGAGCTTTGACACCATCAAATCCACATAGTCTTCTCAGATGATTTGAGAAAGAGAAGACTTCCATAACTCTCTCATCCCCATCTTTGTAAAGGGTTTCTCAAACTCCCTTCAAAAGTTTGAGTTTGGTTTTTGAGCACCTTGTCAAAATCTCATTGGTGGCAAGACACCTGATCAAAAAATCTGATTTGGTTTTTGAGCACCTTATCAAAAGCTCATTGGTTCCCAGGACACCTGATCAACTCATCCTGCAGTGGATTCCTACCTAGGGTGGTAGAAGAGTGGATGTACCCAAGTTTAGGGGAACCACTATAGCTCCTTGTGTCATCTGGCTTGCTTGTCTCTATTTTTGTTTCTGGCTGTGATTGTTCTGTGTTTATTTTGTGATTAGTTTAGTTCTGTGATTGGATTTAATAATTGCTTCCCTATTCACTCAGATTACAATAATTGTTGTAAAATGTTTTCAAGCACCATATACTCTATTCACCCCCCCTCTAGAGTATATCAGATCTAGATGCACTTTCACGATCATTATAGGGGAGGTGTTACACCTACTTCGGTGGCTCGCTGATCCAGGTTCGCGAGATCGCGAACAAGCACCATAACTGGATGAACAGGATCGCCTTCATCAAGGGCGACCTCGGCAACATCCCGTACTCGCCACAGCAAAAAGGCGGGGAGGTGTACCGCCCGCCGGCCGTGTCCGACAACGATGCCGAGCTCCACAAGTACTTCCTCCACAAGGATTTTTAGGTCGCCTTCCTGCGAAGTGGCCTCGACGTGCTCCTCCCCGTTCTACCCGGCGAAGGTATTGTTTTCTCCTCATCTTGCCCAGCTCACCCGATTACCGAGCTCGCCATATTGCTGCAAAATTTCTTCTAACTTTTTTCCAAGTATTTTCTTGTAGGGGAGCAGATAATTCCCGTGAACCCGCCATTTGCGGACTCGGGGTCGCACCCGGACCCTCTTGCTCGCGAGAAGGCGACAGCGGCGACCTGCTGAGATGAGGCGACCCTCTCCCAACCCTCTTCCAGCAAGAGGCGGCCTGAGGATGCGGGGTCAAACCCGCCACACTGCCAGTGACTGTAGAAAAAGATGAGGAGAGCCCTGTTGGCTCCGCGGGGGCAATAACAACAACAACATCAATCCAGCCCCAAATACATAAGCTCGTCTGAGACCCCTCCAAACGCGTCACCGGAGAGCCCACTGAAGGAGATCACCAGCAAAAGCCAGAAGGGTGGCGAGGCTCCTTCTTCTGCGGCGGATATCTCCCCACCTCCTTCGACGAAGAGGGTGGCTCGCGAGCGCGGGGCGCCGAAACAACATTGTTGAAGCCAAATATGACCTCAACGGGAGTTCGAAGAAAAGGGGGTGCAGCCAAAACCTACTTCTCTCAAGCCTCAACCCTCGACTGGATTCAAAGGACCTAAGACTGACCCAAAGCCTCAGTAGGGAGGTCCCACCTCACACCCGGAAGATCTCTGAGAGCTTCCCCTCCAAAGCCAAAGCTGAGCTAGGAGCTCCTCAGTAAGCACTGGAATTTGAGAGATAGATACAGCTTGCCTTCTAAGGAGTCCTTATGGGTCTATTTATAGTACCTTGATGACCTGAAATTACCGAAAAGTCCCTAGTTGGTCTGCCAATAGCCGAATTCCGATGTTTTCCTGAGGGCACCGGGGTAAATTTGCATGAGGGCAATCTGGTCATTTAACCCTAGGCCTTGGGCCTCACTCGGCGAGTGCTCTGAACCGAGGGCCTTTTACCCAGAGACGGCGCGAACGGTCTCGCCTACTTACAGGAGTGAGCCCCTTTAAGACTGGAACTTGGCGCTAGCGTAAGCGCTCCCGCGCTGGCCACGCTCTACGATCTCGGCCCGTTGATCTCCATTCGACGGCTTGACGCGAATGTTCCCCCCATCTTGGGCGAGACCTCCTTTCGAGCGGGAACGCCTTTGGCTAGCTCAACTGTGACCATTACGCCTCCTGGTCTGACTCAGCGAATATGGAGTTGTACACTATCCCCGCTCTTTTTGAGCTAGCTCTGCGCTCAAAAAGACACGTCCAACCAAGAAATATTCGCTGAGCACGTGTCACCATCAGGGAATCTTTTGGAGGGCCGTACCGTGTCTATAAATACGTGTGTCGATAGACGGCCATAACACCTCCCTCGAGTCGTCATTCTTTGCCTGAGCTCTCACCTCCTCTCGCGATGCCTTCCAAGCGTGCCGACAAACCGCTTCCGCAGGATCTGCAAGATAGCATCAACGCGGCACAGGCGCGAGCCAAGGCTAACAGCGCCCTGGTTACCCCATGGCTAGCGAGATGGTCGTTGGCCGCTGAGCCTTCTCTGCCTAAGAAGAAAAAGAAGAGGGCGAAGGTGGTTCAGCGGGACCTGCCCCACGAGAACAGGAGCCCGCCAACCCCTACCCCAAGTCGCGCGGATGATCCCTCGCCGCGGAAGGTATGTTTGATTTGGCAATTATTGAAAATGCCAGCCGCTCAGTAGCTGACGCGATATCTCTCGCAGGAAACGGTTCCCGACGCTATCACGTCCCCGCGCGAATCCTTGGAGCCATCTTCTCGCCACCTCGAGGATCAACCACGGGTTTCGGAGGTGGCTCCTCCACCTGACCCGAACACTGCAGGTAACTATTCCCCTCTCGCCCTTAACTCAAATCTTTGAATGCTGAACTGTCTTCTCGCAGCGCCAGTTTTCGCACCGCCGGGTCTCGCCACCCGGGAGAGCGGAGCGAGGGCTGCGAATCAGCCTGCCCTTGCGGTTGATTCCTCCCTGCCGGCCGGATGAAAGACTGCCGAATCGTCCGCGCCTCCGTTAGATGCCAGCCATCCTGCGGGAGAGGAGACCCCCTCCCCGCTCCCGACCAAGCCGGGATTACCATTCGCCAAATTTACCCCCCCTGGAAAAGGAAAGCCGATCCACCTACTCTTTGGAGTTGAGGGGGGGGGGGGGTGGCCTTCTTGCCTGCCGTCGACCGGGGGGCCTCGTCATGCTGCAGGTATGTGGAAATTTTATCACATCAATCCTCTAGCTTTCGCTCTAACAGGAATTCTTTTGCCAGGGGACATGGGCTCGCGGCCTGGAGCCGAGGTAGAGGAATAAGAAGAAGAAGAAGAAGAAGAAAGAGAGGGGGAAGACGGCGAGAGTTCCCCTTTCCCTTCATCTGATGAGATGGAGGAGATCCTGACCGGTGCCGGGAGCGCTAAAAGGCGGGGGAAGAAGGTTGTCGCCGTCCTATCGAATCTCATCCGGCGAGAACGGGTCCGCGACCTCGCGGCGAAAGAGTTTCGCCAATCAGTGGAAAAGAGGCTAGAGACTCTAGAGCGGGACTATCTTATCAGCGAGATGGACCGGCCGGGGGGGGGGGTCTACCGCCGGATCCTCACCCGAAAGGTGCATCGAGCGGATCCGGGATCTGTCTCGCCGGGTCAACCTAGGATGCACTGTTCTGTCATCCTACTTCAACCCGCAGGCGCCACCCCGGACCAAGCTGCGGGAGCAAGGGAAATGGCGGTGGGAGCAAGGGAAATGGCGGTGGGACCTTATTGAATCGCGAGACCTCCCCTTCTCTTCCCCAGGCCTTCCCCTTCTCAGATGTACCCTTACTTATTCACTGTAGCTAATAACCATGCTATTATTGCTTACTTTTCATCCAGTTCTCGCTCAGCGAGGGTAATAACTCTGCTCTTATTATTAATATGATTATTGTATGCGCATATATGTTATTATCCCGTGCTCTCGGTTGGCGAGAGCAGTCTTGCTTTCGCTTATCTTGCTTGCCACCTGTCATGTCGCAATGCTTGCGCTAATCATTCGGTCAATCAGTCACTATCGAACTTGGGCGGGAAAACGAAGCGCCGTTGTCCTGGGACGTGTCGGCTATACCCTCGCCGCCCTTTGTTTTTTGAAAACAGTCATCTTGAGCACGGTTTTCTATAAATTGGGAAGCTCACCTACCACATTCATTTCCCCGATCCCAATCTCTCTCCTCTTCTGTTGCTTTCGCGGTCTCTCAAAAGCTCTCGCTTGTCTCCGCCTTCTCCTTCCGTTCTCGTACGGTTTTTTGCTCTCGCCTCCCTCTTGAAGCTCTCGCCTTCAAACTCTTCATCACGATGCCAGGTGGAGGTGAGGGACGGTCCAACTGTGCGGAAGCTTTTCAGAAGCACCTTTTTCCTTCCTGCACCCTCACTGTGGACGAGTTCAACCTAATCCAGACTCGCTACGTTCCCGCCGGCTTCACCGCGCAGAACCCAGGCAACCGTGATAAGGTAAAAACCGCGAGGGAGGGGGAGCTCGCCATCCCCTTGGAGCACTTCGAGGTGGGCTTCCGCCTCCCTCTATGGACCGAGATGCGCCAGGCCCTCTGGTATTACGGATTGGTTCCCACGCAACTGAATCCAAATTCGGTTGCGATTCTCTTGGCTTTCATATGCTACATGCGATCCGAGAGGATCGAGTTCAGTCTGCCAATTTTCCGCAAGCTGTTCACTTTCCGCGCCAAAGGAGGGGTGGTCTTCTTCTCAGGACAAATGCTCAAGACGATCGGTCTCAACAATAATCACCATCACTGGGGCGAGAGGTTCATCTTTGTTTCCGGCGACTTCGGGAACGTGCCTCTCGCTCCTATCCAATACAAGGATGCCGCCTACAAGCCCCCCTCCTTGGGCTCGCGCGAGAGCGCACTTCTTGAGTTCTTTGGAACCAAGGACTTCGACGTCCTCTTTCTGCGGCGAGACGTTGATTCACTCCTCCCCGTGCTCCCAAGCGAAGGTAAGGTCTCACCTTTATCTTGCTAATCCATGTCCTTTTCAAGGTTTGAACTTAGTATTGCCACTTTCGCAGGAGAGCGCGTGATCCCCGTACGCCAACCCTTTGACGAGGCTCGCGCTGGCGGGAGCCAACCTCCAAAAGACCCGCTGGCTCTCGCAAAGGCCGCTGCACAAGCTTGCCAGAAAGTGCCGGCCCCGCTTCCTTCAATTGGGGCCGGGAAGCGAAAGCCCGGTGCCCCTGTGCCTCAACCGATCAAGAGACCCAAGACAACTGATACCGAGAAGGGCAAGGCCGTTATGGTGCCGCCCTCCCAACCTCTCCCTGTAGGCCGCTCCTTTGAGGAGATCTTGCAGGCTGTCAGCGAGATCGCAGCTACTAGGGTCGGCGCTGAGGCCCCTGCCGAGAACCCTCAGGCCCCTGGTGTTGTAGAGGGCGAGGGAGCCGCCGCCAAGACCTCCGGCCAGCCTCTGTCTGGAGAGGTGACGTGGGGCCACCGCAATTTTGGTCTCGGCATGAGGTGCCTGGACGTGGAGAACAAGTCGATGCTACAGTGGGATCCCAACGCCAACAAGGTCTCGATCTCGTCTCTCTTGCCTAGCTGGGCAGAGAGAGATGAGGTTACCAGCGAGGCTTTCGCCTTAGGTTACTGCCTCTATAGCCGGGAGGATGCCAGTGTCTATGACAGGATGTCGACCCGGCTGCTGGCTTACGATTCTACTCGCGCCCTGATGCGCGGGCTGGAGCTTGCGCACATATGTGCTCGCCGGAGCATCACCATAGACCGTAATTTCTATGTTCAAGGCTAGGGATGATGCGGTGGCTCAGGCGGCCACTTTGGCAAAGGAGCTGGCTGAGGCCCAGCAGCTGCTATCTTCGCCCCAGGCAGAAGGGGTAAGCGAGATCTTTTACAGTGCTTGCTCTCGCTACTTTAACTCTTCTCTTTTATGCTAACCTCTCGCTGTTCAGGATTCTGCCCAAGCCACACTTTGCGAGGAGCTATCTCAAGCGCGATACGATAACGTCCTGCTGAGGGAACAGATTGCGCGTCTGGAGGTAAATGCGCCCCCCCCCCCCCCCCCCCGCTGGATGAGAGACTGAAGAGACGCTACTACTCGGTCTATGACATCGACAAGCTTTGCCAGGCCAACGCGCAGGCTACAGTCAGGTTGACGCTGGAGACGCTGCGAGATGTCAACTGCTGGGATGGGAGGGGCAAAAACATCACCGCTCGACAGCTCGTTCCCTGGCTCTTCGAGCCCATTCCAAAGCCCCTGGTCGCCCCTGATACCCCACCCTCGGATGTCCCGAAATCCCCTGCCGTGGGTGGCGAGACCTCCGGGGAGAGCTCCAGTGAAATCTCCAGCGGGAGCTCAAGCGGGAGCTCTGAGGGGTATAACTTGTCTCCTTGAGGGGCCCCTTCTTCTTTTCTTTTCGCCGTAGTGTAGAGGGCGAGACGCTCTGAACTTGTTCTTGTGTAATATATATTGAAAACGTTCCATTGTAAATGTCTCGTCCTGTTATCGTGAATGTGCTTGATGTAATTGCTGTGGCCGAGTGTTTCTTTCGTATGCTTCCGCCGAGGCCCCTGGCCTCTCTAGGATAGCCTCCCTTAGCGATGGATCAGCGGGAACGTGGCTCGCGAACCCTGAAGATGGAGCCATCCCCCTTTGTCTTGCGCGAACCGTTCAAGCCTGTCGCACAACGTTTCCTCCTGTCTGCTCAAGAATATTATTAGGAGCCTTCTCGGCAAAGGCCTCCCTCGGCGAGACCTCTATGGCGGGGATCTCCCCGTCGAGATCCCTTCTGGCCGAGACCTATCCTACCTTTACCTCTTTCCATTTCGTGTTCCTGGTGCGCTTCCTGCCTTGTTCAAACCAAATCTATCCCCCACAGGCGAGCCTTCGGACCTGCCAGCTAGATGAGTGCCTGCGCAGTGGGTCTACCTGGGGCCGAGCCGAGCTCGAGGTTTCGATGAAGATCTCAAACTAACCAAATCTATCCCACACAGGCGAGCCTTCGGACCTGCCAGCTAGATGAGAGCCTGCGCAGCAGGTCTACCTGGGGCCGAGCCGAGCTCGGGGTGCCGATGATGATCTCAAACCAACCAAACCTATCCCCTACAAGCGAGCCTTAGGACCTGCCAGCTAGATGAGAGCCTGCGCAGCGGGTCTACCCGGGGCCGAGCCGAGCTCGGGGTGCCGATGAAGATTCCACAACCAAAACCTATCCCCCACAGGCGAGCCTATGGACCTGCCAGCTAGATGAGAGCCTGCGCAGCGGGTCTACCTGGGGCCGAGCCGAGCTCGGGGTGCCGATGACGATCTCAAACCAATCAAACCTATCCCCCACAGGTGAGCCTTCGGACCTGCCAGATAGATGAGAGCCTGCGCAGCGGGTCTACTTGGGGCCGAGCCGAGCTCGGGGTGCCGATGACGATCTCAAACCAACCAAACCTATCCCCCACAGGCGAGCCTTCGGACATGCCAGCTAGATGAGAGCCTGCGCAGCGGGTCTACCTGGGGCCGAGCCGTGCTCGGGGTGCCGATGAAGATTCCACAACCAAAACCTATCCCCCACAGGCGAGCCTACGGACCTGCCATCTAGATGAGAGCCTGCGCAGCGGGTTTACCTGGGGCCGAGCCGAGCTCGGGGTGCTGATGACGATCTCTAACCAATCAAACCTATCCCCCACAGGCGAGCCTTCGGACCTGCCAGCTAGATGAGAGCCTGCACAGCGGGTCTACCTGAGGCCGAGCCGAGCTCGGGGTGCCGATGAAGATTCAAAAACCAAAACCTATCCTCCATTGGCGATCCTACGGACCTGCCAGCTAGATGAGAGCCTGCGCAGCGGGTCTACCTGGGGCCGAACCGAGCTCGGGGTGCCGATGACGATCTCAAACCAACCAAACATATCCCCCACGGGCGAGCCTTCGGACCTGCCAGCTAGATGAGAGCCTGCGCAGCGGGTCTACTTGGGGCCGAGCCGAGCTCGGGGTATTACAAAACACATAATTACGTTATATTATAAAAAATTTGACAATAGTTAAGAGAAAATCAATCGATGTAGTATAATAAGTTTATTTTTGAGATACATGGTTACATCCTTCTCCCTTCATGGGTAGAAGCATTTTAGGTCATCACCGCTCCAGGTGTGGCTTAGGGCCCTCCACTCCACGTCCTAGAGGTAGTATCCTCCTGTTCTGAGGGCTTCCTTCACTATGTATGGTCCTTCCCAGTTCGGGTTGAGCTTGCCCACAGGAGCCGACCTTCCTGCCACGTCAACCTTTCTCAGCACCAGATCCCCTTCAGTAAACTGCTTGACCCTGACATGCTTATCAAAATACTTGGCCATTCGCCGCTTGATCTCTTCTTGCCTGATAGCTGCCACGTCTCGCAGTTCTTCCACCATATCTACCGAGAGGGGTTGCCCCTCCTCATTCTCCAACCTCCAAGTCTCGTCTCCTTCTCCCGCTGCTGTGACTCGCGAGGACCGAACCTCGAACTCCACTGGTAGGACGGCCTCGCACCCATGAGAGAGCTTGAAGGGGGTCTCACCGGTGGCCGTATTCGGGGTCGTTCGCAGGGCCCACAGGACCGAGGGGAGCTGTTCCACCCAATTCCCCTTTAAGTTCTCCACCTTTTTCTTTAGTAGGTTTAAAATGATTTTGTTTGCCGCTTCCACCTGGCCGTTACTCCGGGGGTGGTGGACAGTGGCAAACCGAAGATCTATCCCTAGTTGGGCGCAGAAGCTGATGAACTCCTCACTAGCAAACTGGGGGCCATTATCTGTCACTATTGCCTGGGGCAACCCATGTCTGCAAATGATCTCCCCCCAAACGAAGTTCCTTATGACCTGCGAGGTGACCTTGGCCAAGGCTTTAACCTCCAGCCACTTCGAGAAATAATCGACCATGACTAAGAGGAATCTCCTCTGCCCACTAGCCGGAGGAAAGGGCCCAACTAAATCCATTCCCCAGATGGCGAACGGCCACGGTGTCGTGATACTTCGGAGCCTTTGAGCTTCCAAGAGTTGAAGGGGGGCGTAGAGCTGACATTTTTGACACCTCCTTGCAAACTCCGTGGCATCCTTCCTTAGGGTGGGCCAGAAGTACCCCTGCCTGACCACCCTTGCCTCCAACGTCCTTCCTCCAGAGTGACTGCCACACTCGCCCGAGTGCACCTCCCCCAAGATCTTCAGGATCTCTTCTTCGGTCACACATCTAGCTAGGAGCCCTGACAACATCTTACAATGCAGGCCCCCCTCCATCATTAGGTAGTGAGCTGCTTTGCGCTTGAAGCTTCTTCCGTCCTTGGTCCCCTCAGGAAGTTCACTGGTGGTTAGGAAGGTCACAAATGGGTCCACCCACGAGGGTCATCGATCTACCACCATCAACTCTCCTTCCTCGATAGCCGGTTGAAATAGCTCCGTCAAGGTCCCTCCCCCCCCGAGGTCCAAACTTATCTAATCGATCGGCAGCTATACTTTCTTCCCTTGGAACATGTTGGATTGAGAATGACCAGAACCCTCCGATGATCGCCCTTACCTTGGAGAGGTATTTGATGAGGGTAGGCTCTCGAGCTTCAAACTCTCCCCGGATCTGCGATGCTACTACCTTTGAATCAGTGAAAGCTTCCACATCTTGAATCTCCAGCTCCTTTGCCAAGCGAAGGTCGGCGATCACGGCCTCGTACTCCGCTTGATTGTTGGTCACGGGGAAATGTAAAATGACCGCTTGCTCTATGGTTACCCCCTGAGGACTTGTCTATACCACGCCTGCCCCGAGGGAGTGCTTTCCCGAGGCCCCATCAACCATCAACTTCCACGCTTCTCGAGGTTGCTGCTCTCCCTCCTCGACTTCAACAATGTAGTCTGCTAGGAAGTCCGCCACTGCCTGCACCTTGATGGAGAGTCTTGGGACAAAAGAGATGTCGAACTCGCTTAGCTCAATAGTCCACTTAGCAAGTCTCCCCGAGTGCTCCACTCCTTCGAAGATCTTGCGAAGAGGATGGTCGGTCACCACCCTAATCGAATGTGCTTGAAAGTACGGCCGGAGTTTCCTTGCAGAGATGACCAAGGCGTAAGCGAGCTTTTCGAGGATGGGGTAGCAGAGCTCTGCTTTTCTCAATATCCGGCTAACGTAATAGATGGGCAGTTGCTTCTTTCCTTCTTCTCTCACTAGGACGGAGCTCACCACCTCCGCTCCTACTCCGAGGTACAAGGTCAGTTCCTCTCCTTCTTTTGGGCTCTGAAGTAGAGGAGCCTGAGAGAGTTGTCTTTTCAGCCCTTGGAAGGCCTCTTCGCACTCGGTGGTCCATTCAAACCTTTGATTCCCTCGCAGCACCTTAAAGAATGAAGAACACTTGTCTCCTGCCCTGGAGAGGAACCTGCTCAGCCCAGCTAGTTTGCCTGTCAAGCGCTAGACCTCCTTGGCGTCATGAGGTGATTCCAAATCCAGGATGACCTTTACCTTGTCCGGGTTGGGCTCCACCCCTGCCAGAGTCAGGAGATGCCCGAGGAACTTCCCGCGGCTGGCCCCGAAGACACACTTCAAGGGGTTCAGCCTCATCTTGAACCTCCTTAAGGTGGCAAATGTCACTTCCAGATCTTGTAGGTGCGAATCCATGCACTTGCTTTTGATCATTAGATCGTCGACGTAGACCTCCAAATTTCTCCCCCTCTGATCCCGGAAGACCCGATCCATCATGCGTTGGTTGGTAGCCCATGCGTTCTTCAACCCAAAGGGCATCATTTTGTAACTGAAGCATCCCTCCCTTGTGATGAAGGAAACATCCTTGGTATCAGGAGGGTGCATTCGAATCTGGTGATAACCTGAAAAATCATCTAAAAAGCTCATGACAGAAAAGCCGACGGCTGAATCAACCAGCGCGTCGATCCGAGGCATGGGGTAGCAATCCTTAGGGCATGATTTATTTAACAAAGAAAAGTCAATACACATTCTCCATTTACCACCTCCTTTTTTAACCATTACCACATTCGAGATCCAACCCGGATACTGGATCTCCGAGATGAAGCCGGCCTCCAGGAGCTTTCTGACCTCCTCACGAATGGGTTCCTCCAGCTTGGTGGTGATGGCTCTCATCTTCTGGTGTATGGAGCGAGTGCGGGGGTCCAAGTTTAGGCGATGGCAGGCCACGTCTGCGTCGATGCCCGGCATGTCCGCCGTGCTCCAGGCGAAGATGTCAACGTTGCTTTGAATGCAAGCCCGCACTCGCTCCCGGTCCTCGGGACTCAAGCCCCCGCTGACCCGCACCCTTTGTACTCGCCCTGCGCTGGTGAAGACCTCCATCTCCATCACTTCCTCGGCTGTCTCTAGCCGCAACTGCTCCCAGCCGACCCTTGCCTCTTCCTCCAGCTCCAGCTCTCCCCTTTTTACCTCCTCCTCGATGCCCATCGCATCTACTAGCCCCTCCTACTGCAGCTCGGCCCCCACGCCCCTCGGGGCTTCTCGCTCAACTCCTCCTGCCGCTTGTTCTCCTACTTCCATCGCTTCTTCTGGGCTCTCCTGCTCCTCGTCCCCCCGGACCATCTGCACATCTCCTTGCTGCTTCTCAGTCTCCTCTTCTCCGACCTCCTCTTCAGCCATCTCTCTTGCCTCCTCTAGGCCCATTTCCTCTTCCTCACCATCCTCCTCAAGTGCCGCCATCTCTATCTCCAACTCCTCTGCCTCTGCCATCCACAAAATGGTGTTGACTGCTGTAAAGTAGCATTGTCTTGCCACCTTCGGGTCCCCTCTTACCCTGACCTGCACCCCCCCCCCCCCCCCCCCGTTGTTAAACTTGAGGCATTGATGGAACAAGGAGGGGACGCAGCGAAAGGCGCTGATGAGGGGGCACCCAAAGATGACATTATAGCTGCTTGGGGCATCCACTATCACGAACCTGCAGTTCCGCGACACGCCCCCCAACTTCACGTGCATCCCTACTCCCCTTTCCACTTCCTTCCTCTCTCCGGAGAACCCAACAACGGTCCATCCGAGGCCAGGATCCTCTTCCCTTCTACTCTCATCTCATCGAAGGCCTTTTTGAAGATGACATTCATCGAGCTCCCATTATCCACTAGTATCCTCGAGACCGTATAATTTTCCACCGCCGTCTGGATCACCAGGGCATCACAGAATGGATCCTCATAGTCTGGCATGTCCGCTGACGAGAAAGTGATTTTTTCTTCTGGTGGGGGAGCCTGGGAGGTAGAGGCGACACCCATTCGGTACATGGTTTGCAGGCTCCCCTTGCGGGTTGCCTCAATCCCCACTCCTCCGTGAATCACCCTGATTCCTCCCCTGGTCCATACATCTACCCGATCTTCGCACCTATCTTCCACCTCGCCCTGCTGTACCTCTACTATCCTCACCGGTGGATCCTGCCTCTCTACTCCTCTTGCTTCCCTTATCTTTAAGAACTTCGGGCAGGTGGCCGTTGCGTGACCTTCCTCCTGGTGGAAGTCATAAAAAAGCAATGCCTCCCCGCCCCTTCTTCCATCTCCTCTTCCTCTTCTCCCTCCTCCTCGAGCTCCTCTCCCCGCTCCTCTTCCTCTTCCCACTTCCATGGCCTCTTGCGGTGGTGGGGCACGACCCCTCGGTGCCTACCTCGACGTCGGTTGGTCGAACCTCCGGGGTTCCCGTAGGTTATCTCTCCCCTGGTAGCCTCCTCCTTGGCCCTGGGGGCGACCCTCCTGGGGCCTCCAACCTAACTGGTTGTTCGGCTCCCGGGCCCCCCAACCCTGCTGCTGCCCAAACCTCCGGGCTCTTCCCTTCTCCTTTCTTCTCTCTGCTCCCTCTACTCCCTTGGCTCCTTCTGTCTTCCTACTGCTGGTTCCTTCACGTCGTCCTCCGCTAGCCTAGCCAACTTCCTGGCGAATGCTGGGTTTGCTCTCTCGAAGTCAATCTCCTTTGCCGCCCTCTCCATGAGCTCCTCAAAGGAGAGGGGAGGCACTCTCTTCAATTTCATGCTAAAGAATCCCGGTCTCAGCCCCAGGGTGAAGGCTAGCATCAGTGCGTACCCTGGGACCTCCTGGACCATGAGGATCTCTTCCTGAAACCGGTCGACATAATGACCCAGTGTCTCATCCGGCTTCTGCCTCACCACAAACAGGCACTTCGCTTCCTTCTTCCGCTTTTTCGAGGTTGAGAACCTCAACAGGAAACTTCTCCGCAGATCCTCAAAGCAGTAGATTGATCTTGCTGGCAAATGGTGGAACCAGTCCCGAGCCTTCTCCTTCAATGTGATGGCAAATAGCCGGCACTTGAAGGCATCCGTCATCGGCCTTATCGATACGACGTCCTCAAACCACTATACGTGTTGTACAGTGTCATCCTTCCCTGAGTAGTAGGACATGTCAGGCTCCCGGAACCCCTCCGGTACCGGAGCTGAGATGATGAGTTCGCTGAACGGGCTCTCGCCTCCTGCCTGGAGAGAGGGTACGTCCCGCGGCCTCGGCTGACTGGCCTGATCCGCGAGACCGTGCCCCGGGAAGAGATCTCGCACTGCCGCTTCCTTCTCGCCCAGATCCGTCAGTGCCTCCTTGCCCGGGCGCTGGCTTTGGCCTGGGTAGATTTCCCGCGCCGCCACATCTCTCTCGCCAGCCTCCGCCGGGACCTCCTTCCCCGGGCGCTGTCCTGGGGCGTTCTCGCCCAAGAGCGGGACCTCTTCTATCGGGACCTGAGGGGTGGCCCACTCGCCTCTGGCCGAGAAGGCCAAACTGATCGTCTGCAGAACCTCTCGCCTGAATTCATCCAGCATCCTCTTTGTCGCTTCCTCTCCCCGGGTGGGGGAGCCTCCAGAACCTGACCCTTCACCTTCACCTCCAGCTATGGGACAAGACGTGAGGCTTTCTTGTATTGGCTGCCTTCCACGCTCACCGCACCAGAACTGTTGAAGCCAAATATGACCTCAACGGGAGTTCGAAGAAACGGGGGTGCAGCCAAAACCTACTTCTCTCAATCCTCAACCCTCGACTGGATTTAAAGGACCTAAAACTGACCCAAAGCCTCAGCAGGGAGGTCCCACCTCACACCCAGAAGATCTCTGAGAGCTTCCCCTCCAAAGCCAAAGCTGGGCTAGGAGCTCCTCAGAAAGCACTGGAATTTGAGAGATAGAGACAGCTTGCCTTCTAAGGAGTCCTTATGGGTCTATTTATAGCACCTTGCTGACCTGAAATTACCAAAAAGTCCCTAGTTGGTCTGCCAATAGCCGAATTCCGCTGTTTTCCTGAGGGCACAGGGGTAAATTTGCCTGAGGGCAATCTGGTCATTTAATCCTAGGCCTTGGGCCTCACTCGGCAAGAGCTCTGAACCGAGGGCCTTTTACCCAGAGACGGCGCAAACGGTCTCGCCTGCTTACAGGCGAGAGCCCCTTTAAGACTGGAACTTGGCACTAGCGTAAGCGCTCCCGCGCTGGCCGCGCTCGACGATCTCGGCTCGTTGATCTCCATTCGACGGCTTGACGCGAACGTTCCCGCCATCTTGGGCGAGACCTCCTTTCGGGCGGGAACGCCTTTGGCTAGCTCAACTGTGACCATTACGCCTCCTGGTCTGACTCAGCGAATATGGGGTTGTACAAACATCCCCTCTTTAACTTCGGGGGCGGTGGAGGGACTCGGCGGGCGAGCCCATGGTGCAGTGGGATGAGCTGGCCCATCGGGTCTCCATCTCCACTCTGCATCCGTCCTGGCATGACCGAGAGCCCGCCACCGTCCATGCTTACGCCCTCGGCTTTGGCCTCTATGGCCACGAGGATGCCGAGGCCAACAAGAACATGACCCTCCGGCAGCTCGGCCATGAGGGTCTGCAGGCTCAGCTGCGGACCATGGAGCTCCACCACATGCTGAGCAGCTTTGCCCTCAGCAATCAACTCCTAAAAGCCGAGCAGGACCGCGATGTCGCAAATGATAAGGTTGCTGATCAGGCGAAGCATCTCAGCATCGCTGAGGGCCTCCTCGCCCAGGCCGCCGGCGGACTGGTAATTGTCAAACTCTCCTCTTCTCTTTTACTTATAATATCTTGTGCTGCTGCTAACCGAATTTTCTCTTTACCATGATGCCAAGGCCGTAGGGGAGCTTCGGGCTCATAATGCCGAGAAAGGGGAGGAGATTAGCCAACTGCGCGCCCGCCTTGCCGAGTTGGAGTGGGAGAACACGAAGCTGAGAGAGGAGAATCAGCACCTCAACCATGAGGTCTGCCGCCAGCCGGAGATTTTCTTACCGGCCAGCGACGTCGACCCTACCCTCCCCTATAAGAGGCCACGGGTCTTTGGCGAGGCTGACCTCGCCGAGAGGTTGCGGATCAACTCCATCCAATCGGCCGATTGCACCCTCCAAATGATGAAGGAAACGAGGGTGCTGGTGCAGGGGTGCGAGGAGATCTCCGCCAGGGACCTGATACCGAGCTTGTTCCCGGCGACGCCGCCCAGCGAGAAAGAGGACAGCCTGGACGTGATGCTCGGGAAGGGCTTCCCGGACCAGCCGGGTGAAGGGGAGGACCAGTCCGGCAGGGGGGGGGGGGGCGAGGCCTGAATTTGTATATTCTTCTTTTTGGTTTACTCACCGAGGCGAGCCCCTGTTAACATCTTTTGTAAACACCTTTATTTAATGAAAGAAAGGTTTTTGATCATACCCGTGCCATTTTTTCTTTGTTTTTTGTTTTCTATTTGCTGTGCTCTGTATATCTGCGAGTACTTCCCCAGGCGACCTCACATAGACAGGTACAGCGAGTAGGATAGTCATTAGTACGCGCCCGCGAGAGGGTATGTTTTGAGTGCATGCCGAGCTTCAGAAGATTCGGGAGCGGGCTGCTCTCTGCCCTTGTCACGCCACCTCAGCTCGCCCGCGAGCCATCCAGGTTGAACTCAGAAAAAATTCTTCTAAGTAAAATAGACAAAGGGGTGAAGTTCCCTGGCCTGGCTCGCCTTCCTTCAGCGAGGTCCTGAGACCTCGCTCGCCATCCCTTTGCCGATGCCGAGCTGGGTTGGGCGAGTCCAAACTCGCCTGCTCAGAACCTCTCTCCCCTTATTCCTTGGCATTCGAAACTTCTTGGTCTTTACCTGGCAAATTCAAGGTCGACACCATCGAGTGACTTCCTGCCCTGCCAGCTAGGTGAGAGCCTGGCAGCGGGATCTGCTCGAGGTCTTAGAATGACACCGAGTGACTTCCAGCCCCTGCCAGCTAGGTGAGAGTCTGACAGCGGGATCTGCTCAGGGTCCACTACCAATTCCATCGAGTGACTTCCAGCCCTGTCAGCTAGGTGAGAGCCTGACAGCGGGATCTGCTCGAGGCCTAAAGATGATACCGAGTGAATTCCAGCCCTGCTAGCTAGGCGAGAGCCTGACAGCGGGATCTGCTCGGGGTCCACTATCAATACCATCAAGTGACTTCCAGCCCTGCTAGGTAGGTGAGAGCTTGGCAGCGGGATCTGCTCGAGGCCCAAGGATAACACCGAGTGACTTCCAGCCCTGCCATCTAGGTGAGAGCCTGACAGTGGGATCTGCTCGGGGTCCACTATCAATACCATCGAGTGACTTCCAGCCCTGCCAGCTAGGTGAGAGCCTGATAGCGGGATCTGCTCGAGGCCCAAGGATGACACCGAGTGACTTCCAGTCCTGCCAGCTAGGTGAGAGCCTGACAGCGGGATCTGCTCGGCGTCCACTATCAATACCATCGAGTGACTTCCAGCCCTTCCAGCTAGGTGAGAGCCTGACAGCGGGATCTGCTCGAGGTCTAGGGATGACACCGAGTGACTTCCAGCCTTGCCAACTAGGTGAGAGCCTGACAGTAGGATCTACTCGGGGTCCACTATCAATACCATCGAGTGACTTCTAGCCCTGCCAGCTAGGTGAGAGCCTGACAGCGGGATCTGCTCGAGGCCCAAGGAAGACACCGAGTGACTTCCAGCCCTGCCAGCTAGGTGAGAGACTAACAACGGGATCTGCTCGGGGTCCAAATATATTCCATTTCTTCATGCAAGCTAGCTGTGACAGTATTGAAGCGTTAAAGAATTTAATTAGAATCAAGGTATCACTTACATGTTTCAGGGGAAAAAACGTTTTAAGTCATCAACACTCCAGGTGAGACTCAGGGTCTCTCCCTCCACATTTTGGAGTCGATAACCTCCCGATTTTAAAGCCTCCTTTACAATAAACGGTCCTTCCCAGCTGGGGTTGAGCTTCCCTACGGATGCCGACCTCCCTGCTGCATCCACCTTCTTTAGCACCAAGTCCCCTTCCACAAACTGTTTGACTCTAACATGCTTGTCAAAGTACTTGGGCATTCTCCTTTTCACCTCTTCCTGTCAGACGGCGGAAAGGTCCCTCAGCTCTTCCACCATG
This sequence comes from Platanthera guangdongensis, assembly GCA_039583875.1. NCBI lineage: Eukaryota > Viridiplantae > Streptophyta > Magnoliopsida > Asparagales > Orchidaceae > Platanthera > Platanthera guangdongensis. Next base: position 84,274,478 of record CM077166.1, read on the forward strand.
TCAAGGGAGAGCCTCAGCTCTTCCTCATTCTCGGCTTGCCATTTTTCCCTGCCTTCCCCTGCTGCAACAACCCGAGGCGTTTGAATTTCAAATTCCACGGGGAGCACTGCCTCGCACCCATGGGAGAGCTTAAAGGGGGTCTCTCCTGTAGCTGTGTTAGGGGTGATTTTTAGAGCCCAGAGAACCCCGGGAAGCTGCTCCACCTAGCTCCCCTTCAAAGTCTCCACTTTCTTCTTGAGGAGGTTGATGATGATTTTGTTTGCTGCCTCCACCTGCCCGTTTCTCCTAGGGTGATGGACCGAGGCGAACTTGAGGTCGATCTCGAGCTGCCCGCAGAAATTGGTAAACTCTACGCTGGCGAACTGAGGCCCATTGTCTGTGACGATGGCATGGGGCAGCCCGTGGCGGCAGATGGTCTCCCCCCAGACGAAGATTCTAATAACCTGGGAGGTCACCTTGGCCAGCGTCTTCACTTCCAACCACTTGGAGAAGTAATAGATCATTACTTGGAGGAGCCTCCTCTGCCCACTGGCCTGGGGGAATGGCCCAACCAAATCCAATCCCCAAATGGCGAAGGGCCAGGGGGCCATGATACTTTTGAGTCGCTGGGCAGGCTATAGCTAGAGGGGGGCAAATAGCTGGCACTTATGGCACCTTCTTGTGAACTCCGTTATATCATGGCCCAAGGTGGGCCAGAAGTACCCCTACCTGACAATTCTTCCTTCCAGGGTCCAACTCCCGGAGTGACTCCCACACTCTCTGGAGTGGACTTCCTCCAAGATTCTTTATACCTCCTCCTCAGCCACGCAACGAGCCAACATCCCCGAGAGTGTCTTCCTATACAGCTGCCCGTCCTGGAGGAGGTAGTATGCTGACTTATGCCTTAGCTTCTTATTATCTGCCCCCTCCGGATACTCTCCCGTGGAAAGGAAAGTTACAACTGGGTCCATCCATGAAGTTCGTTGATCTATCTCCATGAGCTCTCCTTCTTCGATGGAAGGGCGAAACAGGTCGGTGATGGTACCCCCCCCCCCCCCACCCGAGGACAGTGCTTTGCGAGCCGATCGACCTGCTCATTTTCGTCCCGGGGCACGTGCTGGATGGAAAAGGTTTTGAACGTGATGATGACCCCCTTTACCTTGGCTAAGTACATCCGCATGGTAGGCTATCTTGCTTCAAAATCCCTGTTGATCTGGGAAGCTACCACCATGGAGTCAGTAAGGACCTCCACATCTAACAACCCCAGCTCCCTGTCCAGGCGCAGCCCAGCTATCACGGCTTCATACTCGGCTTGATTGTTGGTGATGGGAAAGTGTGACACCACCGTTTGCTCAATTCTAGTCCCCTGAGGGCTCTCTAAGATCACCCCTACTCCTAGGGAATGCCTCCCCGAGGTGCCATCTACCTTTACCTTCCAAGGGGTCGGACGAGTGTGCTCTTCCTCTGCCACCTCGATCACATAATCAGCCAAGAAGTCGGCCATTTCTTGAGCTTTGATCGAGAGGCAGGGGACAAAGGAAACGTCAAACTCACTCAACTCTACCGACCATTTGGACAGCCTGCCAGAATGCTCCACCCCCTCAAAGATGTTGCGGAGGGGATGGTCAGTCACCACTCGGATTGAGTGTGCCTGGAAATAAGGTCGCAGCCTTCGGGCTGAGATGATTAGGGCGAAAGCCAGCTTCTCCAAAATTGGATACCGGAGCTCGGCCTTCCTCAGGACCCGACTCACGTAGTAAATAGGGAGCTTCTTCTTTCCCTCTTTCCGAACTAGGACGGAGCTCAAGGCCTCTGCCCCGACCCCGAGATATAAAAATAGGTCTTCCCCCTCCTTGGGCCCTTGGAGCAGCGGAGCCTGGGTCAGCTGCATCTTGAGGGCCTGGAATGCCTCCTCGCACTCCTTGGTCCATTCAAATTTTTGACCCCCCCTAGCATTTTGAAGAAGGATGAGCATTTCTCCCCAGCCCGAGAGAGAAACCTACTTAGCCCTGCCAGCTTCCCTGTCAGCTGTTGCACCTCCTTGGTGTTCCGTGGTGATCCTAGCTGAAAGTGCAAGTTAGATCTGATATACTCCAGAGGGGGGGGGGTGAATAGAGTATGGTGCTTACTAAAAACGTTTTACAACTCTTGTTGTATTCCTAAGTGAACAAGGAAGCAAATAACATAAAGTAAATCTAAACACAGAGCAGTCACAGATCACAGCCAAAAAACAAAAGAAAAACAAGCAACCAGAAGACACAAGGAGCTATAGTGGTTCCCCAACCAATCTGGGTACATCCACTCTTCTACCACCCTAGGTAGGAATCCACTGTAGGATGAGTTGATCAGGTGTCCTGGTCACCAATGGGTTTTGATCAGGTCCCCAAAAACCAAACCCTCAAGCCTTTTGGAAGGAGACTTGCAATCAGAATAATTTTGAAGGGATTTAAAACCCTGTACAGGAATTAGAGAGAGAGAGAGGGAGGGTGATAGTGTCTTCTCTATCAATAGTCAGAGAGAAGACTTGTGGATTGATGTAGCAGCTTTTGCTCCCCCTGAGGTCTTGAATTGTTCAGGAATGCTGGAGCACTGCTTCAGGGTGATAGGCCTTCAGCGACCTAGAATGCCTGGACCAGAACTGCTTCAGGAACTTCTTTTGACAGAATGTTTGATTGTTGTCCTTTGAAGTTATCTTGTGAATAAAGAGAAGAAGACTCTTGATTGAAATTAGTTGTTCTTCTTCTTCTTGAGTGAGTTCTCTGGTCAAGGCTGATTACAGTCAAGAACTTTAGATTTTAGAATGATTGTTCTTCTGCAACTATTGAGTATTTTTTGTACTGTGTTTATTGAACTCTGCTTGATTCTATTCTCTTACTGTGTCACTGGTTTTCTTGTCTTTCTCTCTTGTCTCTGACTGACTGAGAAAAGAAAAAGATATTCAAAAAAATTTTGAATGTCGAGAAGTAATTACAGTTGGCCTTGGAAAGAATCAGCAATCAATGACTTTCCTAACTATCCCATGGAAAAAACGGCATGTAATCGTCCATAGTCAATGCACATTCTAACGGTAATATTCCGAGAAGATCTTGCATTAAATGTTCAGGAATCACCGCCAAGAAACTGGACGAGAACCTTGAAGAAGACCTAATCTGGATTTGTCGAACAAAGAACACAATTCGTCGAGCTGAACTTGAGTTCGTCGAGCTGAGCTTGAGTTCGTCGAGCTGAGCTTGAGTTCGTCGAGCTGAGCTTGAGTTCATCGAGCTGAGCTTGAGTTCGTCGAGCTGAGCTTGATAGAGTTCGTCGACTAGACAATCTTCATTCATCGGACAAACATTCTTCATTCGTCGAGCTGAGAAAAGTTTTGGACTTGGACAAAATATCCTGCATCTGCTAAAATACTGTGCCGACATAAGCTGGTGTCGACAGATTGATCTTGGTATCAACACAAATCCTATGGTGTCGACAGAAGCTGGTGTCGACTGAAATCCTGGTGTCGACACAAATAAGTGTCGACTGAAATCCTGATGTCGACACAAACTGTCCGGTGTCGACACAAACCCTAAGTGTCGACACTGATTCTCTGAGTCCAGAAATCGTTGAGTAGAGAATAGCATTCGTCGACTTGAAAAGCTGACTTCATCGACCTGAGAAGCTGAGAGCTTGAGGTCCAAGTTCGTCGATCTTAGAATATAATTCGTCGACCGAAGCATGAAGCTGGACTTAGAAAAATTTTGAAGTTCTAATGACTTTGGCTTGAAGTAGAAACTGAATTTTCGTCGAGCAGAGAACATAGATCGTCGAACTCAGCACTAAGAATTATCTCACGATCGTCGAGCGCAGGGTTCCTTTCGTCGAGCTGAGTTCGACGAACGTCGAACTCACTTTACTTAGTCTTGAAAAACTTGTGAGTCTGGAGTCTCTGAGGGTCTTGTTGAAAGCTGGTCCATCTGAGGAGTTGAGCCTAAGGACTTAACCTAGACTCTAGGACACAAATTGACACTGGCTATACAAGATGGGCCACATCCTAAGTCAGTGAACCTAGCCTAAATCAACTAGGGATCCAACAATCTCCCCCTATTTGGGTGAGGTCACTAACAAAGACTCAAGACAGAAAAACAAAGTAATAAAAGAGATATATCTGGCAGAGAATTATAACATATGCAACAGATATATATACACACGGCTTTGTTTAACAGATAGCACAGTTTAAAGACAATTAACAGACAGAATTTAAAACAATAAGAAAATTACTTCTTTGGCTTCTTCTGCTGAGGTTTGTCTTCTGCTTTCTTTTCTCCTGGCTTCTTGAAAATGATTTCTCTGTTAGGATTTTGAGCTTGAGCCACTGTCATGGTCATATCAGCTGCCCCGATAATTTTCAATGATGTAGCCCTGGGGACAACTGCTTCTGGATGAAGTTTCATATAATCATCAACATTAAACAATTTGTTACCTTTGTCAAATCTTTTCAACTCTTCTTTTCTATACTTTGACATGGTTGAAAGACCAGAAATATCTTTTCCTTCTGCTTTGGCTTTATTTATCAAAGAAAGACCAATCAGCTCTTGGTATCGAGCCATTCTTGCTGTATTAGCAGTCTCTGGATCTTCAAAAGGAATTGGAGGGGAGTCTGGCTTCTTTGGGCTTTCAGCTTTTTGTACTACAGGACTCTGTTGCTGCTGCTGCTTGTACTGATGACTACCTGAGGAGGATGGCCTCTGCTGGCTGCTTCCAGAAGATCTCCCTGAGTGTCTTTGATAAGTCTGCATTGGGGCAGATCTCTGGGAGCTAGAGCCACTGGCACCAGCTGCTGGAGGAGGAGGAGGATCCTTTATGTATCCATGTACTGGAGGAGGGGAGTATCTCCTACTTCTCTTTCTATCTTTCTGCTGGTTTTTGGAGAGCCACATCCAAGCTGGCATTCCCTTTTATGGAGTCACATTGTGCAGAATGTAGTAGGGAGTGTCTGCAGAGGGATTTGGCTTGGGAGGAGGAGCAGTCTTTCTCTTCTTTGCCAACAATCTCTTTTTCCTACTAGCTGCATCGTCATCAGAATCAATTTCATCATCATCAGATTCTGAATCCTGAGGGGTATCATACAATGCATCCAAAGCTTTTAAAGTTTTATCAGAAATAGTAGCCTTTGCTGGAGGAGGGGCAGAAGGTTCAGGAATAAGATTTTTAACAACAGGAGAAGAAACAACTGTACAAGAATCAGAAATAAAAGAGATAGAGCTATCAGCTACTGCCTTATTTTCTTCTTCAATGTCTGCCTGAATGAGCTCATCTAGAGTAGGTATTGGAGAGTCATCCATAATAAAGTCTGGTGCTGAAACTGGCACTGGAGTAACTTCTAGAATGACCTCTAGGCTGGAAGCTGAGAAGGAGGCTGAAGCTGAGAGAGCAAAATTGTCACAGAGTTGCTTGGAAACTGCTGGACTAGCTGGAGAGGTATAGGGTACCATAGCCAAATATGGCTTAGAGAAATCAGCTGGAAGAGATTGTTTATATACAGTATCAAAAGTACTCAGCAAAACTGATAAATTCACTGAGGGATTTAAATAGAAATCACCAACAGGAGTTATTTGAGCAACTGACTCATCCAGATACATATCAGTATCCATAAATTGAATTAACTCAACCATTTCAGCATCAAAATCTGTCAAAATTGTGGCATCCTCATCTGAATCTGAAACTGCTAGAGAGGGAACTGCTGTGGCTGCTGCTGCTGCTGTATCTGCATCTGCTGCAACTTCATCACAGAGCATCTCCCCCTACCTGGGTTCAGGAAGACCTGGAGCCAGGCCCCTAGATGAAGAGGGGGCAGCAGAGAGAAGAGAAATCTGGGCAGATAAGGAATTAATGGAGGCCACAAGAGGTGTAATGGCCTCTTGGATCAAGGATTGAATGAGAGGTGTGAGCAAAGAAATGAGGGTAGATGGATCAAATGGGGAAGGGGAAGGGGATGGAATGGGAGGAGGAATAACATATGGAGGGGGGGCATCTTGCATGAGTGTATCTGATGGTATAATGTAAGATGGAATGGTGGATAACTGTGGAGGAAGAGGAGACTGTGGGGGAGTAGGAAGAGGAATGTCCTGAGGGGAAGCTGGAGGAGTGGGTTGATGATCAACTTGCAAGGGGGAAGATGGAGGTGGAGATGGAATATTTGTCAGGTCAAGTGGTGGAGATGGAAGAGGGGTAGGTACATGAGAATGCTTCTTTGGAGGAAGAGGTGCTGGAATAGATGGTTGAGATGGAGAAACCTCTTCAATAGGGTGAGGAGCGGCCTTTACAGCCCTTGTGCTCTCAGAAGTTTGGAGGGAGGAGGAGGAAGCCTTTGAGGGCTTGGAGATGGTCCTCTCCCACCTGCCAAACAGAGCGCAAGTAAGGCACTTGCTGGCATTTATGAAGATGGTCGGGGAGACCATACAGTCAGCAGCCTTCTCTTTGGGGAAAATTCCCAATATTCTGCCAAAGCAGACTTCCTTTTTGCTGTTCTTCTTCTAGATCAATTCAAAGAATACTTTACTCCAATCAACTTGGCGCTTATTCACTACTGCACACATTATCAGAAATTGGTGACGAGTGATATAGTCATGAGCAGAGTGCTTGGCCATCAGAATCTTTCCCTTAATATCTGCCAGAAATGGGTAGGCGGCAGATAATTGCTTTTTCAACAACTTATTAGGGTTGTTCCCAGAGAAACCCATTAATTTCAGCATATCACCGAATTCCTCAGAGTCCATTTCCATATTATCTTCTCCATTCACTAATCCAAATATTTCAGTGAGAACTGCGGGAGAGAGGGAAATATCAGTGTTCCCTATATTGACGGTCAAAGTATCTTCGTCAGAAATAGTAGATGTGTATACCCATTCCCGTATTTCTGTTCCATGAAGTTTGATGCACCTGGTCATGAAATCCTTTAAACTAAGTTCTTCCAGTAGTTCTAGGATGTAAAGGAAGATGGGGTCAGAGTGTTGAAACGACTCAAAGTCCACGTCGAATCCGCTGTCAAACTTCATTGCAACCAAAGCACCTGAGGGAATCGCTATTGATGTCCAGCAAGAAAAACACAGAGAAATACGATGATCAAGAGCAAAAGAACTGAAAGTGCGGGACGGAGGTCGAAGAAAACCTAGATATAAGATTTTCAGAATATGAATCGACAAACTCCGTTCCACGAAAAAGAAAAAAATCTTCGAACTGAGTTCGACGAAATAAATTGTAGATAGATAATTCGTCGATCTCATCCAGAAGAATCGAAAACAGTTCGTCGAACTCCGTTTGACGAAGCGTCTTCTGAAGCAAAGTTCGTCGATCTCTGGTCGACGAAAATTGTTTCCCCACACAGAGAATTCGTCGATCTCCGTTCGACGAGAATCTCTCAAACTTTCCCTAATTCGTCGAACTCCGTTCGACGAACTCTAGAAAATTCGTCGAATGCAGACAGAAATTAGGTTAACTCTTCTCCATCAATCATTCCCAGTTGATTTATAAAGAACAGATGGGTTTTCTCATCCAATGGCTTGGTGAAAATATCTGCTCTCTATAGATCAGTAGGAATGTGGATCAAGTTAATTTTCTTTTTGTCCACATTATCTCTAATGAAATGATGTCTTATCTCAATATGTTTAGTCCTAGAATGGTGAACTGAATTCTGTGCTATGGCAATAGCACTAGTATTGTCACAAAATAATGTTGAATTATTTAAGTTGACACCATAATCTAAGAGTTGGTTTTGTATCCATCGCATCTGTGAACAGTAACTACCAGCAGCCATGTATTCTGCTTCTGCAGTTGATGTAGACACAGATGTCTGCTTTTTACAAAATCAGGAGACAAGTCTCATACCAAGGAACTGGCATGTTCTAGAGGTACTTTTCCTGTCCACTCTACATCCAGCATAGTCAGCATCTGAGTATCCAGTTAACTCAAACTCTGACTCTACAAGATACCAGAGTCCTAGATTAGGGCAACTCTTTATATATCTCAAAATTCTTTTTAGGAAAATAAGGTGAGATTCTTTAGGGTTCACTTGGAACCTAGCACAAAGGCATGTGGAAAACATTATATCAGGTCTGCTAGCTGTTAGGTATAATAGGGATCCAACTATTGCCCTATAATTTTTCTGATCCACTGGTTTCCCTGCTGCATCAGAATCCACAACAGCATTTGTAGCCATAGGGGTTTTCATCCCTGAAGTATCACCCATCCCAAACTTTTTAATAAGTTGTTTAGCATACTTAGCTTGGAAGAGGAAGATACCATCTGGGAGCTGCTTCACTTGGAGACCAAGGAAGTAGGAAAGCTCACCCATGCTACTCATCTCAAATTTAGAATGCATGAGGTCAGCAAACCTCTTGCACAATTTGGGATCAGTGGACCCAAAAATAATTCATCCACATATATTTGTACTAACAAGGTTTGGTCCTTATGATGTCTAGTGAAAAGTGTTTTATCTATGGTTTCTCTTGTAAATTCATGCTCTAAAAGAAAGCTTGCTAGGGTCTCATACCAAGCTCTTGGAGCTTGCTTTAAACCGTAGAGAGCTTTATGCAATTTAAAAAGCAAAAGAGGGTTGAGTAGGAGAGATAAAACCTGGAGGTTATTCTACATAAACCTCTTCTTGAAGCACTCCATTCAGAAATGCACTTTTGACATCCATCTGGTAGACCTTGAATCTCTTGTAAGCTGCATAGGCAAGGAATATCCTAATGGATTCTAACCTTGCAACAGGGGCAAAGGTTTGGTCATAGTCTATTCATTTCTCTTGTCTGTAGTCTTGAGCAACAAGCCTAGCCTTGTTCCTCACTATGTTGCCTTGAGCATCCAACTTGTTCCTGTATACCTATTTAGTTCCAATGGGTAGTTATGGGGTCTTGGAACCAAATCCCACACTCTACATCTCTCAAACTGATTGAGTTCCTCTTACATTGCAATGATCCAGTGGGGATCTTGCTCTGCCTCATGTATGGTGAGAGGTTCAATTTGAGAGAGAAAACAGGCATGCATCAAGTGTTGGTTGAGTTGATGCCTTGTCTGTACACCTACTGAGATGTCTCCAATCACCTGAGATCTGGGGTGATCTCTAAGTGTGACAAGATCAGTTGGTGGAGTTGGTTGAGCAACAACTTCAGTATTTAATTCCTCTTGGGGAATGATACTAACTGTTGGGGGAAGTTCAGTCACTTCCTCTTGACTTTCCTCATCACTATATTCAGCATCCTGTGGAGTGGGATAGTGTGGTACCTCTTGGGTAAGCTTCAGTCCATCCATAGACTCACACAATGGTGAAACCTGCAAAGAGCTTATGGTAGAAATTTCTTTCTCCTTGTATGACATGTTAGTCTCATCAAAAGATACATGAATAGATTCTTCAATTTTAAGAGTTGATTTATTATAAACCCTATAAGCTTTACTGACCATGGAGTATCCCAGAAACACTCCTTCATCAGCTTTAGCTTGAAATTTTGCTATGTATCTCTTGTCATTATTGTGAATGTAGCAAATACAACCAAATATTCTAAAATAGTCTACTTTAGGTTTCTTCCCTTTGAGTAATTCATAGGGAGTCTTGCCCTTGAGTTTATGTATTAAACTTCTATTCAACACATAGTTGGAGGTGTTCACTGCCTCTGCCCAAAAGGATAGTGGAAGGTGAGCATCTGACAACAATGTAGTGGCAGATTCAATAAGGGTTCTATTTTTCCTTTCAGCTACCCCATTTTGTTGAGGAGTTCTAGGAGCTGAGAAAGTATGTCTGATCCCTTCACTTTGATAAAACTCTTGCATAAGAAGAGATTCAAACTCTGTCCCATGATCACTTCTGATCAGGGCAATGTGAGTGTTGAACTCAGTCTGTATGCATTTGAGAAACTCTGTCAAACACTTAAAGTTATCAGACTTATTCCTCAGAAAGAACACCCATGTGAATCTAGAGAAGTCATCTACAACCACTAAAGTATAAGATTTCCCTCCTAAGCTTTGTACTGTAATGGGTCCAAAATGATCCATATGTAACAGATACAAAATCCTAGGTGAATCACTCTTATTAAGTGACTTGAAACTATTTTTGGTTTGCTTGCCTAATTGACAAACCCTGCAAAGTCCTTCCTTCTTGTAGGGTCCAGAAGGTAGTCCTCTAACAAGGTTGTCCTTGGATAGCCTAGCAATGGTTCTAAGGTTTATATGTCCTAGTCTCTTATGCCATAGTTCATTGGGTCTACTAATAGAGTTAAACAAGCAAATATCTACTTCAGTTGAAAGAAAATCTACAAGATAGATGTTACATTTCCTTTTACCTGTCAACACAGTTGTGTTGTCCTCTGATTTGATCTTGCATAGGGATTTGCTGAAAGTCACCTGGTAGCCTTCATCACATAGTTGATTGATACTGATCAAGTTGTGCTTCAGTCCTTCCACATAGGCTACTTTCTTGAATGTTACTATGCCAATCTGGACTGCACCATATCCTTTTGTCAGTCCAAAATTTGAATAACCAAATATGACTTTGGGTCCAAGTTTGGCTTTGAAGGATGTGAAATTGTCCTTGTTTCCTGTCATGTGTTTTGAGAACCCACTATCTAGATACCATTGCTGGTTTGATGTTGGATAGGTCTTCACCTGCACATAAAACAATTTTCTTGTTTTTGACCCAGTTTACCTTGGGCCTAGGTTGATAACCTTTGAATTCAAAAATAAAAGACACCTGTAGTTGACTTTTATAACCTTCAGGATGATATCTCCTAGGAGGTATTATCCATTCAGTATAAGGGTTAAATCTTTGAGATGTAGGACCTCTAGGATTGAACTTTGATTTGCCTTTAAAAGGGTTTTCAAAACTCTGAGCTCTGTTCGATGATCTCTGAGCTGAGTTCGACGATCTTGGGACAGATCATCGAGCTCCGTTCGAAGATCGACCATGCCAGAGTTCAGGGTTCAGAGATCGTCGACCTGAGTTCGACGATTTAGCCTGAGATTGTTGATCTCCATTTGACGATCATCTAGCTCCGTTCGACGATTTCTATTTAACTTTGGTTTTCTTAGGTATATCAAAATTCTTCCTAGCTACCTCCACAACTCCCTTCCCTTTATCAGAGATAAATTTAATTGGGGTTGATAATACTATAGGTTGGCTGGATGAAGCACCCAAGCCCAGTGTACTATTAAATCTTGAGTTCACTGTGCTTGTGATGTCCATTAGTTTGATACTTCTCCCATTGAGGGATTCTTCAAACTTCTTTGCCTCTGATAGTTCACTTTTCAGTGAGGCTATCTGCTCCCTACAGCACTCCAACTCCTCAGAGAGTTTGAGGTTATCTGATTTTAAGGTACTGTGTTCAGACAATTGATTTCTGAGAGAAATATTTTCTTTTTCAGATTTTAATAGATCTAAACAAAGTGCCTTAAACTCACACTTGAAGTCCTCGGAATTGAAATCAAATGAGTATATTACCTGTTCCTCTTCAGATTGAGTCTCTGATTCAGATTCTGACTCTTCTGCATCAGAATTCTGTTGTGAGGCATTGATAGCCATCATGCAGAATTCCTTCTCTTCAGCATCATCTTCATCATCACTTGAGCTGGAAGAAGTTTCAGATTCTTCTTCTGTCTCACTCCAAGTTTCAGCTATAAACCCCTTCCTGGTGTGTTTGTTCTTGCTGGAGGAGGGTTTGTCATTTCTGTTCTTCCTGAGGTCTTTGCCTTTTCTTCTTTCTTTCCTGTCCTTTTTGTCCTTATATTGATTTTCTGGACAGTCAGACACCATGTGGCCTAGTTTCCTGCATCCAAAACAAATAATCTCTTTATTATTTGATTTATCATACCTTGACTTGTCATGCCCTCTGGCAGACTTTTTCCTGAAGTCTTTCCTGGCCATTTTGTAAAATCTTTTGGCCAGTAGGCTTAGCAGCTCTTCATTGCCTGTGACCTTGTCTTCAGGCTGATCTTCAATGGCTTTGAAAGCTATTGATTTTTCCTTTCTTGTAGCTGGTGAGGCAGCCTTCTGCTCTTCTTCTCTATTCTTGATGAGCAGCTCATAAGACTTGAGCTTGCCCAAGAGAGCTTCATTTGTGATCTTATTTAGACTTCTGGCATCCTTGATTGGCCAGATCCATGAGTCCCAAGTGCTTGTGAAGCACATTAGGATTTTATCATTTAGCTCAGTCAATGAGATCTCTTTGTCCAAAGTTTTCTGCTCATTGACTATGAGACTGAGTCTATTATACATGTCTGCTACTGACTCAGCTTCTCCTTTCTTGAAATTCTCATATTGGGTTATGAGGTGAGATTTTCTGTCTTTTCTCTCATCAGCAGATCCTGAGACTATCTCAGATAGCTTGTCCCAGATGTCCTTTGCTGAGTTGCATTCAGCTACCTTTTGGAAAATTTCATCAGACATTGTCTGGGCTAGAATGTTCATAGCTTTTGCATCAGCCAATTTCCATTTCTTTATTTCTGCATTTGTTCCTGAAGGAGGTGGAACAACACTTGTACTTGTATTCTCTGGAGGTCTTGGACACTGTCAAAACAGAATTGAAAATGTCCTCATCAATAGAGCTCATGTACAGTCTAATCCTTGCCTTCCAAAGTGCAAACTTAGATAGATTGCACACTGGAGGTCTGGTGCTAGCATAATCTTTTTTTTGGGCCATGTATTGTGAAGAAATAATTCTAATAACAAAATCAAAATAGGCAGATCTAATTAGAGGGATCTTTGGGTTCAGGTGTTAGCCTGTGCAACCACTAAGGTGTGGTATTTTTAACCAACCTCCCTCTGATACCAATTGAAAGTGCAAGTTAGATCTGATATACTCTAGAGGGGGGGGGGGTGATTAGAGTATGGTGCTTGCTAAAAACTTTTTACAACTCTTGTTGTATTCCTAAGTGAACAGGCAAACAAATAACATAAAGTAAATCTAAACACAGAGCAGTCACAGATCACATCCAGAAAACAAAAGAAAAACAAGCAACCAGAAGACACAAGGAGCTATAGTGGTTCCCCCAACCAATCTGGGTACATCCACTCTTCTACCACCCTAGGTAGGAATCTACTGCAGGATGAGTTGATCATGTGTCCTGGGCACCAATGGGTTTTGATCAGGTCCCCAAAAACCAGACCCTCAAGACTTTTGGAAGGAGACTTGCAACCAGAATAATTTTGAAGGGATTTAAAACCATGTACAGGAATTAGAGAGAGAGAGGGAGGGTGATAGTGTCTTCTCTGTCAACAGTCAGAGAGAAGACTTATGGATTGATGTAGCAGCTTTTGCTCCCCCTGAGATCTTGAATTGGTCAGGAATGCTAGAGCACTGCTTCAGGGTGATAGGCCTTCAGTGACCTAGAATGCCTGGACCAGAACTGCTTCAGGAACTTCTTTTGACAGAATGTTTAATTGTTGTCCTTTGAAGTTATCCGGTGAATAAAGAGAAGAAGACTCTTGATTGAAATTAGTTGTTCTTCTTCTTCTTCTTGAGAGAGTTCTCTGGTCAAGGCTGATTGCAGTCAAGAACTTTAGATTTTATAATGATTGTTCTTCTGCAACTGTTGAGTATTTTTTGTACTGTGTTTCTTGAACTCTACTTGATTCTATTCTCTTACTGTGTCACTGGTTTTCTTGTCTATCTCTCTTATCTCTGACTGACTGAGAAAAGAAAAAGATATTCAAAAACTTTTTGAATGTTGAGCAGTAATTACAGTCGTCCTTGGAAAGAATCAGCAATCAATGACTTTCCTAACTGTCCCATGGAAAAACGGCATGTAATCGTCCATAGTCAATGCGCGTTCTAACGGTAACATTCCGAGAAGATCTTGCATTAAATGTTCAGGAATCACCGCCAAGAAACTGGACGAGAACCTTGAAGAAAACCTAATCTGGATTCGTCGAACAAAGAACACAATTCGTCGAGCTGAACTTGAGTTCGTCGAGCTGAGCTTGAGTTCGTCGAGCTGAGCTTGAGTTCGTCGAGCTGAGCTTGAGTTCGTCGAGCTGAGCTTGATAGAGTTCGTCGACCAGATAATCTTCATTCATCGGACAGACATTCTTCATTCGTCGAGCTGAGAAAAGTTTTGGACTTGGACAAAATATCCTGCATCTGCTGAAATACTGTGTCGACATAAGCTGGTGTCGACAGATTGATCTTGATGTCGACACAAATCCTCTGGTGTCGACAGAAGCTGGTGTCGACTGAAATCCTGGTGTTGACACAAATAAGTGTCGACTGAAATCCTGATGTCAACACAAACTGTCTGGTGTCGACACAAAACCTAAGTGTCGACACTGATTCTCTGAGTCCAGAAATCGTTGAGTAGAGAATAGCATTCGTCGACCTAAAAAGCTGACTTCGTCGACCTGAGAAGCTGAGAGCTTGAGGTCCAAGTTCGTCGAGCTCAGAATATAATTCATCGACCGAAGCATGAAGCTGGACTTAGAAAAGTTTTGAAGTTCTCCTGACTTTGGCTTGTAGTAGAAACTGAATTTTCGTCGAGCAGAGTACATAGATCGTCGAACTCAGCACTAAGAATTGTCTCACGATCGTCGAGCGCAGAATTCTTTTTATCGAGCTGAGTTCGACGAACGTCGAACTCACTTTACTTAGTCTTGAAAAACTTGTGAGTCTGGAGTCTCTGAGGGTCTTGTTGAAAGCTGGTCCATCTAAGGAGTTGAGCCTAAGGACTTAACCTAGACTCTAGGACACAAATTGACCCTGGCTATACAAGATGGGTCACATCCTAAGTCAGTGAACCTAGCCCAAATCAACTAGGGATCCAACACTAGCTCCATGATGGTCCTGACTTTGTCAGGATTTGGCTCGACCCCCGCGGGGGTGAGGAGATGCCCCCAAAACTTCCCCCGGCTAGCCCCGAAAACACACTTCAGAGGGTTCAGCCGCATCTTATACTTGCGCAGGGTAGCAAAGGTCTCCTCTAGGTCCTGGTGGTGGGAGTACACATCCTGGCTCTTGATCATGAGGTCATCTACGTACACCTCCAGATTCCTCCCCTTTTGCTCCTTGAAGACCCTATCCATCATCTTCTGGTAGGTCGCCCCTACGTTCTTTAGCCCGAAGGGCATCATCTTGTAACAGTAGTATCCATCCCACGTAATGAACGAGACATCCTTGATGTCCGGGGGGTGCATCCTGATATGATGATAACCTGAAAAAGCATCTAGAAAACTGATTACAGAAAAACCAACGGCTGAGTCAACCAGCGCGTCGATATGAGGCAAAGGATAACAGTCCTTAGGACAAGCTTTATTAAGTAAAGAAAAATCGATACACATCCTCCACCGACCGTCTCCCTTTTTGACCATGACCATATTGGATACCCAGCCGGGGTATTGGATCTCGGACACGAAGCCGGCCTTGAGGAGCTTTTCCACCTCCTCTCTGATGGGCTCTGCCAGCTTGTTGGCAGTGGACCTCTTCTTTTGTTGGACAGGGCATGTTCCCGGGTCCAAGTTGAGGCGGTGGAAGGTCACATCTGCGTCAACCCCCGGCATCTCCGCGGCGTTCCATACGAAGATGTCCACATTCTTCTGGATGCACTCCAGCATCCTGCCTTGGTCTTCCGGGGTCAGCCCTTCGCTGACGCGAACCTTCTCCACCCTGCCTCCATGGGTGAGCACCTCCAACTCCACCACTTCCTCTACAGCCTCCAACCTGCACTGCTCTCCCCATCCTTCAGCATTCCTCTCTTCCGAGATCGGGATCTCCACCTCCACCTCTTCTTCCACGGCCATCACTTCGGCCATCTCCTCCTGATCTCTTCCTGCCGCCTCCTTCTCAGCGCAGCTCTCCGCCTCCAGCTCCTCCCTGCCAGCTTCCTGCTCAGTCTCCTCCATTCTTCGCCCCATCTCCTTGGCTCCCTCCTGCCAAGAGATGGAGTTCATGGCGGTGACATAGCATTCCCGCGCCACCTTGGGGGTCCCCCCTGACCCTGACCTGAATCCCCTCAGCGTTGAACTTTTAGCATTGGTGGAATGATGAGGGGATGCAGTGGAAGGCGCTGATAAGGGGCCTCCCAAAGATGGTGATGTAGCTGCTGGGGGCATCCACAATGACGAACCTGTAGTTTCTGGACTGCCCCCCCCAGGGTGACATGGAGGCCGACTCCTCCCTCCACTTCCTTCCTCTCCCCCGAAAACCCGAACAAGGGTCCGTCCGAGGCCAGCACTGTCTTCGACTCTACCTTCATCGCGTCAAATGCCTTCTTAAAGACGACGTTGACGAAGCTTCCATTGTCAACGAGGATCCGGGAGACGGTAAAATTTTCGATGGCTGCCTTGATGACCAGCGCATCACAGAATGGATCCTCTTGATCTGGCATGTCGCTTCTGGTGAAGGTGATCCTCTCCTCTGTGGGTGGGGTTTGGGATGTTGAGGCAACACTCCGACGGTACATGGTGTGGAGGCTCGCCTTGCGGGAAGCCTCAACCCCCACCCCCCTGTGGATCACTCTGATCCCTCCTCGGGTACCAACATCCACCCGGTCTTCACAACGGTCCTCCTCTGCCCGAGGTAGGACCTCCTCAATCCTTACTTCATGCTGCTACTGCTCCCTGCTCCCTCTCATTTCAAGGAACTCCGGGAACGTGGCCGTGGCGTGCCCCTCCTCCTGATGGAAGTCGCAATAGGGCAACTCCACCCTAACTTCTCTCCTCCTCTGCCTTGCTACTCTCCTCCTCTCCCCCAAGGCTATGGCCATAGCCTCTTCTTGATGGGGAGCCAGGGCCTCTAGGACTGCCTCCAGCCCGGGGGGTGGAATTGATCTTGCCCCCCTTGATGGCGATCCCTTACTTGATACCCTCTTTGTGGCCCCTGCCCATGCCATTCAAGCCTCCAGCCCAGCCGACGGTCGGGCTCCTGACCCCCCCCCCCCCCCACCTAGGCTGTTGCTGCCCCTGGAGCTGCCTCTGCTCCCTCTGCTGGGGCTCTCCTCTCCTCTCGACTCCTTCTCCTCCTCTGTGGCCCACCTGGCCAGCATCCACGCAAACTCCGGGTTTGACGCCTCCCCGTCAACTTATCTTGCCGCCCTCTCCATCAGCTCCTCGTAGGAGAGGGGGGGGGGGGGAATCTCTTCAACTCCATCCTGAAGAACCCCTGCTGCAGGCCCAGGGTAAAGACCATCATCAATCTATGGCCCGGCATCTCCTGGACCTGAGTAATCTCCTCTTGGAACTGATCCACGTAGCTCCCCAGGGTCTCATTTACCCCCTGCTTGATGTGGAACAGGGATTCTGACTCCTTATTCCTCCTCTTCGAGGTGATGAACCTCAGTATGAACCCTCGGCGCAGGTCCTCGAAGTAGTAGATGGAGCTGGCCAGTAGCTGATGGAACCATTCCCTTGCCTTCTCCTTGAGGGTGATAGCGAAGAGTTGGCACTTGAACCCGTTCGACATCTGCCGGATGGAGACTACATCCTCGAACAATTGAACATGCTGGACTGGGTCTCCCTTCCCGGTGTAGTAGGACATCTCGGGTTCCCTGAACCCATCCGGAACTGGAGCTGAAGAGACCAACTCGCTGAAGGGGCTGCCTCCACCTACTGGGCGAGCTCGCAAATCTCGCGAGCCTAGCTCGCCGAACTGGCCTCGACCTGCAGAGCCGGGGAAGAGCTCGTGCCCGGGGAGCTCGCACCCCCGGCCTTCCTCGACCACTTCCTTCTCAGCTCGCCTGCCGGGGGCATCCTCGCCCAAAGAGGGGGCGACCGCGATCTGGACTGTTGGAGTCGAGCACTCAGCCTGCGTGCCGAGTGCGAACTTGACGAGGTTCAGTACCTCATTCCTGGAATCGTCGAACATCCCCACCGTGGCGAGAGGCAGGGGGGCGGCGAGTCCGGCCTGTCAGATCCTTGTCCTCCCGTCATCCAACTCGCTGAAGCATTTCTGCACTAACCACGCTCCACGCTCACCGCACCAAAATGTTGAAACCGAAAATCAGTCTCCTGTGGAGTTCACCCTTGGGGAAGGGGTGGTCTTGCGCCTACTTTACTTCTGCAAGCAAAACAACAAAGAAAACAAGGAAAGACTGACCCAAGGGCTCGGCCGGGAGGACCCACCACACACTTGGAAGATCTGAGAGCGCTTCCCCTCCTTAGCCAGAGGCCGAGATAAGGTACCCTTAGAAAGCACTTGAAAACTGGAGCAGGAGAGCACAAGAAGCATGCCTTCTGAGATACCCCTTGGGTCCTATTTATAGTTTTTTGGAATCTGAACAGTCAATAACCAAATGAACTGACCTGAAGTTACCAAAAAAACCCTTGGCTGGGTCTGCCAACAGCCAAACTTCGCTGTTTTGAAGGGCTATGAGCAGATCAGCGGGGGCAAAATAGTAAAAAGTACCTCATGCATCCAGGCGAGCTGGGGAGCTTGATCACCTCGGCAGGTCCTGCTCGGCTACTGTTGCCGAGCTCCGTTTCGGGGGCACGAGCTGGGACGGTGAGCTCACCCATACATTGGTCGCCATCAGTTGACATGAGCTTGACGATTCTTGGAATAGCTCTACGAATGCCAAGCTCGGGGTCGACGAATGCCTGATCTTCGTTCAACGAATGCCGATCTCCGGTCGACGAATGCCGATCTCCGGTAGACGAATGCCGAGCACGGGCTCGGCTTCTCTACTGACGAGCTCGCCCACTATCTTCAGCCCGATCTGTCTGGTTCTTGGCGACCTTGCTCGCCGGACACGGGGTTGTACACCCACGATCTTTCCTGTAGAAATTGTATGGTCGTGTGTTTTTCTTCATGCATGGTTGATGCAATAGTATGATGCCTACAACGCCCATTTTTGGTGATCTGCCCCAGGCCGTGCGATTTGAACTTTCATGGGCTATTTTGCCCATGTGTGACCAAATCACACAACCGCGTCTTTTTGTCTAAAATTTTATGTATTTATCACACGTGCGTTTGCTTCAAGCATAGTTTGATTCAGCTATTCATGAAGGAAAATGCATGATCTTCTCCAATTGGCCTGATTTTTAGAAATCAATCATAAACCGTGTGTTTTGTTCTCTCATAGAATATTTTGACTATGCGTGATCAAAAATGAATGGTATCCTGCTATATTTGGCTAGGTGATTCGTATGTGATTTATATTAAATAATGTAAGACCCCCCCCCCCCCTCCCGAAACACAAAACACGGCCGAGGGGAGCCTTATGCACAGAACAGCCACCTTGTGGTAGCGTTAGCCCACATGATAACTTGTACCACATGACGCATATTCTGCTGGCTAAATTCCAATATCACATTGCCAACCCATCAATAAAAGAAAACACAGTAGTCATGATCCACAAAAGTAAAAGTCTAGGATAATACAACAATCAGTAAGCTACACAAGCTCATGTAAATATCAGAGTATAAAAATTGTTCAAAGAGCTACAACATAATGCTCAAAAATCTCACCTATGTCACTGAGGGGAGTGAAGGTATCATAGTTTCTGGCCCTATCCCCCTATCCTGTCTGCCCTCCTGTACGGGGTGCTATTATTGCTCTGTATGCATGGTGTCCTCCTAAAAAGGTGGGTGTACCAACCATTTGTCATAAAGACTAAGTGGATTCACATCCTCTCAGCCCGATGACTCTTAGGCACTGGGCGGAGGGGGTACAATATAGGAACTAATAAGCAAGCAGATGAGACGATGTATTATTAATTAGGCAGTTATCTTACATCAGCAGTTCAGTAAGTAAGCAGGTAATAACAAGAAATATCATCTTGTATATATAGTACATTTATGCTAGCAATGTATCAAATAGAAAAAAAATGTAAGAACTGAATAAAACTAACTTATAAGGATGCTCATACAAGCTTATAAGTTAAGAGTCTAATATAATAAACAGTAACTCATCATATAAAAGAGCCCATACTAATTTATATGATAAGGATCTTATGTTGTGCAATGTAATGAATGTTTGATGATGCACCCATGTCTACACATGCACTCTATCTTGCTATGTTGACATAGACCTTTAGTTCCCACATTTTGAGAGGTATCAAACCTCTCAGGTATCACCCATCGTGTCCAAACGGTGACAGTGGAGCTGGCATCTCCACTGTTAGGTGGGCATAAAAAATATCAGGCCTAGGACTCTGTACGCCTCAACGATAACAAAACTAACTGCAGATCTCCTGCGTGCTATCACATAGAAGGGTTCATGGAAAAGTAAATACCAAGATCCCAACCCAACTAGCCTAAACAACACGAAAGGGGTCTTTGGGAATAAACACCAAAGAGCCCAACCTAAGCAACTCAATTGGCACAGAAGGGGTCTTTGGGAAGTAAACACCAAATAACCTAGCCCAACCGGCCAAGGTCTATCTGCCAACTTCCAACATTATGACGATCGGTAAGACTGTAGACCTTATAACACCCCTGAATTTTTGATAATTATTTTGATCTCCATAGTGTCTTATTAATGACGTAAGGGCATTACGTTGACGTGTAGTGAATGGGGCACCGCCGTTGGTGCGTGAATTTGTTCTTTTATGTTAAGTTAATCCCTTTAGTGGCAGTTGTTAGACTCATCAAAATTCGAGAGTTGACTTGTGAAAATTTAAAGTAATAAATTTTAAACGTGTTTGTGAAGTTTCATTTCGATCCGTGTTTTATTGGGATCTCGGAAGATTTTATAAGGATAATTGTTGTTTTAAAATTCGGGGAATTTTTACCCAAGCTTGTTTTATCGGATCCTTATTTCAACTTCGCCAATGGATTTGTAGCACATACATTTAGCCTTGAGGCGAATTTCATCGAGATCCGAGGTGATTTGGTCATTCTCGTCGTTTGGGTTTTTTTTAGTTATTATATTAATAGTATTATATTATTTATATATGTATATATATATGCGCATGTTAGAAACCATATTCATCGTCTTCCCCAAATTGACGGTCCAACGGGCGAAAAGAAGAGAGTGACTCGAACATCGCGAAGCCTTCCAGCCGCCGCCCATCGAAGTATCGGTGCACGAATTCGACGGAGCATATATCCGGAAAGCTCTCACCGAGATCTTCAAGTGTACGGTAAGATTTTATCGTTTCGTGGATTTTTGACGTTAATGTATTTGCCCATAACCCTTGTTTTACCCTGAATAGTTTCATAGATCGTACGCGAGAGGTTCTTGTGATCGATCCTTGAAGCGGAGCGCTGGAGAGGCTTTTTTTCGGGAGACTTTGAGGCAAGTGGAGGTTTGCTCCCTTGCCCCACTTGTTCACCCTCTTGCTTTGCTGCTATTGTTCATGTTTATCTCTTTTTTCTCTTCATGGGACTTAGAAATGTTGTAGGACCTTGTGCCTTATTATTTCAGTTGAATTAGGGTAGTGTAGAAAATCCGTCTAGGTATATTCATCGAGTCACTTTGCGAAACAAAGAAAATTCATCAAGACCAAGTAAATTTGTGAAGCCGAGTATTTTTTGTCGTGTATTCTTTACAAATTCGTCGAGTGATTCCAGTTAGGCATCGAGTTAAGCAGAATTCGTCGAGTATCAAGCGAATGCGTCGAGTGTTCATGTGAGGCCAAGTCTTTTTCATCGAGTATTCTCGACGAAATCATCGAGTATCCTTGGGTTTTTGTTAAATTCAACAAGTCCAATTCGTCTAGTATCGGTGTGAGATCAACTCTTTTTGTCGAATATCGGTGTGAGATCAAGTATTTTCATCGAGTATTCTCGATGAATTTGTGTGGACTTGGAATTTTTCTTCGTTGGATGAACTCCAATTTGTTGAGTGTCTTTGTATTCGCCAAGTGTAATGCGTTGAGTGATGTAGCAGAGTTTGGGTCGAGTTGTATGATTCGTCGAGACCACTCGACGAATCCTTGCTGATTCGTCGAGTCATCTCGATGAATGTTGGTTGATTCGTCTAGTTGTTTGATTTGTCGAGACCGCTCGACGAATTCTTGTTGATTATTCGAGCCATCTCGACGAATGTCTTTTCATACGTCAAGTCAATTTGATGAATTCTTGTTGTTTATGACTAAATTCCAAGTCCGTCGTGAACGTGGTCGCTTATCTTGTTGAGGTGATTTACCCGTTAGTTGAAATAGTTACGCTTTCGTCAAGACGAAATCCCTTTTTTTCTCGTCGTGACTGCTCTCCTATTTGTGTCAATTCTATGACCTATCTATCAGGTATTTTAGTATTTTTGTCAATACACTCCTATTATTCATCCAGATTTGAGGTATTCATCAATTTAGTTCTAGTATTTGTTGAGACAAGTACAATCTCGTCTAATCAGGCCATCTTATTTAAAGAAGTTAGTCTTACACATCAAGGGGTAAGTAGGTTTTGTGAACTTCATTTCTATGAGACTAGTATTTGATGCAATCTCGGCAAGTGCACCGATTGTTGTCAAGTAATAAACTGGGGGAATTATCCTCCGAGTATCGAATCTCTCGAGGAGTGCAGATTGGGAGTGTGATCTTTCTCGTTGGAAAGTGATTGCAAATGCAACAATGGTTGGTGGTGTTTTAGAACGTCTAAAAGTAATTACGCTGGTCGCCTTCACCGCTTCACAAGGGTGGAGTACTCTGATGAGTATAAAAGCGTGCGGTCATAACCGTTGAGGGTCGAAAACACCTCTTCGCCAAGCCAGCCACTAACACATATTAGTGTTGCATATTACCAAGTAACAACCGAAATTTAGCTAAGGAAGTAAAGCCAAACTAAGAACTACAACAACAACATCAATAAAAAACAATCAAGAACATCGTTAAGAGTTTCTAGCAAGTTTAGAAAACATCCAAAGCAAAGAAACAACATCCAAATCAGAGTAAAGAGGAAATTTACAACCCAACGTGTGAAGGCTGGCCACGATTCTCGGCTGGAGTCTAAGGTTGTCGGTCTTCGTCCGGGCTCGGTCGGTGTTTGACGTCCGAGGAAGCTTGAAGTGTTGTCACCTACTTCAAAGGCATTTTCCCCGTCTACTTCACGTTCCGTGAAGGCTGGAAGTCGCCGAAAAACTCTTCAATGGTGGCGAGAAAGAGCTCCAAATCCTCCTCTTGAGATGGAGATGCGGAAAGTAGTGGAAGATCTTCGCTTGCGGTGAAGTTTGGAGGAAGAACGGTGGCCGGAAAAACTATTCAAGGAGGAGAGAGGAAAAAGTGGCTGGAGGAAGGATTTCTCGCTCAGAGGAGCAGAAATGGCAGACTGTTCCCTGCTCCGGTCAACTCCTGAACATAAATACGAGCAGGGCAGAAAAATGGTCAAGCACGGTTTGGCACACGACCGGGCATTAACCATGTGATATTAACTTCCAGGCCAAGATTGCGGAAGAAGATGCGTTGACCCATGCATTTTACTCACGCACGGACACTTCAGCCCGTGCGTGATGGAAACTGCACGGGTAACCACAGAGAAGTGAAATTCATGGCAAGCAAGTGGAACCATGCAATTTACTCACGCACAGGCACTTCTGCTTGTGCATGAACAACTCGCACGATTAACCACAGAGCGCTATAAAACTGGAAAGCAACAGGAAAACCGTGCGTCTCCTTCGCGCACGGTTCATATGAAATCATGCATGAAGAAATCGCACGGGTTGGTCAGCCCATCTAGAGAAACCTGCAGAAAATGCACGATTCGGTAGAAAGCGTGCGCTAAGGAATCTCACGAACATGCGCTTTCCACAGGTCAGAATTCTTGCTTTGTTGGAAAACTGACCACCTGCATAGCAAAAACCAAAGATGGAGCAACAGCTGTTAACACCAATATACACATAAAAATAACTAAATCCACATGGAGAATGCCCCAGCACTTACCCCCGACATCCCGGTGCAATTCGCAAACCAAGATGGGCCGAAACAGTGCACAATGGCTAAGTGAAGCCCTGATCAAATATATATGACATTTCCTACTGAAATAATAGTGCACATGCATGATAATAAGCCCAGATCAGTCCGAAAAACCCTATATAAATCGGACTCATCACATCACCAGACTTAAATATTTGCTTGTCCCGAGCAAATCATCCCTAACGCGGACGAGTAAATTAGCATAGCTAGCCTTAAACTGAGCAGCGGAGTACCATGTGAAATCACATGCTCACGCTCATAGCAACACCATAGAAGGAATTTTTGATTATGCACTAATAGCCTATATATTTTTAAAGGCATATCAAAATATTATTACTACTTTACTATAGAATCGAGGGGAATCATTCGGTCACGAGCAAGGAGAAAGCAGACAATAACTAAGTTAAGCATTACCAAAGCAAGGGATTGGGATAACCTTCATAGGAATCCACCAATGTTGGTGACCATATGATTGCCCGTTCACACTCTCTCCACGACACTAGTTTGACTCAAGCGTGAATCCATAGGACTTGGAGTATAATGTAGGCTTAGGAGAAGGTGGGGTATATAAAGATAAACAAGATGGATAAGCGCACTCAAAATGAGACTGCCCGAAAACACTCACAGCTACACTCAACGACAAACACGTGCGACGCAACACCAGACTTGGACATTTAACGGTGTGTGCACGCCCATAACGAACACAATACAACAAAATTTCACAACTCTACAACATTTTTTTTCTCTTTTCTTTTTTTCTCTTTTATTCCACATTGGGATTTTTCTTTTTCAATTCATTTCATTTATTTTTTTTCTTTTTATTTAACCAAATAACCAAAACAAGCCGAAAACACGGCAACACCACAAGCTGCATAAACACCCACATAACTGCCACACATAACAGATACAAAACGACAATAAAACAAACTAACCGAGCAACCACATTCGGGTGTGCGAGTAGGAAAGGCTATATGGCTTTGGTAACGAGGCATTGGGGCGTCAAAGGTAGGGATAGGCTCAACAGGGATAGCAATGGATAGCCGTCGGGAATGGAACAAGACTCAAACTAGACAAAGTAACAGCCTACATCATGCACGCACTTGAATAACCATGTACCCATGCTTCGAGAGTAGCTAGGGGCAAGTTCTTAGCTACCGAGAAAGACAATCCTTCCTCCCGACTCGAGCAATACGAGGCTAGCGATGTCGACACACATCCCTACGCTACCATTTGATTCACACCAAATTCGAAGTAGACGAGTAGAATAAACAAGATTTACGCCAAAATAAATAATATACGCTATGAGCATAAAAAGAATCTAATTCTACACGTAATCCTAAATGAGACATGAGCGCTCGATTAGGAGCACTACTGGAGTCAGCATTTTACTCTGCCTCGCAATCCCAGGCCAGCGCCGAAATTTTCCAAATCGCAAACAAGTGATGATTTAACTCACGACGTGCTCCTATTCAAGCACGCGCTCAAGTGTGGTGCAGTGGTATGCAATGCCAAACATTAAAGACATCTAATGAAAATATTCTTCTAGTATGACAATGATTTAATGCACGTGCGTGAGTAACCCTGTCACAACCCGCATTTTCTCAACATATAAGTTATATCAGAGAAAGAGAAAATACGCGTCGTGATGCCATGCCGTGCCGGGGATAACTGCAGGTGCTCAGGCAAAATCCCAAACTCTACAGTTTATATGAAATACATAAGTGTAAAAACCAGTTTAAATTGGATGGTCGTATCCCTCAGCACAATGGATCAGCTAGTACACTTGTAAAAGTATAGTTATACGCTGTGGAAAATACTTTTGTTATGTTGATTAACACCCTACATGAGTATAAACATCCACAAAGGACAATTCATGACATGCAAGACCCTAGATTTATTATAAGTATAGAAATAGTCTTTACGTTAGCTAGAAAATAGTATTTTAATTTTGGAAATATGAGATGTATGAAGTACAAGTAGTAATGCTTTTATAGGTGAAAATACCTAACATGCAACCTAGCATAAAACATTCCCAGAGAGCAAAAAAAACAACCACAAAAGGCAAAACTAGTAGCTTAGCAAATTATTTAGCAAGTCAAAAGGAAACCACTAGTGGGCGTCAACAAACTGACACGAACTCACTGGTCAGTATGAGTATCTATACTAACAAGAAAACAACCAAGAACTACCTCACAAGGTAGAGGAAACCTCAGCAACACTGCAATCCACTAGCAAACTCCAAACCTAGTCGCTCAACCGGCTATAGCTCAGAACTTGAGGCATTCAAAGAGAACACCTCAGCAAGAAAAAACACAAGTGGCAAACAAAACTGTCAGTAAACAAGGGAGAAGCAAGATTACTAATCCCAAACCTGAATAGCTGTCAAAAGAAAGCACATCAAACTAACTAGAGATTTAGAATGAAGAGTTAACTTATATAGTTAAAAGGTAATGAAATTTGCATCAAGTGCGAACTGAGTTATACTCCGGAAACAATTTGCGAGGAAAGGTAGAAACATCATATGATTAATCCATAGGAATCAAAATGGGGGCAAAGGCTCAATAAACAAGTGAATCATTAACACCATAACGCAATCGGATCTGAGTCGGGACCAAACTGGTCAAACCCGAAGTAATAGACCCAAACATCTCAAAAACAGGACTGCGGTGGTGGCCATCTAATCCAACACAACCCAATAGCCCAAAAACGAGACACAAGCATGCCCGGGTGTAATGATTCACGAAACTAAGCCAACCAAACCAACCCTATATATCCAAATACCCATAAACCCAAACTCAACAAATTCAGCAAAAAACCGACGAGTCTAGCTTGGCAAGACTATGCCTTAGCGATACACGTCAAATCGGTGAAAGGACACAAAGCTAAGGAAAAATCGTCGATTACACTTGACGGCACATCGAGTGCAGTCAATGCACTCGACGCCAGAACTCAGCACACTCAACGCTCAAACACAACGGCAAGAATCAGACGATGGCGTTGTGTGAGTTCAGCTCACTCAACGCTTAAACACTTAGCTGCCAAAAACAGATGACGGCGTTGAGTGAGTTCAACTCACTCAATGCTATCGACGCTATAACACTTAGATTTACAGACACAAAGCGACGATGTTGAGTGAGTTCAGCTCACTCAACGCTATCGACGCTTTATACTTAACTTCCCGAAAAAAGAGTGACGACGTTGAGTGAGTTAAGCTCACTCAATGCTGTCAACGCTTTTACACTTAGACTCCAAGATTTACTGATGGCGTCGACTATATACAACACACTCAATGACGCGTTGAGTATAGGTAGCACACTCAACGCCTTTTAACTTAGCATCAAATTCTG
This sequence comes from Platanthera guangdongensis, assembly GCA_039583875.1. Lineage (NCBI taxonomy): Eukaryota > Viridiplantae > Streptophyta > Magnoliopsida > Asparagales > Orchidaceae > Platanthera > Platanthera guangdongensis. The sequence goes on from CM077166.1 coordinate 84,301,603, forward strand.
ATGGCGTTGAGTGTATGCAGCACACTTGTTGGGTACATTGAAAAATATGTACCAGATTTGAAGAAGCCTCACCCTACTCAATGATATACATCAAGGTGTATTTGATGTGCTTTGAGTTTATATGTGCAGGTTAAGTAATTGCAAGAAATGCAGAAAAGTTTCTAAGTCCATGTGTCGACACCTAGAGGTGAAGTGTCGACACTTATGAAGGCTTGTGTCGACACCTAGAGAAGCTGTGTCGACACTTGGCGTAATTGTGTCGACACCAGGAAAGGCAGAGTCGACACCAAAAGAAAAGTGTCGTCACATACAGGCAGTGTCGACACACTGTGAAGAATTGTCAACATAATCTGTATCGACACTTAGAGGCAGTGTCAACACTCAGAGAAGCATTGTCGACATCAAATGTGTCGACACCAGGAGTCTGTGTCGACACTCAGCAAGCTTCAACAAAGTTAAAGTACTTGTGTCGACACAAAGGAGATGTGTCGACACTCAGTAAGTTTCAACACATGAAGGCATGTGTCGACACAAAGGAGATGTGTCGACACTCAGCAAGTATCAACAACAAAAGAAGATGTGTCGACACAAAGGAGATGTGTCGACACACAGCAGAATTCAGCTAAGTGTTAAAGAAGAAGTACTTGTGTCAACACACTCAATCAGTGTCGACACATTCAACAGAAGGCTTGTGTCGACACACAGAATCAGTGTCGACACATTCTGAAGAAGCAGTGTCGAGAAGCTGTTGCAATAACATAAGGAGTTGTGTCGACACCATCAAGGCTAGTGTCGACACTTAGTTCACTTATGTCGACACTTGGTCTATTTGTGTCGACACATAATGAAGATCAGTCTCGACACTTTCAGACAGAGATAGTATTTTCAAGAAGTGACTGGATGACTTGACAGCTGCTATTTCAACCGGTCAACTACAACTGTCAGAGCTATCAGAAGTTCGTTAGAAACTGGATCAGCCGGTTACCTTGGAGGAAGACTATATAAAGGCCTTTCTCCTTCAACAGAAGGAATTGAACACACAAAAAAAGAAAAATCAATCTTTGAATCAATAGAGAACAATAATCAATCAATCAGAAGATTAAGAAGAAAAGATAGATCCAGAGAAAACTATAAATCAGTATTCTGAAGAAATTTCATATTTACTTGGAGAGAGAGAACTCCAGTATCTGAAATTAAGAAAGAGACTTGTTAATCAAATCTGTTAAGAAGCAGATTCTGAACTAAACTGCAAAGTAGGATCCAGATTTAATTCTTCATCCTAAGAAGGAAGTTGCCAGCCGGTCTACTTCAAGAAGATCATCTTTACTGAGTTCAGACTCAAGAAGCCTTGAAAAAAGCAAAGACAAAGTTGATCTCAGGAATCAGTGCTATCAAGAACTGATCAAGAAGATTGCCCTCTTCATTCTCTCAAATTGAGTGGTGATTTACAAACTGTTATTATCATTTTGTAGGATCCAAAGGGATCTGAGTTGTAAGCCTAAATTTATAAAGGCTGAGGTAGGGCTTTTGAGCCTGAGTGTAGGAGAATCAATTCTCTGAGTGTAGACCTTGTTGAGGGCTGAGGTAGGGCTGTTTAGTCTGAGTGTAGGTCTTGGTGAAGACTGAGTGGTAGGGCTTTGTGCCTGAGTTGTAGGAGTGGGGACACTCTGAGTTATAGGAACCTGTTTGGGGTTCTGAGCTGTAAGATCTGAGGATCCGAGGAGAAGTGCAGAAGTTAGGCCGAATCTAGTACACTACTAGATAGGCGAAGTGGGAAAGTGGATGTACCCAGACCATGGGGAACCACTATAAACACTGTGTGCACTCTGTGAATGTTTGTTTCTGTGGTTGCTGTGTTGTGATAATTGTAGAATATAGCAAAAGCAGGTTTAATTGTACAGTGTTTCTGCCTTAAAATTAAAAAAGAAAAGTACACCTATTCACCCCCCCCCCCTCTAGGTGGTTAGGTACTATTTCTTTCAAGTGGTATCAGATGGAGGTTACTCAAAAAGGGACATAACAGTCTGAGTAAGATCCTATAGGCAGATTCAGAACAAACAAGAATCAAGAAAATGGGTTCTAGTGAGAATCACAAAGAGCTGGGGTCCATGAAATTGCCAATATGTAGAAAAGAGATATTTGGCATATGGAAAGAGAGTGTTAGACTCTTCTTGGAAGCTTCTGACCCAAGGATATATATTACAGTTAAAGAAGGCCCATATGTGCCAATGAAAATATCCATTCTGGATGCAAATCAGAAAACTCCCAAGGACTTTTCTGAAATGACAAAGGATGAAATCATTCTGGCCACTATGGACAAGAGAGCCCAGAATATAATTGTTAGTGTCATTGATGATGCAACATTTCAGAACTTAATTCATTGTAAAACCTCTAAAGAAATGTGGGACACATTAATAGTTTATATGGAGGGATCAGAAGAAGTAAGACAAGATATGAAGTCCTTGTTAAATCAGGAATATGAAAGCTTCAGATAAGAAAAGTCTGATAGCATTACAGAATGTTACAAGAAGTTCTATAGGATAGTTAATGAGTTGATGTCCTATGGAAGAGAATTCAGCAACTATGAGCTGAATGACAAGTTCTTAAGATCTCTGACTAAGGACTGGGACACCAAGATTTGTGCCATTAGGGAAGTGGCCAAACTAGCTGATATACCTACTCCAACTTTGTTTGGAAAACTGCTATCTTATGAGATGCAGTTAATGACTAGAAAGGAGGAAGAGAAGAATACTAGAGTGGAGCACAAGGAGAAGACTGTGGCCTTCAAGACTGAAGCCACTAAGAAGTATAGAAGCAAGTCTCCATCTCCACCTCAAATAATTGCTGAGGCTGTAACAGATAATTCAAATAGCAAGAATTCAGATAGTAGTGAAAGTGATGAAGACTTTGCTGCTTTTACTAGGCATTTTTAAAAATTTCTGAAGAAGCAGCAGTGGAGGTCTAAGCCTTCCACTTCTCAACCAAAAGATGACTACTATGAGAAGAGAAAGTCATCCAGGAATGACAGAAGAAGGTCCAAGCCAAGCAAAGCTACATCCTCAAAGATTGTGTGTTATTGCTGCAATAGACAGGGACATGTAGTGGCTGACTATCCTGAAAAGAGGAAGGAGTCAGCTGACAAAAAGAAGACTCAGGTTAAGAGCAAAAAGGAAAGGTCCTTTGTTGCTAAGAAAGACAAGAGTCTGACAGATCAGTCATCTTCAGAAACAGAATCAGAAGGTGAAGCTTACATTGGATTATTTGCTGAAGAGGAAAAAGATGAGTTCATGCAGCTAATGAACTCAATTTATGAGCATGAGGACCATCAGTGCAAGGGACTGATGGCTTTATCTAAAGGAGACAAGAACCAGGATCAACCTGGACCAAGTAAGGTACAAAGTTGTTCTTCTAGTTCAATTTATAGCACTGAGTCAGAATCGGATACATCTGCATCAAGTGATGTGGGTGGGTCTGAATCTGAAGGAGATATTCATCAGTTAATTGATGAATATAGAGACTTGTTGTAGGCCTTGAAGAAAAGCAAAATCTTGGCCAAAACTCATGCAAAGGAGATTGCTAGTCTTAAATTGGCTGCTGCTGATTCAGACAAGTTGTTAGATCAGAAACTGAATGAGATTGCCAGATTAAAGAACATAACTGTTATTCAAATGGGCACAATCACATTCAAGAATGATCAGATTAGAAATCTGGAGGTTAGACTTCAGAAAGAGAGAGAGATTGTAGTAAGTTTTTCTAAACCTAAATCCGTTTTACCCTTGATAGATGAGTTTGTACCTTACAAGGGTAAGACTGGATTAGGATTTAAAAAACTTGCCTGGACTGCTAGGTCCAAATCTAAAGGCAAAACTCCAGCACAAAACATAAAGCCTGCTGTAGATACTTCAGTCAGGGTTGTACCTAAACAAAGGTACAACATGTTTGAGTGTTGGTGTTGTGGCAAGATAGGCCACTTTGCCTTAGATTGTTGGAACAATTCTAGTGCCAAAGAGAGTAGCAAACTGTCTGCTAGAAGAGCTATAGGTAGTTTTGTTAAAGGTCAGACTAACCTGCACCAAGGACCCAAGAGTTATTTGGGTTCTAAGGTTAAGTAATCTGTTTTGAAGGTGAGTCCAAGTGGCCATGCCCCTATATGGTACTTGGACAGTGGATGTTCCAGGAACATGACTGGAACTAGTGGGTTGCTGAAGGACTACACACCTATCAAGGATGGCCCTAAAGTTACCTTTGGTGGTTCAGAAAAAGGAATCATCAAAGGCTTTGGTAACATTTTTAGTAACCTAATTACTATCACTCAAGTGGCCTATGTGAAGGGTTTGAAACATAACTTCATTAGCATAAGTCAGCTGAGTGAATTAGGATATGATATCTCATTTGTTAAGAATGGTTGTCATATCAAAAGGTCAAGTGATCAAAATATCATTTTGGCAGGATATAGGAAGAGAAATGTCTATTTTCTTGACTTTGTGTGTGAGAACAATGTTTCTCCTATTTGTCTTGTAGCTGATGAGAGAGTCTCACATTGTGTTAAATGGCACAAGAGGCTGGCTCATCTTAACTATAAAACAATTAGCCAACTCTTTAGAAAAGAGTTAATGAGGAATGGTCCTCAAGTTAAGTGTATAAAGGATGGGATATGCTCAGTTTGTCAAAAAGGCAAGCAGACCAAATCCACCTTTCATAGCCTTGAGAACAAGGATTCTGTGAGGTGTCTATACCTCTTGCATATGGATCTTTTTGGTCCTATGCCTGTTCACAGTATAGGTAGGAAGGTCTACACATTTGTGGTTGTAGATAACTATTCAAGATATTCCTGGGTGTTCTTCCTAAGAAAAAAATCTGAAACCCCAAGTATCTTATATAGTTTTGTTAAACAAATTCAGAATGAGTTGAACAGTACAGTGGTCAAAATCAGAAGTGACCATGGTACTGAATTTCAGTCTGAAAGTATGACAAAACTGTGTGAAGAGTTTGAGATTTTTCAGGAATTTTCCTCACCAAGAACACCTCAGCAAAATGGTATTGCTGAAAGGAAGAATATAACATTTATAGAGGCTGGTAGAACCCTATTGAGTGACACTTCTCTCCCAGAATATTTCTGGGCTGAGGCAGTAAACACTGCATGTCATGTAATCAATAGGGCTACTATCACCAAGTGCCACAAAAAGACTCCCTATGAGATTGTGAAGGGCAGAAAACCAAATTTATCCTATTTCAGGATCTTTGGTTGCAAGTGTTATATACTTAACAATGGCAAGTCTTATCGAACCAAGTTTGCTGCTAAATTCCAAGAGGGGATATTTGTTGGGTACAACAACAATAGTAAGGCTTATAGGGTCTACAACTTGATTACTCAAGTTGTGGAAGAGTCTGTACATGTAGTTTTTGATGAAGCAAGGCTCATTAACAGTGAATTACCAAGTAGTGTTTGCAGCTCTACATGTGTAACTGAGAAGATGGACAAGCTTACCATTACAGAAGTTTCTACTGCAACTCAGCAAGTGGAAAATGGTGACTGCTATCCAGGGGGAGTACAAGACTCTCTAGATGCAGAAGAAGACCAAGAGGTGCAGCTAAATGAAGAGGCTGAAGGTGTACAACCTGAAGATAGGCTGCCTCCAGCAAACAGACACTTAAAGGATCATCCAGCCAATCAAATAATTGGTGATCCCAGACAAGGAGTGCAAATAAGAAGCAGGAATCTGAGTACAGTTCTTTACTCCAGCTTCCTATCCCAAGTAGAACCAAAGAAGTTTGAAGAAGCAGTTCTAGACTCTTATTGGATTGATGTCATGCAAGAGGAGCTAAATCAGTTCAAAAGATGCAAGGTCTGGGAGCTAGTTCCTAAACCCAAGGACCACAACATTATTGGAACTAAGTGGATCTTTAGGAACAAGTTGGATGAGAATGGAATCATTATAAAGAATAAAGCTAGGCTGGTTGCAAAATGATATAGGCGGGAAGAAGGTATTGATTTTGATCAAACCTTTGCTCCAGTAGCAAGACTAGAGGCAATCAGGATGTTCCTTGCAACATATCAAGGGTTTAAGGTATATCAAATGGATGTAAAGTCAGCTTTTCTGAATGGAAATCTGAAGGAAGAAGTCTATGTAGAGCAGCCATCAGATTTTGCAGGCTGCAAGGAAGATAGGAAGAGTACTACAAGAACCTGTCAATTTCTAGGTGGAAGGCTGGTGTCATGGAGCAGTAAGAAGCAGACCAGTGTGGCAATCTCCACAGCTGAGTTAGAATATGTGGCAGCAGGAAGTTGATGTGCACAACTTTTATGGATTCAACACCAGCTAGAAGACTATGGTATTCAAGTAAGTAGAATACCTTTATTTTGTGATTCTACAAGTGCCATTTCTATTGCAAATAATCCTGTCTCACATAGTAGGACTAAGCACATAGAAATTAAATACCATTTTCTTAGAGAATTTGTAGAAAAAGAGGACATTTCCCTAGAATATGTTAAAACAGATAATCAGATTGCTGATATGTTTACTAAGCCCCTAGATGAAACCAAATTCAATAATTTTAAAATTGAATTAGGAATGTTAAACTTAGAATAGTTTAAAAAATTGGCTAAGTAAAATGGTCTCGACACACAGAGTTGTCTGTGTCGACACATAGAAGTGGTATGGACATTTCAGAGAAATGGTGTCGACACATCTAGAAAGTCTGTGTCGACACTTCAAAGAATTAGTGTCGACACATCCAGAGTAGGTGTCGACACATCCAGGGTGGTGTCGACACTTAGATTTTACACTAATTTCGTCGAGTAGAGTTTCGACTAATCGTCGAGCTGAGATGTATAAGTGTCGACACATATATTCTGTCGACTATATTTGTATCGACACATAGTTGTCGCAACATTAGAAGTAAGTGTCGACAATTTTCAACAGTGTCGACACATTTAGAGTATTTTGACGCGCCTTTTCACCTTCGATTTTAGAAAGGTATAAATTGGTCTTCACCATTGTTTGTCGACACGCTCACCATAGTTTCGAGACCAAACTTGTGTGTCGACATCTCTCTTCTCTAAATTCAAAATTTCTCCAAACCCTAATGGCGCCCAAGCTAGAAAAGAACATCAATGAAGGTTATGAGCTAGTGCGATATGCATGTGACGACGCGAAACAGAAATTCAAGGTGTTGTAACCCTAGTTGCAGAGACTGGGTTGGAGTATCTTGTTTCAGAACCAATCAAGATTTGGAAGAAGGAGGTCCTTGAATTCTTTAGTGCAGCTAGCCTTGATGAAACTGGTCTTAAGATTAAATCCAGAGTCCATGGAGTTAAGGTGAAAGTCACCCAGAAAAGTCTGAGAAACGTTCTACATCTACCTAGAACTAAAGAAGAGGAAGATGTACCTGCATCAAGGATAAGGGAGGCACTGCAATGGCGTGGATTAGATTTAAGCATGAAGATTGGATCAGTTTTTAATAGGAAAGGCATGAACATGCAAGACAAGTTCTTGTCTGAAGTGGTAGGCAAGGTAATTCTGAGCAAGCCAGGTGGGCATGATCGGATATCAGCTCACATGTTCTGTTTAATGACAAGGATCATTTTCAAATTGAAAACTGATTGGTCAGCAGTAATGTTTGACAAGATAAAGGAAAGTCTGAAGAAGCCCAATCTGGGTAGGATTATGAGTTTGTACTTGGCTGGAAGTTTTCCTGAAGTCATGAACCAAGCTGTTGGTTCTAAGATAAACCACATGAGGAAAATGGAAATCAGAATAATCTCTAGATGGGATAGAGTGTTAACTAAAGAAATGTCTACACCAGAGAAGGAAACACCTCAAAAGAAGAAGAAGAAAGCCATAGTGGCTCCTGAATCATCTAGTAGCTCAGAAGAGCAGGTAGTTTTTAGTTCTAATGATGGAGAGACTGGAAATGTTGGACAGTCACCAGTAAGACCTAAAGATGCATAGAGGCAGAGGGAGCTACTATCTGCTAGCCCCATTCACCTGGATTCACTCCAGGGGGAGCCTCAACATGTGGATGAGCCAACTCACTTAGATAGTGAAAGGGCAACCCAAACAATTCTTGAGGTAATCAATGAAGTTAATCAATCAATTTTCATTATTGAGGATGAAGTATTGACTGAATCATTAATTGATGTTAATCAGCAAACTCAGATACATAGTCAACCACAAGATGTTGTCATGGAATACACATCAGTTGCAGATCATGATCCTGAGATAAGAGTACTCCAGTCCCTACTCAACAGGAGTTTACTCTAGAAGAGCTATTCCCTGATCTATTATAGACTGATTTTGAGGGAGAGAAAGTAGCTGTTGACAGGGAGTCAGCAAACCTTGAGGGGGAGCATGTAGAGTTTCATGAGGAGACTGCTAGAAATGAGACTGAAGAGCAAAGGAATGATGAGGAGCTACCAAGTGCAGAGAAGGAATTGCCCCCTACTCCACAAGATATAGTAGACATTGCCAGTACTTCTGCTTCTGAGGATGAGGAAGTTGCTAGAGCTAAGAAGAGAAAGCTCATGGTCTTCAAGAGAAGAAGCCAGAGTTATAAGAAAGCTTTGCAAACTGTGGCTCCACAACAAGTTCCAACTACTGATTATAGTTCATTATTGGTGGCTTTGCAGATCAAGATAGATGAGCAAAGGAAGGCACTAGAAACTTATATGGATGAAGGACATAAATCCCTTCAATTTGATCTGGCTCAAGACATCAAATCTATAAGATTTGAAGTTAATCAAACTAAGAAAGAAATGACTGATTGTTTCCACAAAGGAGGCAATGCAGTGGTATATTTGGCTACTCATCAAGAGTAGATAAAGACACAGGTTGATGATATGACAGTGAAACAAGGATATATCCTGGAAAATTAGATTAGGATGAATGTTAATCTGACTGCCTCTCATAATGTCATTGTAAGTGAAATGAAAAATATTGCTAATGCACAAACTGAGGTTAGAACTACAGCCCAAGCAGAGTTTGCTAAGCAATTACAAGAAAACCTAACTGCTGTAAAAACTGCAATTGAAGATTCTCAAAAGGTTATTACTGAAAAGCTCCAAAAGTTAAAACCTTTTTATAAAGATGGTGTTAACTATTTGAATGCTCAGATCAGATTTCAGAAGGATGATCTTAGGGATCATATAGAAAGAGAAGTCATAAAGGGGGAGAGGGTATTCGTCAAAGCAGGCTCTGACCATGCTAAATGGATTTCAAACAGCATCAGAGCTACCCTTGGATATCCACCCTTGTGTGATGATGATAATGTAGCAGAATCTGGGATAAATCCTGCATATTTTGGAGGAGAACAAGCTGAAGTAGCTCAGGTGATCTATCCTCCTGCAGATTTTGACATGATACATCAAGAGATACAATCTATGTATAGCCCTCCAGAAGGTGCTCAAAATATGATCATTGAGAAAGTAGTACAGCCTGTGCCAGAGGCAGTATTAAAAGAGCAAGAAGCTCAATTATCCAAGAAGACGTTCAGAGAACAGGCAGAGTTAAGGCCTGATTTTGAACAATGTAGCCAAACTTCTAGAAATATTATTCTGACTGTTTGGAAGGCTGCAAAGGATAATTTCCTAGAGAGGGGTAAATTGTACTCTGACCAGGAATGGAGAAAATATGAAGCTAGGCAAGAAGCCATAGTACAATACAGAAGAAAGGCTAAACTTGGGAAGCTACCTCCTAATGCACAGGAGCCTAGCAAGTATTTCCCTAAGCCTTATCATTATTTTGATAGATAAAAGATAAGGGTTGAAGAACAGAAGAAGAAAGATCTTAAGGGAAAGAAGCCTGCTGATGACAATGATGCTCCAGTTCAAGCCAAGATTCAATCTGGAAAGGGCATTGTTATCAAGGAGCCAGAGCAGCCATAGAATAGAATTTTCTTAAGTTTACTACTCTGTAATATTTTGCATTAAAATCTATGTAAACTTTTGATTAATGAAACTATTGGAAGTTATAACAAAATAATGTTTGATGTTCAATCTATTACATTTTTATTCTGGGATGATTGTTTATACATGTTTTGTTTAGTATTTACCCTGTCATATAATATTGTTATACATCATAATGTGTATTTGTTATGTATGGTGTATATCATTGACTAAGGGTTATGACTTCTCCACATAGGGGGAGATTGTTGGGTACATTGGAAAATATGTACCAGATTTGAAAAAGCCTCACCCTACTCAATGATATACATCAAGGTGTATTTGATGTGCTTTGAGTTTATATGTACAGGTTAAGTAATTGCAGGAAATGCAGAAAAGTTTCTAAGTTCATGTGTCGACACCTAGAGGTGAAGTGTCGACACTTATGAAGGCTTGTGTCGACACCTAGAGAAGCTGTGTCGACACTTGGAGTAATTGTGTCGACACCAGGAAAGGCAGGGTCGACACCAGAAGAAAAGTGTCGACACATGCAGGCAGTGTAGACATACTGTGAAGAATTGTCAACATAATCTGTGTCGACACTTAGAGGCAGTGTCGACACTCAGATAAGCTTTGTCGACATCAAATGTGTCGACACCAGGAGGCTGTGTCGACACTCAGTAAGCTTCAACAAAGTTAAAGTACTTGTGTCGACACAAAGGAGATGTGTCGACACTCAGCAAGTTTCAACACATGAAGGCATGTGTCGACACAAAGGAGATGTGTCGACACTCAGCAAGTATCAACAACAAAAGAAGATGTGTCGACACAAAGGAGATGTGTCGACACACAGCAGAATTCAGCTAAGTGTTAAAGAAGAAGTACTTGTGTCGACACACTCAATCAGTGTCGACACATTCAACAGAAGGCTTGTGTCGACACACAGAATCAGTGTCGACACATTCTGAAGAAGCAGTGTCGAGAAGCTGTAGCAACAACACAGGGAGTTGTGTCGACACCATCAAGGCTAGTGTCGACACTTAGTTCACTTGTGTCGACACATGGTCTATTTGTGTTGACACATAATGAAGATCAGTCTCGACACTTTCAGATAGAGATAATATTTTCAAGAGGTGACTGGATGACTTGACAGCTGTCATTTCAACCGGTCAACTGCAACTGTCAGAGCTGTCAGAAGTTCGTTAGAAACCGGATCAGCCGGTTACCTTGGAGGAAGACTATATAAAGGCCTTTCTCCTTCAACAGAAAGAATTGAACACAAAAAAAAGAAAAATCAATCTTTGAATCAATAGAGAATAATAATCAATCAATCAGAAGATTAAGAAGAAAAGACAGATCCAGAGAAAACTATAAATCAGTATTTTGAAGAAATTTCAGATTTACTTGGAGAGAGAGAACTCCAGTATCTGAAATTAAGAAAGAGACTTGTTAATCAAATCTCTTAAGAAGCAGATTCTGAACCAAACTGCAAAGTAGGATCCAGATTTAATTCTTCATCCTAAGAAGGAAGTTTCCAGCCGGTCTACTTCAAGAAGATCATCTTTATTGAGTTCAGACTCAAGAAGCCTTGAAGAAAGCAAAGACAAAGTTGATCTCAGGAATCAGTTTAGCCTGAGTGTAGGTCTTGTTGAAGACTGAGTGGTAGGGCTTTGTGCCTGAGTTGTAGGAGTGGGGACACTCTGAGTTGTAGGAACCTGTTTGGGCTTCTGAGCTGTAAGATCTGAGGATCTGAGGAGAAGTGCAGAAGTTAGGTCGAATCTAGTACACTACTAGATAGGCGAAGGGGGAAAGTGGATGTACCCAGACCTTGGGGAACCACCATAAACACTGTGTGCACTCTGTGAATGTTTGTTTCTGTGGTTGCTGTGTTGTGATAATTGTAGAATATAGCAAAAATAGGTTTAATTGTACAGTGTTTCTGCCTTAAAATTAAAAAGGAAAAGTACACCTATTCACCCCCCCCCCCTCTAGGTGGTTAGACACTATTTCTTTCAACACTCAACGGCACGTTGAGTGCACCCAATGCACTCAACACTTTTAAACTTTGCGCCACAGACCTCTCAGCAAGGCATTGAGTGTAATAAACACACTCAACGCTTTTGGACTTAGGCTTGAAATTGGATTTAGTGATAAGGCTACACTCAACGCCTAAGGGCTATACTCAACGAATCTTTCTCTGTTTGACTAATTGGCTCAGCTCGACGAACACCGTTCGATGATTTGCAATTTATTCGTCGAACTCCGTTCGACGATTTTCCTTTGTTCATCGAACTCCGTTCGACGAATTAGCTTCAATTCGACGAACACTGACCACACCAAACTGACAACTACTCCAAGAAACTAATACATTGAATGATATGATTGTTGAACTTGGCCGGAAAATAATACCATAAAGTTGATCGGCAAAGGTCGGATCTAACCCTATTCCAAAAAACTACTCCAAAAGGAAGAACGGTAAGGAATATATACATGAAAAGACATGCTTGGCAAGGGGAAGAAGTCACCACTTGACTCAAATCGACAATCCAGCCACGTAAATGCTCCTGAAACTTCCGGAGCAACACTTCTTGAAACTTTTGAGGACGAGAGAGGGTCAAAACTGCCTACCTAGACCTCTAAAAATCCAAGAAACTGGAAAAGCTTACCGTAGAAACATAGATCTAAGAGAGATCTACCCGGATACACTCTCCAAAGAAGAAATTGAGCACCAAAACTCTAGAAATTGGCGGCCGAAGTCTTTGGAAAGTCCGCCGCACTTGTTCTTATGCAACAAGCCGGCGGTTTCACGAGGGAAACAAATGAATAGGGTTTGAAGTGATGGCTTCTATTTATACTGCTTTTATCCGATTATTTTATTATAGGATAACATAATTAATTAAATAAAACGTCAAAACGACCCAAAAACCAAACTTACCCGAAATTTTACAAATATCGCACCGTAGCTAAATACTGATGCTAAAAACCCAACGACGCAGTCGAAATTCAGATTCGTTGAACCAAACTCGGGTAAACACCTCCCGAAGCCAAAACACAAGCATTCCCAAAGACGCTCCACCGAGTCAACAAAACAGACCAGCTCGCTAGGAAATCTTGCAAACAAGCTAAACATAGCCACACACACAAAAACCTAAGATCTAAAACCACGCTCTAACAACTGCAAATGCCGAAAATTCGTCAACGTAACGCCCTGACGTCATAAACACGCCAGATAATGAATTAAACCAAATATCAAAAAATCGGGGGCGTTACAGTCACTCCCCCTGAAAAGAAGTTTCGTCCCGAAACTTTATGCACCAAAAGATTCAACAAAGAGAATATAATCAAACATTATAGAAGGGAAAATACATACTATAAGAAACTAGGAGAACATATGAGGATGAGCCTCACTCATCGCTGACTCCAACTCCCAAGTGGCACTTTCCACGTCCTGGTTTTGCGACAAAACTTTAACCATTGGTATGGTTTTCCTCCGCAACACTCGATCTTGAGTATCTAGAATGCGGACAGGCATCTCAAAATAGGGAAGATTGGGCTCCAACAGGGGCACAACATCAAGAATCTGACGGTCGTTGAGCACACATTTCTGCAACTGGATCACATGAAACATGTCGTGCACTCTAGGGAAATTTGCGGGAAAATCCAGCCTATAAGCTGATACACCAATACGCTCAACAACCTTAAAAGGTCCTACATACCTTGGGTCCAACTTATGATTATTACCAAACCTTTTAACTCCAGACATCGGGGAAACTTTGAGAAACACCAAGTCCCCTAAAGCAAACTCCAAATCAGACCTACACTGATTGGCGTTCTTATCATACCATTACTGCGTTATCCGAAGCTTTTCCCAAATAATCTTCCCGGAAACATCCATTTCTTCTAACGCTTCAGGACCTAGCAACGGTTCCACACCAACCTCGGCCCAAAATAAAGGAGTTATGCATCGCCTCCCATACAAGGCCTCAAACGGGGCCATCTGTAAACTTTCTTGATTATTGTATGCAAACTCCATCAATCTTAGTCGCTCAGCCCACGCTCCTTCGTGGTCCAAAATGTAACATCTGATCATATCTTCCACGATCTGGTTCACTCTTTCTATTTGACTGTTTGTCTGCAGATGATAGGTTGTGGAATACCGCAGATCAGTACCCAAACCCTCCTGTAAACTCTTCCAAAAGCGAGACGTAAACCTGGAGTCTCGATCTAATACAATACTAATTGGCACTTCATGTAATCTAATGACTTCATCTAAATATAGCTCAACAATCTTCTTCATGGGGTAATCAATCTTAAAAGGCATGAAGTGAGCACACTTCGTTAGTCTATCAACTATAACCCAGACTGAATCATGTCCTCGGGGAGATCTTGGTAATCCAATAATGAAATCCATTAAGATACTCTCCCACTTACAACTCGGAATTTCCAAGGGCATTAGCTTTCCACCAGGTCTGCCATGATCGGCCTTTACTCGCTTGCGCGTAAAACATTCTAAAACAAACTTCATTATATCACCTTTCATTACGAACCACCAGGCGATCTGCGCCAAATCTTGGTACATCTTAGTTGAACCTGGGTGGTAGGCAACACTGGAACCATGAGCCTCACTATATAACTTAACACGAAAATATCTTAAACATTGGGGATGCAAAATCTACCGCGGTACTTCAAGGTACCCGCATCATAGATCGAAAACACTGGCAACTCTCCTTTCTCAGTCATCTTGTAAAGGTGCGACAACTCAGGGTCTTCCATCTGATGCAATCTTGTGAGTGCAATCCATGAAGGCTCAGCTACCTACAAACTTCTAGACAAGTTACAACTGCCAACAGAATACCCATCAAGAGAAATTCTTCTACCAGTGACTCCACAGAAAGATTAAAAACTTTCCCCATCTTTCTACTCAGAGCGTCAGCTACCACATTAACTTTGCCCGGATGGTACTGTATCTCAACATCATAATCAACAACATACTCTAACCAACTTCGCTGGCGCAGATTCAACTCCCTTTGAGTGAAAACGTAATTTAAACTTTTATAATCGGTATAAATCTTGCATATTGCACCATATAGCAAGTGCCTCCACAACTTTAGGGCATAAATCACTGTTGCGAACTCCAGATCATATGTAGTGTAGTTCTTTTCATGTACCTTTAGCTGTCTCGACCCATACGCAATTACCTTGCCTTCCTACATCAGCACACAACCGAGACCACCATGCGATGCGTCTACATACACTGCATATTCCAACCCTTTAGTAGGCGGAGACAAAACTGGAGCAGTGCACAATCTCTTCTTTAATTCCTGGAAAGCCCCTCGCACTTATTGCTCCAAATGAAAGTTGTTTTTTTCTGCGTCAGTTTAGTCAAAGGTGCAGATAACGTAGAGAAACCCTCTATAAACCTTCTATAATAGCCAGCCTACCCTAGGAATCTCCTTATATCCTTGGGGGTGGTGGGCCTATTCCAATCCATAACAGCAGTTAACTTCTCTAGGTCAACTGAAATTCCATCTTTATTTACCACATGACCCAAGAAAGAAACTTGAGGCAACCAAAACTCACACTTACTTAGCTTGACATACAACTTATGAACCCTCAAGGTAGACAAAACTAAACACAAGTGTTGGGCATTCTCAACAACACTGCGGAATACACCAAAACGTCATCTATTAACACGACCACAAAACGTTCCAAAAAATCCTTGAACACGCAGTTCATCATATCCATAAAGGCAGAGGGAGCATTGGTCAACCCAAAGGACATTACCAAAAACTCAAAATGCACATGCCGCAAACGAAAAGCAGTCCGTGGAATATCTGCCTCACGAATCCTCAACTGGTGGTATCCTGAACGAAGATCGATCTTTGAAAACACAGAGCTACCATACAACTGATCAAACAGGTCATCAATCCTAGGTAGGGGATATCTATTCTTAATGGTGACTTTATTCAGCTCTCTATAGTTAATAAACAGACTCATTGATCCATCCTTTTTCTTTACAAACAAGATGGGAGCACCCTAAGGTGAAGAACTCGGCCTAATAAAACTATTCAGGAGCAACTCATCCAACTGAGTACGCAACTCCTCCAACTCACGCGGGGCCATCTGGTACGGCGCCTTAGCAATAGGATGAGTACTCGGCTCCAGATCTATGATAAACTCCACATCCCTCTCAGGCGCAAGACCGGGAAGATTAGCTGGAAAAACATCCGAAAACTCATGCACCACCGAAATCTCCTCTACACACGGTAAGCTAACAACGATTTCCAAAACTGAAACCAAACAAGCAAAACACCAGAAATTTACTAGCTTCTGAGTACGTATTGTATATATAATCGGAGAAACTTGGTGCAGAAAACCATAAACACTCCCAAGTTGACTGTTGTCCATCTTGAAGTCCAAGTACTTAACCTTACAATGGATAACCGCATCATATTTGGACAACCAGTCCATGCCCAAGATCGCATCAAAATCTTCCAGGTTTATCATCTTTAAATCAGCAACCGCCAGAAAATTGCCTAACAAAATCAGACAACCCTGGATAACCTGGTCCGACACCACTGAATCACCGGAAGGAAATTTGACTTGAAACGCATCGCCGACTTGATTGAGATTCAAGTCGGTAGCTCAACAAAGGCCCTAGCCACAAAGGAGTTGGTAGCAGCGAAATCAAAGAGAACGCGTGCCCAATGGTTCTTTACTTTAAATTTCCCTATAAAAACACTTACATAACTAATCGAACTACCTCGAAACTACAGCTACAAGCTAAATAGAAACAAAACCAGGTTAGAAACTAACCTGAAATCACTTGGGTAGAAGTCTTGGACTTCTCTAAAGACAGCACGTTCAGCTTTCCCTTCCCTTTGTCTGTAGGTTGCGGCAGTGGCAAGGCCCGAAGCGGAACTGGCTGCAGCGCAGGCTGAGACTGCGGGCACTTTGACTTGACGTGACCTTTCTATCCGCACTGAAAGCAAATTCTAAACTTATCCCAACAGTGGGCAGCATCATGCCCCTTCCGTTTGCATTAGGTACAAACCAAATCTACTTTAGGAGCACCCTGGATCGCATGGACTTGCTCCTATTTCTGAGCTCTTATCCTCTTGAAACATTTCTCGAACAGGTGGCCTGGCTAGCCACAGAAACTACATATTTCTTTGCTCCTCTTCCTCGAGGCAGCACCGGATTCCTGGGAACTTTTACTCTCACTAGTCTACCTCTTATCCTTTATCATTTGTTGTCCTCGGTTCTTGGCATTGTCAATTGCCTCAACCCTAAGAGCTGCTTCAACTGTTTTAGCATAACTCTTCGATCTATAAGCACTTGCCAACTGTTGGATGTCACTCTTCAGACCACCCAGAAAATGCTTGACTCTGCTGTCTTCAGAAACTACTAAATTTGGGGTGAACCGGCTCAGCTTGCTAAACTCTACCTCATACTCACTCACCATCAACTGTCTCTGCTTTAAGTACAGGAAATCATTTAACAAATGGTCTCGCTCGACCGACGGCAGAAACTTCTTCAGCAAAAGCTCCTTGAGGACTTCCCAAGAACATCCATCCTTCAAGTTTTCCTTCTCCCTTAGCCACCAAATCTTTGCCAAACCTTTGAGCTGGTAGGCAGTGACCATTACTCTCTAGTCCGCTGAAACTCTGGAGTACGAGAACATCTCCTCGATGGCTATAATCCAGTCATTCAAAGCCATGAAGTCTGCCCTACCATCATAGGTAGGGGTCCTAATCGCTGAAAGTGCAAAATGAAGTTCATCTCTTGTGGCAGCACAACTGGGGGCACTAGAGGAGAAGGAGGAACTGGAACACCTTGACCCATGGCCGGGTCGTGAACTCTAAGCGGCTGTCCCGCAATGACACTCAACAAGGTTTGGATATGCGACTGAATCTCCAACATTTGACAAGACAAATCTTCATTTCTCTGTCGCAATCCTTCAATCACGGCCTCGTTCTGAGCAATAGACAACTCGCCCTCTAACTGGCGAGTCGACCTCGTCGTAGGATGTCTCGACATGCTAATAATTTCAACAAGGAACTAGTCAAAACCTAACTTAACCGCTAGAACCAAACAACCTAGCATAGACTAAACATACATAAATACTTGCTCTTACTGTTAACTTGCTCTTGGAAATTTATAAATGATGAAATACTCAAACCTAGGATGATATACCATCGCCCTATTAATTCTTGTGCAAAGTCCATGAATGCATGAATTTGTGTTCTTTTGACTCAAAACAATGTGTGTACATATGCCATCATATAAATCTTTAGCTTGACATATGTGCAAATGCTATGTTATGTTATGCATGATGTGCTATGCATTCTAAAAAGGCCTTAATACATGTTATGAGCGGCGTATACATGAAATATTATGCATCCCATACTCCATAATATCGCATGTAACGAAAAAGTAAAACGTGGTAATGGGCACCCATTTGATGATGGTTATATATCTCATACTACATAACCATCACATGTTGCTACCTATGGTGGATCTATATACAAACACATATTATGCATCTCATACTACATAATATGCCTCGTATACTTCTTATCATGTTATGAGTGTAGTGTTCATGCTTCGGCCAAGATGTACTGATGACACATCAGTGTGTGTTTGAAATGACACTAGACAACTAACACTAATAAAATAAGGTTGCTCGACCAATTGTCAAAGCAACCTCCCTCTGATACCAACTATCACAACCCGCATTTTCTCAACATTTAAGTTATATCAGAGTAAGAGAAAATACGCACCGTGATGCCACGTCGTCCAAGGGATAACCTGGTCCAACACCACCCAACAGCCCAAAAACGAGACCCAAACATGCCCGGGTGTAATGATTCATGAAACTAAGCCAACCAAACCAATCCCATATATCCAAATACCCATAAACCCAAACTCAAGAAATTTAGTAGAAAACCGATGAGTCGTGCTTGGCAATACTAAGCATTAGTGATACACGTCAAATCGGTGAAAGGACACAAAGCTAAGGATGAACAGACACACCTTTGGACATATCAAGTCTGTGAAAACCGACGAGTAGTGCTTCTGAATTCTTATCTCCCATCTGTTTTGGAGGCTAGTGTGACTTTCTTCAAGTGATGAACAGACACACCTTTGGACATATAAAAAAATTCTGGGTGGACTTGATTTATATATAAGGTGATGATCCCGGCATAATTTGGTGTCTTTATACTTCCCTTAATCTGGTCAAATATCATTTGCCCCCATTGTTATTTTTTCCGACAGATTACTGATGTCATCATGTCGACAAAATCTGACGAAATATATCCAATGGAGTGAGTTGTGCAGAGAAGGACCTTGCCTAGTATATCAGCTAGGAGCTTGCTTTCAGCATTCATATGTGGTCGATGAATGGAAGTGGTGGATTCAGGGAGACCACAGAAAGACATGGCCCTAGAGTAATCGGGTTCTTTCAAGTCGTCTTCCTTGTCGATTGCAGGCAGTTTCAGAAGCTCTGTTATAGAGGATGACTTGATCTTGATCTTTACATCTCTGACGGAAGTCTTCAGTAAATTCACACTTCACTTGATCTTGGCATTAAGGAAGAATTATTCAATATCTGGAATGAAAACTTTGCAAGGTTGCTATAAAGCGAAAGAGAGACTAACAGTTTCAATAAGTATAATGATGTTGCGGAAATCATCAGAAAGTTCAGCGATGCCAGTGCGGACAAACTCACTGCCAAACCCTATCTTCACTGTAGGAGCCATTAATTACAGAGGTGGAAGAATTTCTGACTGGTCAGTGAGGAGTAGTGGAGTTCTCAGGGAAGAGCGGCGGGAATGAAACACCGGTGGAAATGATGCGTCGTTCTCCGGAAGCTCTTTTTTGAAATATCGGATGATGGACTTTCCTATATATATTAAATTAAGAATTTTGAAAATGAGGACAGGCATACCTGGAAGGGCGGTTCGACTTCTTCAAAAATTTCATTAAGGACATTTCGACATTTTCGAAAAGTAGTCATCATTTCTCGAAAAAAAAATATGGGTTTTTTCGAAAAGAGTGAAGATTTTCTCGAGAAGTCCTAGAGTGTTTCGAAAATACCAAGTGATTTTTCGAGAAGTCCAAGACATTTTTCAAGAAAGCCAGTAGTTCTTTGAAAAATACAAGTCCTTTTCGAGAAATCCAGAAGGCCTTTCGAGAAAATAATAAGGCTTTTTGATTAATCCAAGCTCTTTTAGAGAACACCAAGTTCTTTTCGAGAAACATGAGTTCCTTTTCGAGAAACATAAGTCCTTTTCGAGAAATCCACTTCTGCATTTCGAGAAGTCCATATGTGGACTTGAACTTTTTTGGATATTTGTTGAGTGAGAATTCCTTAGCATTTTCTGAGGTGCTGATGCTGAATCCTTTCTTCACTTGAACTATCAACTTTCCAGGTCTCCATATTGAGCATATCAAGTTCTGTCTTGATGAGCGAGAACTTGCTCTCGTCCAGCGACTTCGTGAAAATATCTGCAACTTTTATGTCTGTGGGAACATACTGGAGGTTGATGTCCCCATTCTCCATATGTTCTCAAATGAAATGATATCGCAGTTCGATATGCTTCATCCGGCTTTGAGAAACTAGATTGTTGGCGATTGCTATAGCGCTGGAGGAGTCACAAAACATAGGAATGTCCATGAACTTCAAGTTGTAGTCTTCAAACTGGCTCTTTATCCATAGAAGTTGTACACAACAACTGCTTGCGGAAATATATTCTTACTCAGCTATTGACATTGCAATAAAATTATGTTTCTTGCTACTCCATGAAATGAGTTCAAATTGGTTCTTTATCCATAGAAGTTGTGCACAACAACTGCATGCAGAAATATATTCTGACTCGGCTATTGACATTACAACACAATTCCGTTTCTTGTTAATCCATGAAATGAGCCTTCTTCTAAGGAATTGGCAAGTCCCGGAAGTGCTCTTCCTGTCGTCTTTGCTACCTACAAAGTCTACATCTTAAAATAAAATTAGTTCTCTATCATTATTTCTCAGGTACGATAAGCCAAGATTGGGTGTTCCTTTAAGGTATCTCAAAATCCGCTTAGCAGCAGAGTAGTGTGATTCCTTAGAGTTCACCTGATATCTAGCACACACACATATTGAGAATATTATGTCAGGCCTACTAGCAGTAAGATAGAGCGAAGACCCAATTATACTTCTGTACTTGGTTTCATCGAAAGGTTTCCCTTTCTCGTCCTTGTCCAGAGACATGGAGGAACCCACTAGAGTTCTCATAGAGGTTGCATTCTCCATTCCAAATTTCTTAACCAACTCCTTGGAGAACTTCGTCTGAGAGATGAAAATTCCATCTTCTGATTGTTTCACCAAAAATCCTAAGAAATATTTCAGCTCACTCATACTGCTCATTTCAAACTTCCCTTGCATAAGTTTGGAAAACTTATTGCAAAGGTTGTCGTCAGTAAAGCCAAAAATAATTTCGTTGACATATATTTTTACTAGCAAAATCTCGTCTTTTACTTCTATAAGAAATAATGTCTTATCTATCTTTCCCCTTATGAACTTGTTCTCAAGAAGAAAGTTAAATAGCGTTTCATACCAAGCTCGTGGAGCTTGTTTTAAACCATATAAGATTTAAATAATAAGTAAACATAGTCCGGATGGTTAGGATCAACAAAACCTGAGGGTTATTTCACATATACTTCTTCCTTTATATTATTATTAAGGAAAGCAGACTCCACATCCATTTGATAGACAATGAAGCCCATAAGTGCAGCATATGCAAGGAACAACCTGATGGCTTCGAGTCTTGCCACTGGAGTATAGGTCTGATCAAAGTCGATCCCTTCTTCCTGTCTGTATCCTTTAGCTACGAGTCTGGTATTATTTTTGATGATGGTTCCATCTTTTACCATCTTGTTCCTATAGACCCACTTTATTTTAATTACATTCTTGCCTTTGGGTATTGGTACAAGCTCCAGACTTGGCAGCATTTGAACTGATTTAGTTATTATTCCATTGCAACTATCCAAGATGCGTCCTGATTTTCTTCTTCGAATTTCTTTGGTTCAACCTGCGAGAGGAAACTGAAAAACAAATTTTCATTAGTAGTACCTCTTTGAGTTCTTACACAAGCATGAGGATCTCCTATGATTTGATCAACTGGGTGGTCCCTCAAGTGTCTGAGCTCTAGAGTCCTTGCATCGGGAGCTTCCACTACTTCTGGAGTTTCTTCTTCCACTTGGATAACTTCTTCATCTTGGTGATCACCAATTGTGGTTGGAGGAGTGATCTTGATGAACTTTGGAGCACTGTATTTAACTGTCTAAACCAAGCTTAATTCTTTCAGCTTTGAACCTGTATCTTTAACAAAAACACTAGAAGAGCTACTATGTAGCAAGCTCGTCTCATCAAATACAACATTAATTGACTCTTCTATCACCAGAGTTTTCTTATTAAGGATTCTGTAAGCCTTACTATGGCTACTATAACCTAAGAAAATACCTTTAAATCATTTTTTTCCAAACTTGGTATGATTATATTTCCCATTATTAAGTACATAGCATTTGCAACCAAAGATCCTGAAGTAGGACACAGTCGGTCTCCTGCCTTTCAGTAGCTCATAGGGAGTCTTACGATGATTCTTGTTGATCAACGTTTTGTATTGCACATGACAAGCTGTATTGACAGCCTCAGCCCAGAAGTGCTCTGGTAGAGAGGAGTCAGTCAACATTGTGGTGCATGCTTCAATGAGTATTCTTTTCCTTCTCTCTACAAATCCATTTTGTTGTGGAGTATACAGGGAGGAAAACTCATGAATGATACCTAGACTTCCACACAATTCTCTCATGGCACCAGATTCGAATTCTGTTCCTTGGTCACTTCTGATTCTGACCACTGAGCAGTTTAATTCATTCTGGATTTGCCTGAAAAAGTTAGTGAACATATCAAAGGTATCTGACTTTCGTTTCAGAAAGAACACCCAAGTAAAATGTGAGTGATCATCAACAATCATCAACAATTACCGACGTATATAACTCACCTCCTAAGCTATGAACTTGCATTGGACTGAATAAGCACATGTGTAATAAATACAAACACCTTGATGAATCTTTATTGGCAATGCCCTTTAAGGCAGCCCTTATCTTCTTACCCATCTGTCATGCGTGACATGGACTCTCTTTAATGTACTTAATAGTAGGTGCGTCACAGACTAGGTGTTGAGAAATAACATGTTGATTGTTTTGAAATTTATATGTGCAAGTCTCTTATGCCATTGATCATAAAGAGATGCACTATCTTTTGCAACAAAATATACTGGGGTAGAAGTCTCTAAACATAGAAAATTAAGACAAAATATATTTCTACTCCTTGTGCCTATTAATATCATCTCCATAGTGGAGGCCGACTTTATCAGGAACTAATCCTTAGAAAAGGTAACAATAAATCTTTTATCACATAATTGACTTAGGCTGATCAGATTATGTTCTAATCCTTTCACATAAGCCACATCAGCGAATGAAACTATACCGTTAGAAATTGTATCGTAGCCCTTTGTGATTCCCCGGTCAGAGCCACCAAAGATAACCTTTGAATCATCTTTGACTGGAGTATAATTTTGAAGTAGGCTTCTTGTCCCGGTCATATGCCGAGAGCATCCACTGTCCAAATACCAGATAGGCATTTTGTTGGCCTTTGGATATACCTGCAAAAATAAATCAGTTGACCTTAAGAACCCCAACGTATTTGGGTCCTTAGTTCCTGGTCAGCATACTCCCCTTAGGAACATTAGCCTTGCGAGTGGTCTACCTCATATTGTTAACTTGAGGAGTTCCAAAATTTTTGGGATTAAACCAGCAATCCACAGCAAAGTGACCAACTTTACCGCAACGCCAGCAGTCAAACCTATTGTATCTTTTCCAGGTCTCCTGCTTGATCTTTTGAACATGTGATCTAATAGGAGCGGCTGAATTAGAGGTAGAAGCCTTTTGATGAGGGTGCTCACAAAGCTTGTGCACCTCATTTTCCTTATGCACAATGGGCTTGGCATTAGGTGCCTTCTTGATGTTATGACCATGAACATATGGACTATAATTTTTCATTTGAATTTCTTCGTAAGGTGCTTTGAACACACTTTCACCATATTTCTGGGGATGGGTCCATCCTTGTTACCATGACTTAGGCTCTACATAAGTAGGCCTGGTAAAATGACTGTAGGATGAATCAAAATAAAACTCGTTTGTTAGGAAGATTACCTTTTTAAATAAAGTTTGATCTAGAGGAGCCTTCCCCTTCTCTTTGTCTAAAGTTTTCTTAGCAGCCTTATTTTTTCTTTGAGCCTTATTCCTCCTAAAGGATTTACTAGTAGCAGCCTCATGGCCTAAGCCAGCTCCTTTAGCCTGAGCAGTGAATTCAGCAACAAATGGAAGGACTTTCTTGGGATTGGAGAAACTTTCAACAAGTTTCTTTTCAGCGGCAAGCTGTTCTTTCAACTTCTCGATGATTTTCTCTTTCAGGTTGAGGTGCTCAAGAGCTTTGTTGTATTCTTAGACCGCGATGTCGAATTCCTTTCTGAGTGAGTCCATCCTTGCGACTTCCTCCTTCAGAGTGATCTCCTCAACCTTAAGGGATTTGATTTCCTTGGCCTGAGTTTTAAAAACTTTTCTGCATCGGTCATAGACCTTGATCAGCTCTTTATACTGACCCATGAGTTCTGATTCATCATTAGATGAACAGTCCTCGTGATCATCGTCAGGAGCATCAGACTCTGAAAGAATAGTATGACAATTTACCTCCCTGTAAAATTGGGGGACTGCTTCTTCATCATCGGAGTGAGCCATGAGCCCGAAGTAGGCTTCTTCATCCTCACTTGACTCAGATGAGTCAGTGTCACTAAGGGTCTTCTGTTTCTTTTCTATGAAGCTCTTCTCCTTCCTTTTGTTGTGGGAAGATTTGTGTTCTTCTTTTTTGTCACAACCGGCATTTTCACCGCATATAAAAACTTATTAGAGTAAGGGAAAATGTGTGTCATGATGCCACGCCAGCAGGGGATAACTGCGGACGCTCAGGCAGACACCAACCTAATCATGAAGAAAGATTCTTTAAGTTATTTTAAGGAAAATCAGTTAAGTTTAATAGTTAACTATATCCCTCAGCTTAGTGGCTCATTTAGTCCACGAATCAAAATATAGTTATACAATGCGGAAAAATACTTATTTAGATTGACTCAAACATCCTACATGAGTATAAACGTCCCCAAAGGATAACTCATGCTATGCAAGACTCTAAATTTATAATAGTAGTAAGGATAGCTTTTCCGGTCGCCAAATATAACAAGTTAGAGTTTTTTTAAATTATGCAGTGCATGAAGTAATAGTAGTAGATTTTATTCTTAAAAATACCTAACATGCATTCCTAGCATAAATCATCACAGAGAGCAAGTAATCCACATCCACATATAGAAAACTAAGCAGCTAGCAAGTATCTAAAAGTAACAATACTGTGTGCTTCAACAAACTGACACGAACCCACATACAGAAAAGTATGTCTGAACTAGTAACCAAATAAACAACAAACTACCTCGCTGAGACGAGGTAACAACCACGGCCAACACTGCCGCCCAGAAACTCCAAAACTAACTCTGCTATCTGCTACTGCTCTGAACCTGAGGCATTCTGAAGACTGAATACCTCAGCAAGAAGGTACAAATGGTGACAGAAAATAATAAGCCAAAATAAACAAAGGTCAAAAGGGGTACCAACTCAAGAACAACAGTACTGAAATAAAGCACAAAAAGAGGAACAAGTCATCATCGAGAAAGAGAACTCTTATGTGATTCATCACGTACAACCATAGTACACCAGACGCACGAGGCTATAAGGTGACAACATGAATAATTTGTAAGGAAGAAATACAAAACCTTTATTAGGCACCTGTGGTCGACTCTACCCAAAACACGGGCGAGGTGGCCACTCATGGACACACCACCCAAAAACACGGGCGAGGTGGTCACTCTTGGGCACACCCACACGAATATAAAATCCGCCTAACAGCGAGGGAGTCTCATATTCTCCACCATACACCGTTGACACCCAAAAACCAGGTAGACTTCCACAGGGCACAAATGAAGGGAACAAACACTGCGGAGGTGGAATCGTCCACTAACTCCCGCAATCAAGAAAACCACCAAGAAAACACCACATATCTCGAGATTTGGCTCGTCAAATTCTACTTAACATTACTAGATACAAGACATGGTTGATCAACCCTTAGGAACGATTTACGAACCTAATTAAACTCTAATACGTTCAATAACGAAAAATAAGACGTTTAAACCATCAATAAGACACATCAAGAACGAACGAACATATCCGGACAAAAAATTGAGTTCACCATGACAAAACATTACAACATCATGTGATCATTGAGAAGATTAATCATAACAATAATTTGGAAGAATAAGTGTAGAAAATTTTAAAGAACATGAAAAAACATAACCGTTACCATCAAATCGGACAAGGAGAAATGAGGGGAAACCACCACTTGCCCTAGTTTTACCGGAAAAGTCCATTGAATTACTCCACGTCGTAGATCAGGGCAAAAGGATGCGGGAGGAGTTGAAATCTAGACAAAAATGGCTGAAATAGAGGTTAGGGCCGAAAAATCCTAACGAGAAATCTCAAGAAACGGGAAAGAAATTACCACATGGGTGTAGCTCTCGGCGAGAGCTTTCCGGATCTTTGTTTGGATGAAGATTTTGAGCACCGGAGCACCGTCGGCGGCCACCGGAAGGTTCACGAAATAATTTCTCTCTCACGCTCACGCCTCTCTGGTTCGGGAGGAAAAAGATCGGAGAAGATGAAGTTTTCTTCTAAAAAGTTTTTAAAGATTTATAAATATATCAGAGTATATATAAAAGTTTATAAAAGTTTATATACATATCAGAGTCTATATATATATATATATATATATATATATATTTATTAAAAATTTTTGTCTAAAAAACGGTCTTTTTACGAGTTGGTGTACGGAAGACAAAAATAGGGGTTTAGGATGGCTTCAAATCGAAAAGTGTCCAACATGAAAGTTGTAGATCTCGTCGAGATGAACAAATTTCATGTTAACCATGTTTCCATACGATATCGTTTTGATACACCAAAAGAGCTCCTGAACGTAAACTGCAGCGGATTACACGAGAACAAGTTACGGGTACTCGAGTAAGTCCAGAAAAGTCACTCGAGTAGGCTGAAGGTCACTCGAGTAGGCTTAAAACAGCACTCGAGTAGAAGGAATTTCACTCGTGTATAAAAAAAAATCACTCGAGTAACCAAATTACATTACTCGAGTACCAGAATTACACTACTCGAGTACCAGAATTACACTACTCGAGTACCAGAATCACACTACTCGAGTACTAAATACTTAGTACTCGAGATCATAGAAGCAGAATAAGAGTCGCATATACAGGCACTCGAGAGAAACTCCTAAGTACTCGAGATAGATTCCTGAGTACTCGAGAACTTCAGACAAAACTTTGCATGAACAGTAACATTTACATATATATCCAAAAAAAACTAAGCTATATGATTGAGCAGTAAAATACATTTTTGAATAATACTATAATATTAAAATAATTATATTTATATATTTTTGAATAAGAAAACTACGAGATCAAAATGGAGGCCCTTACGCGCACCGAATCAAACAAAATTCACACCACAGGCGAACACTGACGCTACAAACGCAATGGCGAAGTCAAAACAAAAATCCGACTAGTCATTCCCGAGATATTAATCTTCAAAGTATACAGCGAACATAAATAATCCAAGACTTCAATCGCGCGCCGAGACTCCAAAAATGCTCGGATTGTGACGAAAATTGACGAGCAAGTCCAAAATTACATAACTTAAATTTCGAATGCAAAATTTTCCCATTACAATAAGAATTCGACCGACTCAACCGCACGGACGCGAAAATGCCTTAACGGCATTGCGCCATCAACTCGACGTTAAAAGTAACGCCACGACGTCATAAATATGATGTTGCACATTCAAATAAAATCATCGAAAAATCGGAGGCGTTACATTCACTCCCCCTAAAAAGAAGTTTCGTCCTGAAACATAACACAACTCCAAAACCAAATCAAAACAATAAAATCATACATAACTGAAAACATAACGACATACCCGAAACTAAGAAAAGAGGTGTGGATAAGATTCCCTCATTGCCGATTCCAATTCCCACATCGCGCTCCCGACGTCTTGATTTCTCTAAAGAATCTTGACCATAGGGATGGTCTTTCTCCGTAACACACGCTCTTGAGAATCCAGAATACGAACAGGTTATTCCACATACCTAAGGTTGGGCTGAATCTGGGGCATCAAGTCGAGGACTTGACGATCGTTACGAACACACTTCCGCAACTGGCTCACATGGAACACATCATGGACACCAGGGAAGGTTGTAGGCAACTCCAGTATATAAGCAGACACTCCGATGCGCTCAAGAATCTGGAAATGTCCCACATACCGGGGGTCTAACTTGTGGTTCCTTCCAAACCTTTTAACGTCAGACATCGGAGAAACCTTCAGAAAAACCAAGTCTCCAACGATAAACTCCAGATCGACCCTTCGTTCATTAGCATACTTCTCATAGAGCTCTTGAGCCACACGGAGCTTTTCTCGAATATGAGTCATAGCACAATTTATCTCCTCAAGGGCTTCCAGACCTAGCAACGGTCTCTCACCAACTTCAGCCCAAAACAATAAAGTTCTACAACGCCTCCCATATAAGGCCTCAAATGGGGCCATCTGCAGACTCTCTTGATAACTATTATTGTAAGCAAACTCCATGAGTCTGAGACGCTCATCCCAAGCACCACCATGATCCAAAATATAACACCTGATCATATCTTCTACGATCTGATTTACTCTTTCCGTCTGACCATTTGTCTGTGGATAATAGGCGGTGGAATACCTTAAATCGGTACCCAAACCCTCCTGTAAACTTTTCAAAAAGCGAGACGTAAATCTAGAGTCCCGATATGATACAATGCTAACATGCACTCCATGTAACCTGATGACCTCTACAAGATATAGCTCAGCCATCTTCTTCATCGAATACCCAATCTTAAACAGAACAAAGTGAGCACACTTTGTCAATCTGTCGACTATCACCCAAACAGAGTCGTGCCCACGGGGAGATTTTGGTAGACCGGTGATGAAATCCATTGAAATACTCTCCCATTTCCAACTTGGAATATAAAGCGGTGTTAACTTACCACCAGGCCTTCTATGATCAGCCTTAACACGCTGACACGTATAATATTCTGATACAAACTTCGCGATATCATTCTTCATCCCTGACCACCAAACAATTTACTTTAGATCCTTATACATCTTAGTGGAACCAGGGTGGTAGGCTACACTGGAACCATGAGCTTCAGCACAGGTCTTAGCTCGAATATCGCCAAAGGCGGGGATGCAAAATCTACCCTGATACTTCAAAGTATCGAACTCATCCAAAGAGAAATCAGGTAGCTCTCCCTTCACAGTTCTATTCCAGAGGTGCAACAAATCAGGATCATCCTTCTTATGTGCTCGAGTAAGGGAAATCCAAGAGGGTTCTTCTGCTTCTAGACTAGTTGGCACAGTACTACTCCCAACCTCAATATCCATCAACATGAATTCTTCCACTAAGGACTGTACCAACAGATTAAAAATTTTAGCGGTCTTATTAGCCTTTCCTGGATGATAAAGAATTTCCACTTCATAATTCGTCACATATTCTAACCACCGACGCTGGCGCAGATTTAGTTCTTTATGAGTGAAGACGTACTTCAAACTCTTATGGTCTGTATATATCTCGCACAACGCGCGATATAATAAGTGTCGTCATAGCTTCAGCGCATAAATTATGACAGCAAACTCCAAATCGTGCGTCGGATAGTTGATGCAGACTACATCTCCTGACGAACCACAACGGACAACAACACTTAATCGTTCTCTCACATTCCAAGACTAGGTCGCACAAATCAAATGGTTTAGTTCTTAATTGAGGTCTTTTAACACACGAGATTAATTTAACATGCATAATCCTTGTTTGCCAAACAATACCACAACATTCACAACACCTAAAATTATGACTCCTAACCGCTCCAATATTTATCCTGTATAACGCAACATCACAACCACAATCCGAGAAGAACTTGACTAAAAAGTACGATCCAAAATTAGTCTTGTTCGCTCCCAAAAATCCGAATATAACATTAAGGTTCGCCAATCCTCTAGAGATCTAATAAGGGCTATTTGCCAATATTTGGATCAAGCGAAAAGGATCCACCCGATATGGATTCGATTAATGAAATTGAAGAACATAAGCGATAAAATCAGATTTTTAAAATGACGGATTCAAAAGCCGCGAATAAAAGTCGATGTCTCGCAACCTCCGACTAATTAACAAAGGAATCACACAAGAGTAGATATTTTCGTTACCCAATCCCAAGCAATAGACCTTCAAATCTTCCACTAGGATGAGTGGATGAATCACATGACGAAGGTGGAAAGATCCACTTCCACGAAATTCCACAGTGCCGCACCGGAAGGAGAAGACGCACGCCGTTTTCTTCGGAGTCACCGGAGGAGATCCACGGAAGATGATACATGAAGGTTCTTTAGGATTCTTCAAGAGGGAAAAGAGGGGATTAGAGAGAAGGGGTCGGCCACAAAGGCTTAGAGGAGGAGGGAAGATATGTGGCCAGCGATCAAGGAGAGGGGGGAGGAGGCGGCTAGGAGAAGGCAAGAGAAAGAGGGGGGCTGAATTTTGCCTAAGGGGTAAGAGAGAGATAAGGGGGAAATTCAAATTTTAAATTCAAGTTTCAATTTTTCATTCTTCTCCTAAATTCCTTCATAACATGACTATTTATAGCCTACACCATACAATCACCACCATTGAAAATTAAACACCTCATGATGGTTATATGCACCCATCATGTTACATGAAATCAAAATACATGAAATAAAAACTCTCAAATTAAAACAATGCAACAAGGAAATTAATAAATATAATATAATATTATATTTATTATATTATTGTCGCGGCGATGGCATTGTAGCGGAGATGGTGATGTAGCAAAATAATTATCACGGCGATGGCGTTGTAGCGATGATGGCGTGCATTGAAATTATTGTTGCGGCATCGTCCATCCGAGTCTTCAAACGTACGGTTGCGGCGACGATCTACATAATGCATGGACCCGGCGTCGCCACGGAGCTCGCCAAAGAACTCGTCAGCACCATCTGCAACATCATTACGAATAAATGACGGGACATCATCGCCACCAATCAACCGGTTACGAGCATTACGAGCACATGGCCGGTCCTCTTCACCATCAATCCTCCCCCACTCAAAATCACTCATCACCGATGAGTGGCCAAGGAGAGAGTGGTGGAATAAAGCAGCCTCCAAATGCAGTACGACGAGCTCCCAAGTAATAGCCAAGAGTAACCTGTGAAGCATTACCAAAACAACCAAGGTTTCCAAAAAATTAAACGTAAATGTGACAGAAAGAAGAATGAAGTTTGTCTTACCAACCAGTGCAAGTATCATGGAATCCCAGTGGAAGATAGATACGACATTAACTTCACTCCCCAACTCATGAGAACATTTAGTGGGAGGAAGAAACGACAGAGAAAGCCACTCTAGAGGAGCAGAAACATACGACATAAAATCCGGGACGTTGAACATGGGTGAAATGCCCCAATCATTCATAAAATCCAAAAAAATCGTAATGTCTCGAATTTCAATATAAATCAGGTACGGGTCAGCTTTTCTACATGTTATGTTTAAGATGGTGTCGGTCAGCAACCGGTCGGGAGGTGAACGCACTAAAATTGCACCGTCAACTTGTAAGTTGGGTACACTCGGGAGTAAGTTGACATGCAAATGACACGACTTATATTGGATAGCTATGGCCATAAGAGTGGGTGCATAGATATCGTGGCGTGGTGGAAAATAAGGCGGTGCTAATTGGTTTAATTGATTTAAATTATATTTCACGCATAGCAGACGCAAACCATAAGGCACACCTGTCACGAAATCAGAAGTGGACACAATCGACGACCTCATCGTAGATGTATAATCAGAGAATTGATTAATCATACGAAATTTTGGAGATACAGGACTACAAAATGTTTTGACGAGGCCGAACACGAATTCTAACAACTCACTAATACATATCTTACAAGATATGTCCAATGGAGGGGCTACTAACGGAGGCAGTACCAACTGTCTCGGACTAGTTATACCAAATCCGTGCCCAACAAAGTCATCTAGTCGAGTCAAGTGAACCGGATGGGGAGACGATATGGTCGATGCTGGAGGAGGAGCTAAGTCATACTCACCGTCAAAACACGGATTTAACGTCCAAGAAAAATCCACCGGGTGCCAGCCATCAAAATCAAATGGAAAATCAAACAGTAGATTCGTCTTCATAGAAAACTCAACCTGATCGTCATCCACAAATAGCCTTCCCACACAGGGTAAATCTTCCAAAACGTCACATCCTTCGCTAACCAAATCTTCCTACGAAGTAGGTACATTGTCTAAATAATGATGGAGGGTTGGGCAAATCGAATCCCGGGGAGAATCTAAATTAGTATGACCCTCAAGCAACGATGATAATATCAATGAACTATCTCCCAGATGTACACCACTAAGATTATCCCAAATTGAACAACCATCCCAAGGTGACTCTTCCAATACTGTTGAAACATCTATTAATTCTGGGTCAACCATTATAATATTGTGATCCTCACTCGCACTTATCCAATTGGATTGATCTAACGGGGAAGCTAAATAAATGTGCACCTCAATATGTTCCGAGCTAGAAGGAACTAGCTCGTGTTCTAGCAGGTCATCACCTAAATCAGTAACAGGTAAGCTCTCAACATCGGGTGACTCAGCCGGAATGTCTTCTGACTCAGGGTCATCAGAAGACTCCGTAATTATCATGGGAGACGCCTCAGAAACATCGCCGAAAGGAAGAGGAGACGATTCCTCAGAGGAGAAGTCCTCGTCCAGGTCACTAGGGTAACCAATCTCCTCATCGTCACTCAAATCGCCAACGTAATCAGCCTCGTCCTCAGTGATGGGCACAGTCCTAGGCACGACCTTAAACTAATCAGGGGAGTCTACAACTAAATCAGGCAACTCAGGGGGAAACTCAAAATGGTCTACGAGCGTAATCAGGGTAGGACACACAATGGAGCCAAGACCAGATTCGCCACTAGACTCACCTATAGTAATCGTCTGATATGAGGGAACTTTACTCCTACGAATCTGGTGCTTCTCAATTTCTAATGTCGTGGTAAAAGTGGAGTCTAGATCTGTGTGCCAATAACGCAGTAATTTACCCTGGATGTAGGGGTTTAATCCTCTACGAAACCTAGAGAGGGTGATCTCTGGCAACTCCTTCACACCACTTCTAACCATCATATTCTTAAAAAGACTCATATAATCCGAGACCGACTTGTTCCCTTGTTTAAGGTTAGTCAAATCTTCAGTTACCTGTCGCTTGTTCTGGACGTTAGGTTTATAGTCATTCTTAAAGATCGGTATGGAACTAGCGTCGTCCATAGGATAACTAGGGTGTTGCCTTGGGAGAAATGGTACTACTTGGCTAGCCTTTAATTGGCCAGTCAACGTCTTAATCTCATCCACTACCGGACATTGGAATGGCTTTCTAACGTCCCTAATGGAACCTAATGATTTTCCTCGGGAAACATTGACGTCGTAGGCCATATTGTGATAAGCGGAGTGAAAACTCGATCCAGAATTTGTGCACATACAATGAGAAACGCTTCTGGCCCAATTAAAATAGGTTTGTCGGAATTGTTCCCGCTTAACCACTAGGGTAATATTAATATAAAATAGATTTTCTTGCAGAATAAAATATGAAGATTATTAATTAATTTTTTTTATTTTTTTGCTGAAAAATAAGAATTTTAAGCCGCTATTGGCAGACCAGAAATTTTTTTTTGATTCTTTTGACTCTGAACGTGCATACAAAGTGCGTGTTAACGTGCTAAATAAAAGGGGGAGGGTGCCAATTAAAAAATTGACGTGAACCTCCCTCTGATACCAAATTGATGCAGGCTACGTCTCCTGACGAACCGCAACGGACAACGACACTTAATCGTTCTCTCACATTCCAAGTCTAGGTCGCACAAATCAAATGGTTTAGTTCTTAATTGAGGTATTTTAACACACGAGATTAATTTAACATGCATAATTCTTATTTGCCAAACAATACCACAACATTCACAACACCTAAAATTATGACTCCTAACCACTCCAATATTTGTCGTGTATAACGCAACGTCACAACCACAATCCGAGAAGAACTTGACTAAAAAGTACGATCCAAAATTAGTCTTCTTCGCTCCTAAAAATCCGAATATAACATTAAGATTCGCCAATCCTTTAGAGATCTAATAAGGGCTATTTGCCAATATTTGGATCAAGCGAAAAGGATCCACCCGATCCGGATTCGATTAATGAAATTGAAGAACATAAACGATAAAATCAGAT
Organism: Platanthera guangdongensis; assembly: GCA_039583875.1. Classification (NCBI taxonomy): domain Eukaryota; kingdom Viridiplantae; phylum Streptophyta; class Magnoliopsida; order Asparagales; family Orchidaceae; genus Platanthera; species Platanthera guangdongensis. The sequence goes on from CM077166.1 coordinate 84,336,078, forward strand.
TTTTAAAATGACGGATTCAAAAGCCGCGGATAAAAGTCGATGTCTCGCAACCTCCGACTAATTAACAAAGGAATCACACAAGAGTAGATATTTTTGTTACCCAATCCCAAGCAATAGACCTTCAAATATTCCACTAGGATGAGTGGAGGAATCACACGACGAAGGTGGAAAGATCCACTTCCATGAAATTCCATGGAGCCGCACCGGAAGGAGAAGACGCACGTCGTTTTCTTCGGAGTCACCAGAGGAGATCCACGGAAGATGATACGTGAAAGTTCCTTAGGATTCTTCAAGAGGGAAAAGAGGGGATTAGAGAGAAGGGGTCGGCCACAAGGGCTTAGAGGAGGAGGGAAGATATGTGGTCGGCGACCAAGGAGAGGGGGGAGGAGGCGGCTAGGAGAAGGCAAGAGAAAGAGGGGGGCTGAATTTTGCCTAAGGGGGTAGAGAGAGATAAGGGGGAAATTCAAATTTTGAATTCAAGTTTCAATTTTTCATTCTTCTCCTAAATTCCTTCATAATATGGCTATTTATAGTCTACACCACACAATCACCACCATTGAAAATTAAACACCTCATGATGGTTATATGCACCCATCATGTTACATGAAATAAAAATACATGAAATAAAAACTCTCAAATTAAAACAATGCAACAAGGAAATTAATAAATATAATATAATATTTTATTTATTATATTATTATCGCGGCGATGGCGTTGTAGCAGAGATGGTGTTGTAGCAAAATAATTGTCACGACGATGGCGTTGTAGCGACGATGGCGTGCATTGAAATTATTATTGCGGCATCGTCCATCCGAGTCTTCAAACGTACGGTTGCGGTGACGATCAACATAATGCATGAACCCGGCATCGCCATGGAGCTCGCCAAAGAACTCGTCAGCACCATCTGCAACATCATCACGAACAAATGACGGGACATCATCGCCACCAATCAACCAGTTACGAACATTACGAGCACATGGACGGTCCTCTTCACCATCAATAGTTTCTCTCGTGAATCTTTAGTTGCGTCGATCCATACGCGATCACTTTACCATCTTGCATTAAAACACAACCAAGTCTGATGTGCGATGCATCGACATACACGGCATACTCAATTCCTTCAGTAGGTAAGGTTAAAATTGGGGCAGTACACAGTCTCTTCTTCAACTCTTGGAAAGCCTCTTCACATTTATCACTCCAAATGAATGCAGTATTCTTCTGAGTAAGTCTAGTTAGAGAAGAAGACAACACCGAAAATCCTTCCACGAATCTTCTATAATAGCCAGTCAGGCCTAAGAAACTCCTAATCTCCTTAGGTGTAGACGGTCTCTCCCATTCCATCACGGCAGAAATCTTTGTCGGGTCTACAGAAATACCGTCCTTGCTTACTACATGACCCAGAAAGGACACCTGAGCTAGCCAGAACTCACATTTGTTCAACTTTGCATATAGCTTATGCTCCTTTAGGGTCGACAAAACCAAACGCAAATGCTGAGTATGCTCCTCAACATTGCGGGAATATACCAAGCCATCATCTATGAACACAATAACGAATCGGTTTAAGAAATCCTTAAACACCATATTCATCAAATCCATGAAAACAGAGCGTGCATTGGTCAAACCGAAAGACATCACCAAAAACTCATAATGTCCATGCCGCGAACGGAAAGAGGTTCATGGAATATCTGCCTCATGAATTCTCAACTAGTGGTAGCCTGAGCGAAGATCGATCTTTGAAAATACCAAGCTACCACGCAACTGATCGAACAGATCGTCAATCCTTGGCAGGGGATATCTATTCTTAATGGTTACCTTGTTCAATTCCCTGTAATCGATGTAAAGCCTCATCGATCCATCTTTCTTCTTGACGAACAAAACAGGAGCACCCCATGGAGAAGAACTTGGTCTAATAAAACCACAACTCAGCAACTCATCGAGCTGAGTACGCAACTCATCCAACTCACACGGAGCCATACGGTATGGTGCTTTGGCAATAGGACGAGTACCTGGCTTGAGGTCTATCACAAACTATATCTCCCTTTCAGGAGGAAGTCCTAGAAGGCTATCAGAAAAGACATCTGGAAACTCTCGCACCACCGAGACATCCTCAATACGTGGTGTAACAAAAGCTATTTCCAGAGTAGAAATAGAAATAAAAAATGCCTCGCAACTAGACTCTATAGCACGACAAGCACGTACCGCAGAAATGACATGAGAAACTCTGTCCTGAAATCCATATACGCTCATAGGTTGTCCGTCGTCCATCCTAAAATCCAGTCACTTAGTCTTGTACTGGATGACCGCATCATACTTGGACAGCCAGTCCATGCCCAAAATCACGTCGAAATCAGCCAGATCTAAAATCATCAGATCCGCAAAGGCCAAAAAATTGCCAAGATAAATAGGGCATCTCAGAACTCCTTGATTAGATATCACTGAATCACCGGAAGGGAGCTTGACATTGAAGGAGTCTCCTAATTGATCCATATCCAGATGATGTTTATCAACAAACCTCCGGGCCACAAAGGAATGGGTGGCACCCGAATCGAAAAGAACGCGCGCCTACCTATTCCACACCTTAAACTCCCCTAAAATCGTAACATTCATAACTAAGTGAACGATAACTAGGGCAATAACGATAAATAATAAAGATAAATTAAACTGAGTCTAACCTGTTATCACTTGCGTAGAGGTTTGGGCTTCCTCGCTGGTCATCACGTTCAGCTTTCCTTTTCCTTTATCCAGGTTTGGTGGCGGCGGAAGAGCTCAAAGCGGGGCAGGCTGTAATGGGGACTAAGCCTGGGGGCACGAATACTTCTGGTGTCCCTTCTGCCCGCACTGGAAGCAAATCCTTTCTTTCATCCAGCACCGACTCACATCATGACCCTTCCTCGCACAAAATGAGCACACTAGCTCTCCCTTGGGTACACCTTGGATGGCATGCACCTGCTGCTGCTTCAGGGTGGCAATCCTCTTGAAACACCTTTCGTAAGGGTGGCCAGGACGACCACAGAAGCAACACACTTCCTTACTTTTCTTCTTCGAAGAAGGGCCAAATACCCTGCAGCTACCATCCTCAACGCCTTTCCTTTTCTCTTTCCTCGCCGCAGCACCGCGGTTCTTGGCATTTTCAATCGCCTCCGTATTCAAAGCGGCTTCCACTGCTTTAGCATAACTTTCAGCCTGGTAAGTACATGTCAACTGTTGGACATCGCTTCTTAGTCCTCCAAGGAAACGCTTCACTCTACCCTCCTCAGAAGCTACCAAATTAGGAGCAAACCAACTCAGTTTGCTAAACTCAATCTCGTACTTGCTCACGGTGAGCTGCCTCTGCTTCGAATGCAAGAAGTTATTCATCAGGCGGTCTTGCTCCACTGAGGGTAGAAACTTCTTCAGCAGCATCTTCTTAAAAGATTCCCAAGAACAGCCTTCCTTCAGACCCTCTCTTTCCCAAATCCACTAGCTCTTTGCCAAGCCTTTTAATTGATAGGCTGCAATCATCACCTTCTGTGCTTCTAGAATTCCGGAATACGAAAACATCTCCTCGATGGAGATAATCCAATCATCTATAATCATAAAGTCAGCACTCCCATCGTAGGTGGGAGGTCCAAACTGCTGGAAGTGCGATATGAAATTCATTTCTGGTGGTATCGCCATCGGGGGCACCAGAGGAGCAGGGGTATCGGGCACGGCTTGGCCCAAGGCAGGCCCTTGCACTAAATGTTGTTGCGCGCGAGCGGCAGACAACAAAGACTCAATTTGCGATTGCATCTCAACCAATTGTCTCGACAGAGTCTCATTGCTCTGACACAGACCCTCGATAATCGCATCACTTTGCGCACCTGATGACTTACCCTCCGACTGGGGAGTCGACCTCGTCGCAAGATGCTTTTGCGGCATTTCTAAAAGCAAACGAACAACTCATTAAAATCCTAGCTTACAGTAAGGCAACACGACTAGTTCAGACCATACTTAAAAGACACTTGCTTATGCTGCAACTTGCTCTGGGATTTTATAATGATGTTATGCCCTACTTAGGATGATATTCTCTCATCCTATTGACTCTTGTGCCTATGACATGAATGCATGTATTCTTTATTCTCATTTAAAATCATGTGTGTACATGTGTCATCATGTAAACCTTAACTTAACACGCGTGCTTATGCGATGATATGCAATGTATGTAGTGCTATGCATTCTGTTGAGAACCAAGGTCCAGCGGGATTGGGTGTGTGTGGAACCGCATATTTGGGCTTCCCCATCGCCTTCCAGGTCTGGGTGTTGACCCCGGTGGGCCCCCCGTGTGGCGGAATATCCCCGCCATCCCGTGGATGGATTAGTCTCACATCGCCTATAGTGGGTGGTCGTTGGTGTATATGTACCCCCGTCCCCCCTTACCATAACCTCGGGGTTTTGGGAAGATGTGTGGTGACGGGTGGTTTCCACATGGTATCAAAGCGAGGTTGTCCTGCTGCGGGGGTATGTTGATACTATATTAGCCAGCAGGATACGTGTGTGTGGGACCGCATGTTTGGGCTTTCCCCATCGCGTTCCAGGACTAGGTGTTGACCCCGGTGGGCCCCCTTGTGTGGCGGAATATCCCCGCGGTCCTGTGGTTGGGGTTAGTCCCACATCGCCTGCAGTAGGCGATCCTTTGTGTTCATGTACCCCCGTCCCCCCTTACCATAACCTCGGGGTTTTGGGAAGATGTGTGGTGACGGGTGGTTTCCACATGGTTGTGGAAACCACCCGTCACCACACATCTTCCCAAAACCCCGAGGTTGTAGGAAGGGGGGACGGGGGTACATAAACACCAAGGACCACCTGCTGCAGGCGATGTGGGACTAACCCCAACCATAGGACCACTGGGATATTCCGCCACAAGGGGGCCCACCGGGGTCAACACCCAGACCTGGAACGCGATGGGGAAAGCCCAAACATGCGGTCCCACACACACGTGTCCTGCTGGCTAATATAATCTCAACACATTCTATAAAGGCCCTAATGCATGTTATGAGCGGCGTACACATGAAATGCTATGCATCCCATACTACATAACATCGCATGCAACAAGAAAAGAAACGTGCTAATGGGCACCCATGTGATGGTGGTTATGCATCTCATACTACATAACCGTCACATGTTGCCACCTATGGTGGATCCATATACAAACACATATTATGCATCCCATACTACATAATATACCCCGTATACTTCTTATCATGATATGAGTGTAGTGACTATGCTTCGGCTAGGACGTACTGATGACACATCGGTGTGTGTATGAAATGTCACTAAACAACTAACACTAACAAGGGAAGGTTGCCCGACCAATTGTCAAGCAACCTCCCTCTGATACCAACTGTCACAACCCGTATTTTCACTGCATATAAAAACTTATCAGAGTAAGAGAAAATACCCATTATGATGTCACGTCAGTAGGGGATAACTGCGGACGCTCAGGCAGTCACCAACTTAATCATGAAGAAAGATTCTTTAAGTTATTTTAAGGAAAATCAGTTTAAGTACAATAGTTAGTCGTATCCCTCGGCTTAGTGGCTCATTTAGTCCACGAATCAAAATATAGTTATACACTGCGGAAAAATACTTGTTTAGATTGACTCAAACATCCTACATGAGTATAAACATCCCCAAAGGACAACTCATGCTATGCAAGACTCTAAATTTATAATAGTAGTAAGGATAGCTTTTACGGTCGCCAAATATAATAAGTTATAGTTTATTTTAAATTATGCAGTGCATGAAGTAATAGTAGTAGATTTTATTCTTAAAAATACCTAACATGCATTCCTAGTATAAATCATCCCAGAGCGCAAGTAATCCACATCCACATATAGAAAACTAAGCAGCAAGCAAGTATCTAAAAGTAACAATACTGTGGGCGTCAACAAACTGACACGAACCCACATACAGAAAAGTATGTCTGAACTAGTAACTAAATAAACAACAAACTACCTCGCTAAGACGAGGTAATAACCACGGCCAACACTGCCGCCCAGAAACTCCAAAACTAGCTCTGCTATCTGATACTGCTCTGAACCTGAGTCATTCCAAAGACAGAACAACTCAGCAAGAAAGTACAAATGCTGATAAAAAATAATAAGCCAAAATAAACAAAGGTCAAAAGTGGTACCAACCCAAGACCAACAGTACTGAAATAAAGCACAAAAAGAGGAACAAGTCATCATCGAGAAAGAGAACTATTATGTGATTCGTCACGTACAACCATAGTACACCAGACGCACGAGGCTATAAGGTGACAACATGAATAATTCATAAGATAGAAATACAAAACCTTTAATAGGCACATGTGGTCGACTCTACCCAAAAACACGGGCGAGGTGGTCACTCGTGGACACACCACCCAAAAATACGGGAGAGGTGGTCACTCTTAGGCACATCCACACGAATATAAAATCCTCCTAACAGCGAGGGAGTCTCATACTCTCCACCATACACCACTGACACCCAAAACCCGGTAGACTTCCATAGGGCACTAATGAAGGAAACAAACACTGCGGAGGTGGAATCGTCCACTAACTCCTGCAATCAAGAAAACCACCAAGAAAACACCACATATCTCGAGATTTGGCTCGTCAGATTCTACTTGACATTACTAGATACAAGACATGCTTGATCAACCCTTAGGAACGATTTACAAACCTAATTAAACTCTAATACGTTCAATAACAATAAATAAGACGTTTAAAACATCAATAAGACACATCAAGAACGATCGAACATATCCGGACAAAAAATTGAGTTGACCATGACAAAACATTACAACATCATGTGATCATTGAGAAGGTTAATCATAACAATAATTTGGAAGAATAAGTGCAGAAAATTTTAAAGAACATGAAAAAAACATAGCCATTACCATCAAATCGGACAAGGAGAAACGAGAGAAAACCATCACTTGCCTTGGTTTTACCGGAAAAGTCCACCGAATCACTCCACGTCGAAGATCGGGGAAAAAAGGATGTGGGAGGAGTTGAAATGTAGACAAAAATGACTGAAATAGAGGTTCGGGCCAAAAAACCCTAACGAGAAATCTCAAGAAACGGGGAAGAAATTACCACGAGGGCATAGCTCTCGGCGAGAGCTTTCCGGATCTATGTTCGGATGAAGATTTTGAGCACCGGAGCACCGTCGGCGGCCACCGGGAGGTTCACGAAATAATTTCTCTCTCACGCTCACGCCGCTCTGGTTCGGGAGGAAAAAGATCGGAGAAGATGAAGTTTTCTTCTAAGAAGTTTATAAAGATTTATAAATATATCATAGTATATATAAAAGTTTATAAATATATCAGAATATATATATATATACATATATATATATATATATATCTGTGTGTGTTTATTAAAAATTTTGTCTAAAAAACGGTCTTTTTTATGAGTGGGTGTGCGGAAGACGAACATAGGGATTTAGGATGGCTTCAAATCGAAAAGTGTCCAACATAAAAGTTGTAGATCTCATCGAGACGAACAAATTTCATGTTAACTATTTTTCCATACGACATCGTTTTGATACACCAAAAGAGCTCCTGAACGTAAACTACAGCGGACTACACGAGAACAAGTTACGGGTACTCGAGTAGGTCCAGAAAAGTCACTCGAGTAGGCTGAAGGTCACTCGAGTAGGCTTAAGACAGCACTTGAGTAAAAGGAATTTCACTCGTGTATATAAAAAAAATCACTCGAGTAACCAAATTACATTACTCGAGTACCAGAATTATACTACTCGACTACCAGAATCACACTACTCGAGTACTAAAAACTTAGTACTCGAGATCATAGAAGTAGAACACGAGTGGCATATACAGGCACTCGAGAGAAACTCCTAAGTACTCGAGATAGATTCCTGAGTACTCGAGAACTTCAGACAAAACTTTGCATGAACAGTAATCTTTACATATATATCTAAAAAAAACTAAACTATATGATTGAGCAGTAAAATACATTTTTGAATAGTACTATAATATTAAAATAATCATATTTATATATTTTTGAATAAGGAAACCACGAGATCAAAATGGAGGCCCGAACGTGCGCCGAATCAAACGAAATTCGCACCATAGGCGAACACTGACGCTACAAACGCAACGGCGAAGTCAAAATCAAAATCCGACGAGCCATTCCCGAGATATTAATCTTCAAAGTATACAGCAAACATAAACAATTCAAGACTTCAATCGCGCGCCGAGACTCCAAAAATGCTCGGATTGCGACGAAACTTGACGAGCAAGTCCAAAATTACATAACTTAAATTTCAAATGCAAAATTTTCCCATTACAACAAGAATTCGGCCGACTCAACTGCACGGACGCGAAAATGCCTTAACGGCATTGCGCTGTCAACTCGACGTTAAAAGTAACGCCACGACGTCAAAAATATGACGTTGCCCATTCAAATAAAATCATCGAAAAATCGGGGGCGTTACATTTTCTTCCACCCTCCTTTTTCTTATGAGGGCAGTCGGCGATCACGTGACCTGGCTTATTACAATAGTAGCACACAATGTCAGTGGAAAAATGTTTGTTTTGTTTAGATTTATACATGTCATTTGTATGATTTTTCTTTTGCTGACCACCAGTGTGACGTGATCTTCTATAAGAGGAGTCATTTCCACTCATATGTTTCTCCTTATTGAGAAACTTCTTGAACTGTTTGGATAGAAGGGAGAACTCTCCATCAGATAGTTCTGAGCCTGAGGTGCTTGGCTCTGAGTCTTCTTCTTCACTTTCTTTGTGAGTGGGAGCAGGAGATGTTGCTTTAGCTTTCCTTGAGCTATCTTCCTTCAGTGCAACAGACTTCTCTTTTGATGAGGATCTACTGCCCTCTTCTTCAGCTTTTCTGGCATTGATTTGAAGCTCATAGGACATAAGCTTCCCGAAGAGGTTCTGGGGGTAAGTGTCAGCCAATCTCTGAAACACCCTGATGGCACAGATCTTATTATCCCATTTCTTAGTTAACGATCTTAGAAACTTGTCATTTTGTTCTCTATTAGTGAAAACTCGGTCGTAGCTCTGCAGGCCGTAGACGATCTTGAAGAAGTTTTCAAATGTATCAGCTATTGTGTCCTTGGGACCTTGCTTGAAACCCACATACTTCTGATTTAGAAGGGATCTTTTATCAACCCGTATTTCTTCAGTACCTTCCATCAAAACAATCAAAGACTGCCACATTTCCTTAACAGATTGGCAGTGAATAAGGTTATGCAACATGGAGTCATCAACTGCACTTACGATGATATTTTTAGCTTTCTTGTCAAGAGAGACAAGTGCAATCTCATCTTTGTCGAGATCCATCAGTTTCTTTGGTACTTTCTGGTTGGATCAATAATGGAGGTTGTCATGGGAATATAGGGGCCTTCTTCCACTATAATTAAGATGCGAGGATCAACAGCTTCCATGAAAAATCTTATTCTCTTTCCAAATGTGAAAGTTAGCCTTTGTGCACACCGGAAGCTTTTCGTAGTCCTTGGATCTGTCCATGCTAGATAATCTCTAAGACAACTAGAAGTGGATCTATTCAAGGTGTGAACCTTTTGAGAACAACCTCCCTCTCATACCAATTGAAAGTTATCTAATTGTCTATCTAAATCACCTAGAGGGGTGGTGAATAGGTGAGATCTGTGTTTTTTGCGGAATAAAAATTTGAGAGAGTTTAACACAACAAGTAATCAAGCACAAACCAGACGACACAAGGAATTATAGTGGTTCCCCAATCTTGGGTACGTCCACTCTCCACCTCACCAATCTAGCACCACGGTTAGCCTTGGCTACTTCACTATATCTCGGATTAAAACAATCCTACTTCTCAGAGCAACGCTCCTATAACTCGGAGTTAACATACTCCTACATACTCAATCAACAAAACGGGATCTACACTCGGAAAAATAATCTTCCTACAAGTTCGGAGACAAAGCTCCTACAAAAGTTGAAATTGATTTTACAACAACAATAAAATTTTACTTCAAGATCTGAAATCTTCAAACTTCTTCCCTCTTGAAACTTGAAATTCTTGAAGATGTTGAGGAAGAAATCTCGAAAAAACACAACCTGAAACTTATAGGATCCAACACGATCAAATGATTGAATGCAGAATCTTGAAATAGTGATCTGTTGAATCTTTTCTTCTGTTGAATCGCTGGATCAGGAAAGAAATGACAGAGAAGATCATCGATGGCGTGTGCGACTTTTTCTCGATCTAGAAATTGCGGCGATTTTGATTTTCAATTTAGATTAGGGTTAGCGAAATCTTTGACAAGACTTTATATAGAACTTCTAACGGTCCGAAAACTTTTAAGGAATGATAATCAATCATCTTAAACACGGATTAACATTTTAAATGCTATTCGACGAATTGAAGTCTTGTTCGATGAATGAAAGAAATCCGTTCGACGAATTACGAATTCCCGTTCGACGAATGAATTCCTGTTCGACGAATGAAATCCCGTTCGACAAATAATGAACTCCGTTCGACGACTTGAATGAAGTTGCGTTCGACAAATTATGAACTCTGTTCGAAGAATTGAATTGAATGAAGTTGCGTTTGATGAATTGGAAATCTGAATTTTCTGCAACTGCATTTTTCGAAAGACATCTTGATTTTTCGAAAAGAATTTGTTTTTATCAAGAAATGGCTTAGCCTTTTCGAAATATACTTCACGCAGAATTCTCTGAACTGAGGAACTGGTCTTTCGAAAAATGAACTTTGATTTTTCGAAAACAACTTCCTTATTTGAAGATTAAATCTGAATTATTCGAGAACAATACTTCTTTTCAAAAAATAAACTTGGCTTTTTCTCGTAATAAACAGGGCATTTCTCGAAAAAGAGAACTTAGAAATTTTTAGAGAGTTTTCAAAAACTCTTTATGTTTTCGAGAACAGTTCTTCTTTCTCGAAAAATTTAACTGGACCTTTTAAAAAACATTCTTTCTTTTTGAAGAATGGACTTAGCAAAATTTTATTCTTTGTTTTGGGACCAACAACACTTCCATTCTTCCATGCTTTAGTACTTGAAAATGAAGTGTATCCCAATAGAGAGGTTACACGTGGTCCAACACCATGGATCACAAAATGAGTGATTACATTGCATGGTTCTGTGTTTAGTGACTCACTATAAACTGATATTGGTCTACACTTAGCAATAAAGACCAGCAAGCACTCAACTAGAAAATAGCATCAAATACATACTTAATTCATCTTTGTTCAAGGGTGACTTCACACAAATCTAGGTTATTGTGGATACAATACCCAACACTTACAACACGATCCCGTAGGACCACTCGGTCTCCTCCAAGACCTACAACTCATGCACAAGGCCATATAACTCAGTGATCCAAAGATAACCTACCACAGGCCTAAAGGCCCTACAACTCAGGCTGGGAGGACAGCCCTATCTCAGATCCACAAGGGATCCTACCTTAGAGAGAATGACTCTCCTACAGCTCTGGCACAAAGGCCCTACCTCAGATTCAAAAGTTCCTACAACTCAGGCACAAGTGCCCTACACTCAGAGAGAATGACTCTCCTACCTCAGACCCAAAGTTCCTACCTCAAATCCAAACTGGATCGTACTCACAATGATCAAATGATCACCTACCTCAGATTCTCAACAGAAACATACCTCAGGCTAAACAACCCTACAACTCAGATCCAAATTTGGATCCTACCTCAGAGCAAATTTGCTCCTACCACTCAGATCCAAAAGGATCCTACAAGGTGGAAGTGGGTTGATGAGTTGATCTTGACACAAGAGATGTTTCTCTGTACCAATCTTTCTGGATTAGGATAAACTCAGCCCAACTTTGATGCTAAGGAAATAATCTCAGAGCCTACTACTACCTAAATTGAGGAATACTCAGTCATATCTAATTCTTCTCAGCACCAGAAAGTGGTCCTACTGGAACTGAGAAGTAACTACAGCTAGTTGTTGCTACTTGAGCTGAGAGAATCCCAACCCTAACTTATTCACAACAACAAGAATGTAGATCATTAGTATGCCTTGGCTTGTGCTGGAAGCAACTTGTAGAATAGCTCTGCTTCTTCTTTCCTTCCTGGGCTGAGGAGATTCAGCCCTAACTTCTTCTTCACAGCCCCCAGAAAATATTCTTCAGAACAGTACAACTAGAACTGTGATGTGGCTACAATAAGGGTTATCCCTTGATGCACCTTCTCTCTCAGAGATTTACTCTGAACTGTTGTTGATGATGGAGATGACAACAGTAAATTGATAATCTTCCTATTGTTGCAGCTTGGGTAACAACCCGCTGCTTCTTCTTCTTCCTCAGAAAGAAAACTTTCTGAATTTGCTGGTGCAGGTGAGAATGGCACCAGCTAACTCTTGATGGCTTTCAGATTAGCTGCAGTGATGGCGACGATGCTGATGCGGTCGTTTATCCCTGTCATAGAGAGTTCGTGGATTGGACGACCGTTGTCGTAAGCTCAAAGATGAAATTCTACCACGATGTTTCTTCGCCAACGCCGCCGCCGCTACATGTTTTGCTCGACGTCTGTCGTCGCCATTAAATAAAATATATAATTATAAATTAAATAATTATATATTTTATATTCTATCAATTATTATTTTAGCAATTTATATTTTAAGTTTTTATTTCAATTCATGTATGATGGGTGCCTATAACCATCAAGATTGTTTAATTTCATGCATTTAATTTTTGTATTGTTTTTTATTTCATGATGAGTGCATATAACCATCATAGTTTCATTTTTAATTTTGAATGAAGGAGATGGAGTGGTGTAGGCTATATATAGCCATGGTTATGAAGGATTTGATAGAATAACGAATGATAAGAATTTGAATCCCTAAAATCCTCCTTGAGATCGTTTTCCCCCTCCTTTTCAAAATTCGACCAAGGTCTTCTCCCCCTCTACTAGCCGACCCCCTCTCCCCCTTCCTCTCTCTTGGCCTCTCCTCCTCCACCCTCAAGCCTCCTCCCTTTCAAAACTCGGCCACCCTTCCTCTACACAAGTCTGACCACCCTTATCCCTAACAAAACCGACCAACCTATTTCTTTTTAGGTGAAATTCGGCCAAGGAAAAGATACCCCCTTGTGGATTCCAACTCCGGCGTGAAGCGACGAAGGCGGATTAGTTTTCTCTCCATCCTGCGTGACTCCGGCGAAACCGTAGAAGGAAGATCCAGAAAATAGTGAATCAGAATCATTCATTCCGATTGGGTAATGAAAAATTATTACTTGTGTGTTTTTCCCTCTAGATTATTTTTTGTCGTGGAATACTTTGTCGTTGAATCTTGGAAGTATTAATTTTATTGTGGTTTCTTCGATTGATTTTGTTATTCATCCTTATTTTATTTAAGTTTGAGAAGTTTGGTGTCCCTTTATTTTCTTTTTGTTGGAAGAGATCTACTGTTTTCCTAATCGCAAATTTTGGTAGATCTCTTTTGTTACAACCATCGCTCGATCGGACCGGGTGGATCCTTTTAGCCGGAAAGAATATTGGTCTATATCCTTTTATTCGATCCTAATCGGTTTGGCTACCCGCACGTTAGCATTAAATTGATATAATTGCTTAGCGTGTGCGCTGCATTGGAATTTGTGTGAGTGTAAAATTTGATCGTAGAGGGACAATCGTACTTAGTCCATAGATTGTACGGTGTCAACGTGTGAGCCTGCATCAATTTGATATGAAAGGGAGGTTCACGTCAATTTTCTATTTGGCACCATCCCACTTTTATTAGTACGCCGACACGCACTTGTCTCGCACGTTTATTATCAAAATTACAAAAAAAAAATTTCTGGTCGGCCAATAGTGGCCTAAATTTTAATTTTCTGCAAAAAAAATTTAATAATCTCTTTATTATTTTCAGTAAGAAAATAAAAAAAAAACATTTTTTCTACCCTAGTATTAGGTGGGAACAATTCGGTCTTTCAAATATTTTGGTGGATCAAAAGTATTACTCATTGCATGTGCACTCGATTAGGCATGGAGTTTTCCCCATCTTCTTCCCATATGACGGACACACATGATGCGGGTCACGATGTCACAATGATTGAGGGACTCCGCCAGGATGTCACTAAATAGATGACGGCTATTAGGGAGGCGCACCACGACCTGAGATTAAATCTCGCGGCTCCCCGTAATCAACCCGCCAACCAACGTGAGGAAAGAAATAATAACCATAACAATAACAATAATAATGAACATGTCCCGCATGCACCCTACAATTTTGATATTACTAGGGTCGTCCGGTTCAAAGCCCCATCGTATGATGGATTAGGAGAACCCCAAGTTTTCCTAGACTGGGTTAAGGAAATAGAGTGCTACTTTGAGTGATACAACCAGACTGGCGCGGATAAGGTGCGAATGGCGACAATGAAGTTATTAGGTAGAGCTAATATATTCTGGTTGAATAAGGAACGACGTCTGAGAACCGAGAATGGTGAAGTACTCATTGGTTGGGCAGTCATGAAGGCCATGCTGACATACCAGTACGTCCCTACATACCATCGAACACAGATGTTTGATGATTTGGCTACCCTTAAACAAGGGAATAAGTCAGTCTCTGAGTATATGAGTCTTCTTAAGGATATGATGGTTAGGTGTGGTGTGAAGGAGATGTCAGAGATCACTCTGTCTAGGTTTTGTAAGGGGTTAAACCCTGACATCCAGGATAAATTACTGTGTTATGGTCACACCAACCTAAACAGCACTTTTAATGTTGCATTGGATATTGAGAAGCACAACGTTCATAGTAATAAGACTCGCTCATTTCAGAAGGGAAATACCATCTTAGTACCACCACCCACCTCCACCTATGTAGATGTGGTAACTCTTGATTCTGAGGATGACCCCGTAGGTGAGAGTATTCTGACATGTACCTTAGTGCCCGACGATTCTGATGAGTCAGAAATTAAGGGAATACCTAGTGATTTAGAAGACGATGTATGGGATGATGATAGTCCGATCTGTGAGAGTATTCTGTTGCATATTATTTACCCTGCTAGCATTGTGTCTGACCACCCTAGTATTGTGTGCCCTCTCCAGGATACGATCCCCATTGTGATAGAGTCTACGATCACACCCACTGTGATTGAATCTGAGTTATCTGAGGAGCCTGAGAGTGATGATGACCCAATTGTTATTGTGGATGAGTTACCATCTGAGGGAAGGGTACTCTTGGATGATTATTTTGTTATACACTCGGATGAGAGTTCTTTGATGATATCGTCGTTGGGTGAAATTTATACTGATTTAGATTTTATCCCAGGTTTGATTTTACCGACCCTTCCTCCTATTTATTTGCCCACATTAGTTGACTTTTTAGTACGCGGAAACGGTAGACTTAGTCTGAGTTTTTGTGTGACGCCCACTTTATTAGTTCCCACATTGGTGTTGTCTCATCGTATAGATATTCCTTTGTTGAGCGTACTAGTTTTGGGTCTGTTCACGCACCCCATAGATCTGACTACGTGTCATATTTGACTGCTCATCTTTTTGCGTGTCTGTCTATGGTTCTGTCCTTGACTACGATTGATTCTGATTCTTTGGCAATTATGCCTCTGGATGTGGTGTCCCCTATACATACTTATATACCACACCTGGCCGCACGCATTTACCCACCTCCTTTTGATGACCCTCATTTACACACGTTAGTAACTATAGAAAGGCCCCTTGAGTTGTATCGCTCGCACATCCTTTCACATCCAGGAGCGTCCAACTCCATTATTTATGACGAGCGGTTCTCCTTGGCATATTTTCATGCCAAGCATGAAAATATTAAATATAAAATTAAAACTATGATTTTGGATCCCATTAACATCATCCTTGATTATAAGGCTCCCGTGCCACCAGACTTAACCCCCTTATCCTCCATATTTGGGTTAAGTCAAGTAGCACATGGGTTCACTCCTCATGGTATTAAGATACTTAGGCGCACTTTTAAAAAATTACTCAACCAAGTTGCGTCTTATTACATACATGCTAGTTTATCGCCGAATGAGATCGTGTACTGATATAAAGCACCAGTGCCAATTGACTTGATTTTGTTACCGCCATATTGTAGGTCAAGTCAATTCGCACAAGATTTTGCCTCTCATGCTCATAGTTTATATAAGCACATTAGTGAAGCGCAAACCACACAATATACATCTTATCAATTTCATGCTAACTTACATAAAAGAGCGTCTCACTTTAAGGTCGACGATTTAGTTTTGTTGTGTCTCATCCCTGAACGGATGCCTTCGGGTACTATAGAAAAGTTGGCGAATCGGCGAGCTGGACCTTTTCGGACATTAAAGAAATTAGGAGAAAATGCATATCTTTTGAAGTTACCCACTGATTGGAGTATTTTCCCTATTTTTAATGTTTCTGATTTAACGCCATATGTTTCTCCACCACTTGAATTATCTGCTTGGCTGTGTAGTTCTATTGTATTTTCTACTGGGTTGGGGGTGAGATTGTTTCTAGATCGCTCTCTCCATCGGTGTCCAATGGAGGTACGTTGACTGTTGATGAAGAAACATTTTCTCCTTTATTGCATAATGCTTTTCCAAGGTTCCCCAGGAACACCTTTTTGCATAACAAGATACTCCAAGATGTAGTGCTCTCCTCTCCAAGTGGTGATGTTTACCGCTACATAATTTGATCGCGTGATCGTCTGGCCTCTGATGACTCTTGGCTTCTTGAATCGGAGGTGGCTATTTTGGATGTTGCTCTCCTGCGTCGGTACTTTCAGACCAACTCATCGGTGATGAGTATTTTTGAGTGGGGGAGGATTGATGGCGACAATGCGGATGCGGCCGTTGATCCCCGTCATAGAGAGTTCATGGATTGGGACGATCGTTGTCGCAAGCTCGAAGATGAAATTCTACCACGATGTTTCTTCGCCAATGTCGCCGCCGCTACATGTTTTGCTCGACGTCCGCCGCTGCCATTAAATAAAATATATAATTATAAATTAAATAATTATATATTTTATATTTTATCAATTATTATTTTAGCAATTTATATTTTAAGGTTTTATTTCAATTCATGTATGATGGGTGTCTATAACCATCAAGAGTATTTAATTTCATCCATTTAATATTTGTATTGTTTTTTATTTCATGATGGGTGCATATAACCATCATAGTATTCAGTCAACGCTTTTTATCTGAAGTCAACGCTTTTTATCACATAGCGTTGAGTGAGTGAGCTTCACTTAACTCATGTGGACTTGGTCAAATATATATACAGATTTTTTGTGGCATTGACTATTTGAGCTATACTCAACGATTTATGTTGTATGACGTTGAGTGAGTAGACTTCACTCAATGTCTGTCGACTTAGCCACATCTTAGCCAGTTTCTCCATAGGCTTTGACTGCCTCAGCCTGTCTCACAGCTTTTTGTTGTATGCCATTGAGTGTGTAGACTACACTCAACGTCTAAGGACTTAGCCACTTTTTTGTCTAGCCAATAGTTAGGCTTAGACTAACCAAGTTATACTCAACGCTTTTACTTACCTGGCATTGAGTGAATAGACTTCACTCAACGCCTATGGACTTAGGGGATTTCCATCCTATCCAGCATCTTCCCTTGCATCTGGCGTTGAGTGAGCTTGCTTCACTCAATGCTTGTGGACTTAATCGAATTCCAGCACCTTGCGTTAAGTGAGCTTGCTTCACTAAATACATGTGGACTTAGGCAAATTCCTGTATGTCCAACATCTATCTTTGTGTCCACCTATCCAATCACTTGGAATACATGTCCTATCAATGTTTTAAGGATAACCTGCATGCATGAACTCAAGTACACATCAAATACAACTTTATGTGTATCATTGACATGATTGACTTCTTCAAATCTGGGACATTGTAGGCAATGGACCCAACACTGTTAACTACCATCATTTAATCTACAAACAGAAATAGAACTTAAATTATAAAAATGCTCATACAGATTTATAAGTTAAAGATAGGCTTAACAGAAAGTAACTCATCATATAAAAGTGTCCATACAAATTTATATGATGAGGATCTTATGTGGTGCAATGCAATGCAATGATGATTTATGATGTACTTATGCAACTCACACACTCTATTTTGATATGTCGATGTAGTCCTTTAGTTCCCACTTTTCGAGCAGGTAGCTAACCTCTCAGGCATCATCCTTCATGGCCAAACAGTGACAGTTGAGCGGGCATCTCCACTACTAGGCTTGTATCCATACTACCAGACCTAGGCCTCCGTACTCCTCAATGCTAAGAACACAATAGCGGAGCCTCTGCATACTATGGCTTAGAAGGGGTCTCAGGTAGATTTGCACTAAGAACATAGCCCAACTATCCTATAACTGGCACGGAAGGAGCCTTTGGGAGTGTATCACCAAAGGACCAAGTCCAACCGTCCACTGGCATGGAAGGAGCCTCGAAAATGAGCACCGAGGACCAAGCCCAACCGCCCATGGTCTATCAGCCAACTCCTATCCGTGTGATGACTGGCAAGCTTATAGACCTGCCACACTATCTATAACTCGGGATTATGACATCACGTGTCAACACACACCACATGCAATTACACTTAGCCATGTCATCAAACATCCAAGAGATCCAACCGAGTCCCTTCTCATCATATGAATCTCGTGCTCAAAAGCATGCAAGGGCTCGACACTGAGTCCCTTATTATCATACCAAACCCCTGCTCAAAAGCACACAAGGGATCCACACTGAGTCCCTTCATAACAACTTACCCATGCTCCAAGCATGCAAGGTTCCATCATAACCTAAGATATCAAATCCCATCAATTGTTATACGACCCTCACCGCTACCCGTAGGGAGTTAACACAAATCTAGGCGGTTGACTTATTCAAACCATACATTCAATTCATAGGATCAATAAGCTCATAGCATGACCATGGGCACAATATTCACATGGCCCCTTCTTTGGTTCGGACAATTAAATAAGATACGTAGCATGTGGTATCTCCCTAAAACACTACTGATGAATTCAACCAATTAATGACACAACCTTTAACAACGCACAAAGCAAAGAGTCGCTACCCCCTTCTAGAGATTAAACAATGGCCATGTGCCAATGTTCGCTCAAGCGAATTGGACCTACACAATCCGGGCAATTAGCATATCAAATTAATATTATTCGCAAGCATTCACAAACCCAATAAGAGAAGATCCAAACTAAAATAGTGATTTCGACAAAGTCCAAAATCAATCCCAAATTAGTTAATATAAGATAGGCCAAATCACTTGAACTCAAGGAGAAATCACGGGTCAATGAACTCGATCTCTACTAGCGTTCACGAGATCTACCCGATCCAATTTATATGAAAATATTCGGATAAATAAACACTTGAGATTCAGATTTTATTAAGGCACTAATTTCAATATAAAATCAGATAAATCACTAGCATTCTAAACTACCAAATCTCACAATAATATAGAAGAATCACATAAGAGGAGGTTTATAAATTATTACCCAGTCCCAAGCAATAGTTTGCAAAATCCATCCACAAAGATGAGTAGAGGAAGCACAAAACGACGATGGTAGGATCTACTTCCACGCAAATCCACGGAACTGCACCGGACGATGAAGACGCAAGCTGCTTTCTTTTGCAAAACCCTAGGAGAGGTAGAACCTTGATGGTTGAATTTTTTTTCAAGGAGGAGAGAGGAAAGGTGGTGGCTGAATATTACCAAGGAGGAGGCTAGCCGAAATCTTCGAAGGTGGAATGAGTGGGGCGGCGGCTTGAAGTTGGCCAAACCTTAAGGGGGAGATGAGGTAGGCCGGCGTTTTGGAGAGAGAGGGAAGAGAGGAGGGTGGCCAGAGGCTTGGAGAGAGGGAAGAGAGGAGGGTGGCCGATGACTTGGAGAGAAGGAAAGAGGGGGGCCGAAATTAGCAAGGAGGAGGAGGGAAAATTCTCAATAGAATTTAGGTATTTAATTTTCTCATCAATCTTCTCTTTTTATTATCATACAAGCATATATATAGAATACACCACTCAATCTCTATCATACAACAATAATCTAAAACTTAGATGGTTATAGGTAACCCATCATAAATATGAAATAGAAATAACAATAGTAAAATGCAATAAAAATAAAATGCATAAAAATAAAATGCTTAAAAATATATAATTATAGATATTAAATATATAATCATATATTTTTATATGAGGGTAACGGCGGACGGTGTGCTTAATATGTAGCGGGCGTGGTGTTGGCGATGAATGTCGCGGTAGAATCCTATCTTCAAGCTTGCGGCAACGATCATCCCAATCAACAAACTCTCTATGTCGGGGATCAACGGTCGCATCAGCAATGTCATCATGAACCAGTGGCGGGATAGCGTCGCCATCAATCCTCCCCCCGCTCAAATTTACTCATCACCGATGAGTGGACCGTGAGGGGAAAATGGTCGAATGCAGCAGCAACAGGGGCAAATCTGGCCCCACAATCCAAGTCATAGTAGTGTGATCATCCTACATCAGTGAGAACCTATCAGACATAAGAAAAGCAAAACTTTCGAGGAACCTTGAAAGGGTGTCAAGCAAAAGAAAAATAACTTGAATCTTACTATCCAGTTCAAGAACCAAGGAATCCATGTGGAAAATAGGCACGGTAGAACTAACACTCCCTAACCTAAGAGAACATTTAGTGGGAGAGAGAAACGACAAAGAAAGCCACTCAGGTGGAAAAGAGACGTACAATAAAAAGTCCATAAACTTAAAATAAAGTGAAACACCCCGTGCATTATAGAAATCCAAAAGAAAAGCATCAAATCTGAGGTTCTTCATAACCATGGATGGGTAGACATTCCTATGTATTAAATTATTGACGGAGCCAGTAGACATCCGCTCGGGGACTAACCAGACTAAACCCAAATCACCAACTGTAGCATAGGACGGTATCGGAAGGGAGCGGAAGTGTGTGCGATATAAATTAAAATGTCTAGTCAACATCGTAGATACATGTAAGCGGAGGTCGTAAATAGGCGGAGGGAAATTATGTGCCACTAGATTGGAATAATAAATATGGCGTGATAAGACTAAATATAGGGGCACAATCGCCGTGGAATCAGAATCGATCGCAATCGTGGACAAAACCGTAGATGGACAAGCAGAAAAATGAACAGTCAAAGGTGACGCGTAGTCAGATCTATGAGGTGCGGTGAAATGACTGACTACAAAATCTAACAACTCACTAAAACATGTACGACGAGACATGTCCAATGGAGGGGCTAGCAAGGTCAGCATAATAAAATGACTCAGATCAGGCATACCATACTCGTATCCTAAAGGGTCCACTAGTCGAGTTAATGGATCAGGAGGGAGAGTCGGTAAAATAAAACTCGGGAGAGAATCAAAATCATCTTCAATTTCATGCAACGGAGACAACATCAAAGGATGCTCATCCGAGTCTACATCAATAACATCATCCAAAAGTACAACTTCCTCGCTTGGAAATTCTTCCAACACACTGCATACATCAACCAAATCAGAATCAATAAAGGTCTCAGAAATGGGAAAAATCGAACCCGACAAAATTTCTAATTCATATTGAGCTTCAGGCAATGGTGATAACATCAAAGAAATATATTTCATATTCTGAGCGCTAAAGTCATCCAAAAATAACCTTCCATCATAAGGTAAATCATCCACAACAACAATAGGGGCATCCTCACTCTCAGTCTCCTCAGATGACTCGGATATAATCTTAGCTGGTGCAATCATAGGCTCTATCATGACGGGGAACGTAGCCTGGAGAGGGCACTCAATAATAGGGTGATCAGAAACAACACTAGCAGAGCATGTAATAGTCAACGGGATACTCTCACAGATGGGAATACCAACATCCCAAACATCATCTTCCAAAACACTGGGCATCCCATCAATGTCAGAATCATCAGAATCATCGGGCACTATCGTACATGATGGAATACTCTCATCTAGCTCATCATCCTCAGAAACAAGAGATACCACATCTACATCATAATCCATAAGGGTATCATACACAATCTCGGGATGCTCAGAAGTCGAAGTTAAAAAATTTGAAGCCCTAGTGGTAACATATTTTGAGAACAAAACATAGGGCCTAAACTGAATATTTTCTTTAAAGGTGGAAGTAGGCACACTTTGGAGTCCTACCTTTGTGGGGAAAGGGTCAAGCATGAGGCATATGGTCACTCCAATAAGAAGATACAGATCTAGTGTCATAATTATACTCACTCACGGTTGTGGTGCAATTAGTACAGAGGTAGGCATGGTCAAATTGAAAAGTGAGAAGTCTACGCATTTGCGGCCAAGCATATTGATAATCACCCACAGGACGCTCTTCGTTTATCGAAAACACTTGGGCTTGATCTACTAACCTTTCTTGGGTGACGTCAACCTTTTGTTGGTCGTCTCATTCGTGACAATCAAAATAAATTTTCATTCCCTTAAGTCAATCCTTAAAAATTTGAGAATTCTCATAACTGTCATAAGTGGGCGTCTCTCTTCTAGTGTCAGGAAGAGTGTGGGGGCGGTTGTTATTCCTCTGGTATGTAGGCAAGGCTGGGGTGTGATTAATCGGGATGCATAAACATCTTGGGCCATATTCAGTGGGGACCTGAGAGAATAATCTACCCGGATCTTGTGCGCATACAATGAATACCGATTCCGACCCAATAAAATTTATGAAAGAAAGATTTGTTCCTGCATAATAACCAGGGTAGTTAAAATATTTTTTGATTTTCTTGATGAAAATAATAAGGAGATTATTAAAAAAACAAATTTGATTTTTTTGCAGAAAAATAAAAATTTTAGACCGCTATTTGCAGACCAGAAAAATTTGTTATTTTGACAACAAAACGTGCAAGACAAGTGTGTGTTGATGTTCTATGAGATGTGGGAGGGTGAAAATTAGGAAATTGACACGACCCTCAGTCTGATACTAAATTGATGCAGGCCAATGGTTCCGACGGGATAAAAACTACGCTCTCTTTGGTTAGAAAAATTAAACAAGATACGTAGCGTGCGGTATCTCCCTAAAACACTACTAATAAATTCAACTAATTAATGACACAACCTTTAACAACGCACAAAGCAAAGGGTCACTACCCCTTCTAGAGATTAAACAAGGGCTATGTGTCAATGTTTGCTCAAGCGAATAGGACCTATATGATCCGGAAAATTAGCTAATCAAATTAATATTATCCGCAAGCATTCACAAACCCAATAAGAGAAGATCCTGACTAAAATAATGATTTCAACAAGTCCAAAATAAATCCCAAATTAATTAATAAGAGGTAGGCCAAATCACTTGAACTCAAGGAGAAATCAAGGGTTAATGAACCCGATCTCTACTAGTGTTCACGAGATCTACCCGATCCAATTTATATGAAAATATTCGGATAAATAAATGCTTGAGATTCTGATTTTATTAAGGCACTAATTTCAATATAAATCCGGACAAATCACTAGCCTTCTAAACCACCAAATCTCACAATAATATGGAAGAATCACACAAGAGGAGGTTTAGAAATCATTACCCAGTCCAAGTTATAGATTTGCAAAATCCATCCACAAAGATGAGTGTAGGAAGCACACAATGATGGTGATAGGATCTACTTCCACGCAAATCCACGAAACTGCACCGGACGATGAAGACGCAAGCCGCTTTCTTTTGCAAAACCCTAGGAGAGGGAGAACCTTGATGGCCGAAATTTTTTTCAAGGAGGAGAGAGGAAAGGTGGTGGTCGAATATTACCAAGGAGGAGGCTAGCTGAAATCTTCCAAGGTGGAAGAAGAGGGGCGATGGCTTGAAGTTGGTCGAACCCTAAGGGGGGGATGTGGGAGGCCGACAGTTTGGAGAGAGAGGGAAGAGATGAGGGTGGTCGGCGGCTTGGAGAGAGAGAGAAGGGTGGTGGGCGGCTTGGCAAGAGGGAAAGAGGGAGGCCAAAATTAGCAAGGAGGAGGATGAGGGAAAATTCTCAATAGAATTTAGGTTTTAAATTTTCTCATCAATCTTCTCTTTTCATTACACATACAAGCATATATATATAGAATACACTACTCAATCTCCATCATATAACAATAATCTAAAACTTAAATGGTTATAGGCAACCCATCACAAACATGAAATAGAAATAACAATAGTAAAATACAATAAAAATGAAAAAGCTTAAAAATATATAATTATAAATATTTAATTTATAATCATATATTTTGATATGAGGGTAACGGCGAATGGCGTGCATAACATGTAGCGGGGTGCGGCGTTGGTGATGAATGTCGCGGTAGAATCCAATCTTCAAGCTTGAGGCAATGACAGTCCCAATCAACAAACTCTCTATGTCGGGGATCAACGGCCGCATTAGCAACGTCATCATGAACCAGCGGCGGGACAGCGTCGCCATCACACACACATCAAATCATTTATCTTTCATTACATCTTGTTTCCGGAAAATATCAACATAACATATACGTTTCTAGATAATCAATAATCGTGTACACCTACACAACACATGTTCTTTTATTGTTTATAGTTCCTCACTTACTATCGATTGCGTATATCGTACAAGCGCTCCAATTATTCTTCCAATACATATCAACCATCTATTGGGTACATTGGAAAATGTGTACCAGATTTGGAGAAGCCTCACCTAACTCAATGATAAGCATCAAGTTATATTTGATGTTGTGTTGAGTTATCATGTGCAGGTTAAGTAAATGGAAACGAAAATTCACTAAGTACTTGTGTCGACACTTGGGAATGGCTGTGTCGACACCAAGGGCCAGATTGTGTCAACATCCAGAATTTGTGTCGACACACAGAAAATCTGTCGACAATGTTGTGTCGACACCAAGAGCCAGATTGTGTCGACATCCAGAATTTGTGTCGACACACAGAAAATCTGTCGACAACGCAGTGTCGACACTAAGGGCCAGACTTGTGTCTACATTATCAAGAGTTGTGTCGACACATAGAGAAGCTGTCAACACATTCCAGAATTCTGTCGACAACGACTGTGTCGACACACACCAGAATTCTGTCGACACTAACTTTGTCAAGACAAGGAGTGTTTGTATCGACACACAGAACTTGTTTCAACACATTCCATAGAAGCTCTATCGACAACAACAAGACTTGTGTCGACACATGGACTATGTGTGTCGACACATATGAAGAATTCAGTCGACATTCTCTGCTGCTGAGTCAAAGTCCAATGAAGGCTGAAGTAATACAAGTGAAGACTTGACAGCTGTCATTACTGACATTGTTGTCACATCTGTCAGAGGTGTCAGAAGATTGTTTGAAACCTGAATAGCCGGTTACCATGTATGAAGCCTATATATAGATGTGCTCTCTCAACAATCAGAGTTAACAACAAGAAGAACAATAACAGATAACAGATAGCTGATCAATTATTATCTCTGAAGGATTGAGAATCCAGAAGAAGAGAAAGAAACGGTCAAGAGATCGTAGAGAGAGAAAAACAAGAAAGAGAGAAGTTCTCATCCAGTGAAGGCAGATTCTGAACAGTCTGCCTGAAGAATTCAGATCAAGTCTGAAGAAGAATTCAGATTAATTTCTGAAGGAAGCTGATTGAAGATCAACTCCAACATCAAGAAGATCAACCCTACTGTGTTCAGATTCAAGAATCTTTGAAGAAAGCTAAGTCAGGTTGATCCTTAAGAAATCAGTTCTATCAAGAACTGATCAAGAAACCTTCAACCAATTCTCTCTCCATCTGGTTGAAGATATCAACAACTTTTGATCACAAATTCTTGTAGGATCTGTAATAGATCTGAGTGTAGGAAATTTACATCTCTGAGTTGTAAGCCTAAATTATAAAGGCTGAGGTAGGGTTGTTGCCTGAGTTGTAGGAGTGGGGTGTCACTCTGAGTTGTAGGCCTGAGGAAGAGGCTGAGGTAGGGCTTGTGCCTGAGTTGTAGGAGTGTGGATTCTCTCTGAGTTGTAGGAACCATTCTTGGTTCTGAGCTGAAAGATATGTGGATCTGAGAAGAAGAAAGGAAGTTAGACTGAATCTAGTACACTGCTTGATAGGCGAAGGGGGAAAGTGGATGTACCCATCATTTGGGGAACCACTATAAAACTGGTGTGCAATCTGTGAATGTTGTGTATGTGAATGTTGTGTTATACTTTCTGCTGAATACATTGCTGAACTAGATAGAATTATCTGCCTAAGTTAGAAAAAGAATTGAACTTATTCACCCCCCTCTAGGTGTTTAGGACATCTTGAAACTAATTCTTTCACCATCATAATATTATTGTATTCACATTCATCAGATTGCATAGTTATCAATTGCATATCCATGCAACATGCATCACAAACTCTTTCAATACTTACAAAACCCATCGTATTGTTATCAAGTGCATTTTTACCGAATTTCATGAATAAACCATTTTTACAACCAAGAATCATCAAAAAAACATACTTAATGCATTAGTTTATCATGGTCACATATAAATAGATTCACCCAATACAAAATATCATTTGGCTACAATCTCCCTACTAGGTCCAAAAATCCGGATGCATGGCTAACACATCACTTAGACAGAAAATCTATCCCGGTCTTATGTTAGTTTAACGCAACAACTTCCAGCGCACTTTGCGGGAGACATAGTGCTCACCAGAAAAGGTTAACCATTCATTGGAATGGTCTTTAAGAGGGCTAAAACTTTCATGTTCAGCCCGAGACCTAGAAGTGTCGGGATCATGGCTTAAATTGAGCACAAAGCCTGCTGCGTGCCTTTAAATTTACATGTGCATGAAAGGAAAGAAAATTAAGGTGGTGGGTCTTCATTATTGGAGGGTCGATACACCGACGCCAATACGCTGACTCGGCAAGTGTGGTTAGCACTTCGCCAACAGAAGTCTGGTGCGCCAGCCGGCAAGAGTATGCAAGAGTCCTCTTCGTGCACCAAGCGTTGAGGCATACGATAGGTCTGACTGGTAGTGCTTTACTGGTTTAGAGGTGTGCGAGGCCCAACCCACCGCTTCTGTCTGCCACTACGGAGGTATCCTGGGAGGTTACGGCTCCAGAAAGGGGAAACTAAAGGTCTGTGCGCACAGAGTCGGGTGTGTGTGTTGCACTTGCATGTTAAATCATACCCACTTGCATGTCGTAGCATAATCGATTCACTTAACCCCTGACACCTAATGTATAAGTGGAATGGGATGCTTATACATTAGGACTTGCAAAATTACCCCTTGGTCTATAAGCTTATGTGGGCAAGTTTATAAATAAGGTCAATTTTGATATATATTTACTGCTGTTTGATAACCGACACCCCAACGTATAAATTGGTATGGGACTTTTTATACAATAGGAGACTTGCAGAAGACCCCTTGGCTTATGTGTTCTCACATAAGTAAAGGTTACTTTTCATACTTCACCTTATTGTCAATATCTATTATAGAATTGCTAGTATAAGTCTGCTGCCATTTGTTTTTGATTATTCTCCACCTTCAAGTCCTCCCCTTTCTTCCTCTCCGCTCGGTGCCTAGGAGCCATGGGGGAAGGGGTGGTGGATGATAGGGCTTAGTTTTTTAGACTAATGGTTTTCGAACTACATCATTTTAGGGAATCGTGGAGCCCAGCACGAGGGTGCAGCCCCAGAGACCGGTGCGCTTGTAGATGGGGCAGTCTAGCTCCGTAGTTCATACAGTCGGGACCGTGAGTCTCGACCTTGAGTAGATGTTCTGTTTTTGCTTCCGCATGAGTGATTTGTAGTGAGGACATGATGTACCGGGCATAAGCCCGTATTTTAGTACTCTGATATATTATTCTGTGGACTGTTAGTTTGCGTTTAATTTGTTTTGCTACTTTTCTGTAATTGAATTGGCCGGCAGAATCAGCGCTTTGTGGTGATAACCCTTCAGGGCGTGAAGGAGTCGCCACAAAATGGCAGTTTTGGGCCTAAGACTCTGGTGTTTAATAAGAAAAAAAGGGGTCTTACACTAGTAGAATCACATAATAATGGAGTTCTACTTACCTGAATACCATAATCTTCCAACTGATGTTGTATCCACAATAGTTGTGCACAGTAACTTCCAGCAGCAACATACTCAGACTCAGCTGTAGAAATTGCCACACTGGTCTGCTTCTTACAGCTCCAAGACACCAGTCTTCCTCCTAGAAATTGACAGGTGCCTATTGTGCTTTTCCTATCTACTTTGCAACCTACAAAGTCTGCATCTGAATAGCCCATTAGTAAAAAATCTCTATTCCTAGGATACCAAAGGCCTAGATTAGGGGTGCCCTTAAGATATCTCAAAATCCTTTTGACAGCAATAAGATGAGATTCTTTAGGCCAGGATTGGTACCTAGCACAAACACATATAGCATACATGATATCTGGTCTACTAGCAATCAGATATAGGAGGGAGCCAACTATTCCTCTATACAAAGTTTCATCTACAGGTTTCCCTGCATCATCTTTGCTAAGAGATACACTTGTCCCCATTTGAGTTCTCATGGTAGTGAATGACTCCATACCATACTTCTTAGTTAACTCCAAGGTGAACTTAGACTGAGATATGCACAGGCCATCATCAGTCTGTCTTACTTGGAGACCCAAGAAGAACTTAAGTTATCCCATACTGCTCATTTCAAATTTCCCTTGCATAAGTTTTGCAAACTTTCTACAAAGGTTATTCTCAGTAGAACCAAATATTATGTCATCAACAGATATTTGGACTAGGATAATATTTCCTTTGGATTCCCTAAGGAATAAAGTCTTGTCTATTTTCCCCCTTGAGAATTTGTTCTCAATGAGAAAATTAGACAGAGTTTCATACTAAGCCCTTGGGGCTTGTTTCAACCCATACAAAGCTTTCCTAAGTCTATAGACATAAGTAGGATTGAGTGGATCAACAAAACCTGAGGGCTGCTCTACATAGACCTCCTCTTTTAAGTCTCCATTTAAGAATGCAGACTTAACATCCATCTAGAACACTTTGAAGCCTTGACATGCTGCATAGGCTAGAAATAGCCTAATAGCTTCCAACCTTGCCACTGGGCAAAAGTCTGATCAAAGTCTATGCCATCCTCCTGTCTATATCCTTTGGCAACTTATCTTGCCTTGTTCTTCACTATGATCCCACTCTCATCAAGCTTGTTTCTATAAATCCACTTTGTCCCTATGACATTGTGGCCCTTTGGTTTTGGAACCAAATCCCAGACTTTGCACCTTCTGAATTAATTTAACTCCTCCTGCATAGCTTCAATCCAGTGAGGGTCTTGTATTAATTCTTCAAATCTCTTGGGTTCCACTTGAAATAAGAAGCTAGAGAAAAGAACTGTGTTCAAGTTCCTGCTCCTTGTTTGTACTCCTTGTCTTGGATCACCAATGATCTAGTCTGCAGGATGATCCTTCAACTATCTAACTGCTGGAGGTAGTCTATCAGTAGTTTGACCTTCTCCAATCTCTTCAATATGATGCACCTCATGGTCTTCATCAGCATCTAGAGTGTCTTGTACTCCCCCTAGACAACAACTACCATTTTCCACATCCTGCTTTGCAGTTGGATCTTCTCTGATAGTAAGCTGGTCCATCTTCTATTGTATACCTGTGGAGCTACAAGAACTACTTGGCAACTCACTATTAATAAGTCTAGTTTCATCAAAGATGACATGAACTGACTCTTCTACAACTTGAGTAGCCAAATTGTAGACCCTATAAGCCTTACTATTGTTGTTGTACCTAACAAATATCCCATCTTGGGATTTGGCAGCAAACTTAGTTAGGTGAGATTTGTCATTGTTAAGCACATAACATTTGCAACCAAAGATCCTAAAATAGGATAAGTTTGGTTTTCTTTCTTTCACAATCTAATCGGGTGTCTTTTTGTGGCTTTTGGTGATGGACGCCCTATTGAGCACATGACATGCAGTGTTTATTGCCTCAGCCCAAAAATATTCTGGGAGAGTAGTATCACTCAATAGTGTTCTTCCAGGCTCAATCAATGTCCTATTCTTTCTCTCAGCAATGTCATTTTGCTGAGGTGTTCTATGTGAGGAGAATTCCTGAAGAATCTCAAATTCTTCACACAGCCTTGTCATACTTTCAGATTGGAATTCTGTTTCATGGTCACTTCTGATTTTGACCACTGAACTATCTAATTCATTCTGAATTTGTTTGACAAAATTGTAGAAGACTTTTGGAGTTTCAGATTTCTGTCTCAGAAAGAATACCCATGAGAATCTAGAATAGTCATCTACAACCACAAAAGTGTAGACCTTCCTACCTAGGCTCTGAACTGGCATAGGACCAAATAAATCCATATACAAGAGGTACAAGCACCTCACTAAATCCTTGGTTTCAAGGCTATGAAAGGAGGATCTAGTTTGCTTGCCTTTTTGACAAGCTGAACATATTCCATCCTTATAACACTTAACTTGAGGACCATTCCTCACTAGCTCTTTACTAAAGAGTTGGCCAATTATCTTGTAGTTAAGATGGGCTAGCCTCTTGTGCCATTTGACACAATGAGAGACTTTCTCATCAGCCACAAGACAGATAGGAGAATTCTTATTCTCACACACAAAATCTAGGCAATACACATTTCTTTTTCTATATCCAGTCAATATGACTTTTTGATCACTTGACCTCTTGATATGACACCCATTCTTGACAAATGAAATGTCATATCCTAGATCACTCAGCTGGCTTATGCTTATTAGGTTATGTTTCAAGCCCTTTATATAGGCCACTTGAGTGATTGTAACTGAGTGGTTAGAAATGTTACCAAAATCTTTGATGATTCCCATTTCAGAACCACCAAAGATTACTTTAGGCCCATTCAGCATAGGTGAGTAGTCCTTCAACAATCCCCTTATTCCAGTCATGTGTCTGGAACATCCACTGTCCAAGTACCATATAGGGGTATGGCAAATTGGACTCACCTGCAACAAAGATTACTTAACCTTCGAACCCAAATAACTTTTGGGTCCTTGGTTCAAGTTAGTCTGAAATCTAACAAATCTACCTGCAACCCTTCTAATAGGCTGACTGCTATTCTCCTTGACACTGGTATTGTGTCAACAGTGTAAGGCATAATGGCCTATCTTGCCACAGCACTAGCACTCAAACTTATTATACCTCTTTTTAGGTATAACCTTAGATGTATTATTTACAGCAAGTCTTTTGTTTTGTGCTGGGGCTTTGCCTCTCTTATTGGACTGTGCAGCCCATGCAGTGCTCTTAAAGCCTATTCCTGCTTTACCTTTTTGTGACACAAAGTCATATATTAAGGGTAGGATAGACTTTGGCTTAGAGAAACTAGCCACAATCTCCTTCTCTTTCTGAAGTCTGTTTTCCAGACTTTTAATCTGATCATTTTTGAAAGTGATTGTTCCCATTTGAATAACAGTTATGTTCTTCAATTTGGCAATCTCATTCATCTTTTGAACCAGCAGCTTCTCTGAATTAGATGCAGCCAACTTAAGAGCTACAATTTCCTTAGCCTGATTTTTGGCCAGGTTTTTGCTTCTCTTAAGTGCCTGCAATAAATCTTCATATTCATCTATCAGCTGATGAATATCTCCTTCAAAGTCAGACCCATCTTCATCTCTTGATGGAGATGCATCTGATTCTGACCCAGTGAAGTAATCAGAATCTACAGATACACTTTTTACCTTACTGGGGCCAGGCTGATCCTGGCACTTGTCTTCTTCAGACACAGCCATCAGTATTTTGCATTGATGGTGTTCCTGCTCATAGATAGAGTCCAATAATTGTATGAACTCATCCTCTTCTTCTGCAAACAGACCAATATATGCATAAGCCTCAGATTTAGACTCTGAAGTTGATTGATCTGTCAAACTTTTCTCTTTCTCAGCAACCAAGGATTTATCCTTCTTGCTCTTGTGCTGAGACTTCTTTCTATTAGCATACTCCTTCCTCTTGTCTGGACAGTCAGCCACAACATGTCCAGGTTTGTTGCAGCAATAGTATATGATCTTGGATGTAGTTGACTTGCCAGTTTTTGTCCCATTCCTGTCCTTCCTGGATGATTTCCTCTTCTGATAATAGTCATCCTTGTACTGAGATGAGGATGGCTTAGATTTCCACTGCTTCTTCTTTAAGAACCTCTGGAACTGCCTTGTGAATGTTGCAAAGTCTTCATCAGAATTGCTGCTATCTGTACTGTGATTATCAGAATTTTCTGAAAACACTTCTGCATCCTTATTAGGAGATGATGGAGACATTCTCCTATTCTTCCTTGTGGCTTCTACCTTGAAGGCCACAGACTTTTCTCTATAGTAACCCTTGGTATTTTTCTCTTCCTCCTTTCTGGCTAATAGCTGCATCTTATAAGACAGCAATTTTCCAAATAGTGTTGGAGGAGAAATTTCACCCAATCTGGCCACTTCCCTTATGACACAAATCTTTGTATCTCAATCCTTAGTCAAAGACCTAAGGAATTTATCATTCAGCTCATAAGTACTGAATATTCTTTCATAAGATATGAGTTCATTGACAATCCTATAGAACTTCTTATAACATTCAGTTATACTTTCAGACTTGGCTTGTCTGAAACTCTCATATTCTTAATTAAGCATAGACTTTCTGTCTTGCCTAACCTCTTCAGAACCCTCCATGTAGACAATCAATGTGTCCCACATCTCCTTGGAGGTTTTGCAGTGAATTAGATTCTGAAATGTTGAATCATTAATAACACTTACTATAATATTTTGTGCTTTTTTATCTATTGTTTCCAAGATGATCTCATCTTTAGTCATCTCAGAAAAGTCCTTTGGAATTATTTGATTGGCATCAAGAACAGAAATATTCATAGGAACATATGGTCCTTCCTTAACTTTTATGTAAATTATAGGATCAGATGCCTCCATAAATAATCTGACCCTCTCCTTCCATATTCCAAATATCTCCTTCCTGCAAATAGGCAATTTCATAGCACCTAGTTCTTTATGGTTTTCTCCTGAACCCATTTTCTTGAACTTATTTCTACCTTACAAATCTCACTCAGACTGTTAAGTCTATCTTTGAGTAACCTCCCTCTGATACCACTTAAAAGAATTAGTTCCTACATACCTAGAGGGGGGGTGAATAGGTGTAATTCCTTTTTCTTCTAAGTCAGAATATCTATTCAGTTAATTAATCAGAAACAGTTAATTCTACAGCTAACACATCACATAATTCACAGAATCACACAGTCACAGATTGCACACAGATTTTATAGTGGTTCCCCAAGATCTAGGTACATCCACTTTCCCTCTTCGCCTATCTAGCAGTGTGCTAGATTCGGCCTAACTTCTTCTCTTCACCTCAGATCCTCAGATCTTACAGCAGCTCAGAACCCAAACAAGGCTCCTACAACTCAGAGTGAGTCCACACTCCTACAGCTCAGGCAATCTGCCCTACCTCAGCCTTCAACAAGGCCTACAACTCAGAGATCACAATCTCCTACAACTCAGGCTCACAGCCCTACCTCAGCCTTCAACAAATCCTACCACTTAGAGATCTAAATCTCCTATAACTCAGCCTTTATAAACACAGGCTTATAACTCAGATCTTATAAAGATCCTACAGAAAATAGATTTAATAATGTAATATACCACCACCCTAGTAGAGAGAGAAAGGATGGATGACTTCTTGATCAGTTCTTGGAAGAATATGATTGCAGAGAACAACCACTCTTAGCTTTCTTCAAAGCTTCTTGAATTTGAACTCAGTAGGGTTGAACTCCTTTGAAGTTGATCTTCAATCAGCTTCTTTCTTGAAATTCAAATCTCAATCTAAATCCTTCTTAGCAGACTGGTTAGGGATCTGCACTTGAGAGACTTGTTGATATAAGTCCCTTTCTTCACTTCAATAGATGGAGCTCTCTCTCTCCACCTTCTTCTTTTTATTCTGTATCAGTGTTTTTACTTCAAAGTATTAGTTATTCTTTCCTATATTCCAGTATATCTTCTGTTGATGGAGAATGCCTTTATATAGTCTTCCTCCATGGTAACCGGCTGATCTGGTTTCTAACAAACTTCTGACAGCTCTGACAGTTGCAGTAGACCGGTTGGTAATGGCAGCTGTCAAGTCATCCAGTCACTTCTTGAAACTCTGTCTCTTTCAGCAAAGTGTCGATACTGAACTTCATCATGTGTCGACATAAGTAGACTAAGTGTCGACACAAGCCTTGGTGGTGTCGACACAGCTTCCTTGGTGTTGACACTGCTTCTCGACACAGCTTCTGTAGATTATGTCGACACTAGTTCTGTGGTGTCGACATAGTCACTTCTTTTCTTCACACAAATTGATTTTGTTGAAATTCTGTCATGTGTCAACACAAGTCCTGTGTGTCGACACAGTTGATGTCGACAAAGTCTTCTGTGTGTTGACACTGCCTCTGTGTGTCGACACAATTGATGTCGACTAAGCTTCTGTGTGTCGACACTGCCTCTGTGTGTCGACAGAATTGATGTCGACTAAGCTTCTGTGTGTCGACACTGCCTCTATGTTTCGACACAGTTGATGTCGACTAAACTTTCTCTGTGTGTCGACACTGCCTCTATATGTCGACACAGTTTCTTCAGGTGTCGACACAACCATTCCAAGTGTCGACACAATTAACTCCAAGTGTCGACACAGCTTTTCTCCAGTGTCGACACAAGCCTTCATAAGTGTCGACACAGCTTCTTCTGGTGTCGACTCATGGACTTAGAAACGTTTTCCTGCATTCTTGCATTTTCTTAACCTGCACATATAAACTCAAAACAACATCAAATACACCTTGATGCATATTATTTAGTAAGGTAAGGCTTCTTCAAATCTGGTACACATTTTCCAATGTACCCAACACTTATGAAGGGTTCCCCTGGGTTGATTCTTGGAATCCCCACTAATTTAGCATATAGATCCGGAAATCGAGTACGGAATAGGCATGTTGTGTGAAGCCCATCTGGACAGGTTGGTCTGGATTGGTGATGTTGCATATACGCATCGGAGAAGACACCGTGATGAAACGTGTAGTTTAGGAGTCGATGGGTTAAACCTGTGAAGGGCAGTAGCAGGAAGTACAGGAGTGGTAGTCCAGGAAAATACCCATATAATGCTTGTGCTGAATGGGTTGTACCTGTAAAGGGTAGTAATAGGAAGTACTGGATTGGAAGTCCAGGAAATACACTTGTAATGCTTGATGTTCATGGGTGGTACCTGTGAAGGGTAGTAGCAGGAAGTACTGGAGTGGTAGTCCAAGAAAATACCCATATAATGCTTGTGATGAATGGGTTGTACCTGTGAAGGGTAGTAACAGGAAGTACTGGATTGGAAGTCCAGGAAATACCCTTGTAATGCTTGATGTTCATGGGTGGTACCTGTGAAGGGTAGTGGCAGGAAGTACTGACATGGTAAGTCAGGAAAATACCCTTGATACTTGTGCTGCTTGCTGGGTTGTGCCTGTGAAGGGTAGTAGCAGGAAGTACTGGTAGGAAAGACCAGGAAAATACTCGCAAATAGTTAAAGCTAGAGATGGAAAATGAGTTCTGTCACTACCGTTGAGTGTGGCACCTAGCTAACCTGTGCTTGTGAAGCTTGTCCTATGAGGACACTATGGCTATTTGCTGAACGGACAAGGGGATGCCGACCCGCGTTAGTCTGGTTATAGAACTAACGATTTGAGCAACGGGCAAAGGCTGAACTGTATCCGCGTTATGGTTGTTTGTGGGTATCTGGATAATTGGCATTTGGCAGAAACGCATAGCCAGAGTCTTAGGCCTGCACGCCACGACACCATGGTGGGATACGGGCCAATCCCGGGTCATTAAGACTAAAATCTCTGGTTGCACGCCATGGAGTAAATGCTCAATTGTTTTGTCGTTGGGTTGCGACCCTGATACAGTGGTAGGCAACTGGTTCGCCGGTACTCCAAGAATGTGCCATGAGTGCACGGATTGTCGGGCTGCGTGGCTGATGGTTGTGATGGAATGTATGTGCATGAGAGCACAATGTATGAATTTATATATCTGCATGTGAATTGCTATTCCTGCAAGGAAGAAATGCCACTGCCCCGGGAAAGGGGTAGGGTCGTTATAATTTTGTAAGCTGAACGCTGACCGTTGCCTTGTTTGCCACCGTTGGGTGGGCTGTCCCTATGCAGGTGCTGGAGAACCAAGCGGGACATATAAAAGCTGAAGTCTCTGCTGCTGCTGTTGTTGTTGCTGCTGCTAGCCCTTGAAGGCTAAGCTGAACATGCTATGTTTTGTTTATATGTGGCTATCCTGTGGGCTAATATTTGGAAGCCACTGTAGTAAAAGGACTTGTAAGGCCATAAGGCCAACTGACTTTGTATTTGCTGCACATTCCTGTTTATATATCACGATGGATATTTTTGTGGTGGACATTCATGTTAGGAGTTCAGTCTGTGTGATAGCTTCCGTTAGAATGTTATGAGTTAGGATGCCCAACTCTGGTATCACTCCGTGACTTCGCCGCCTGTTTTGTGGTATATGGTGTGGGGCCCCGGTCGTACCTTCTATTATATACTATATGAACGGATGGAGTCGTTACAACAAGTCCTATATAGATCTGGTAGACCTAGATCTGAGCCTTAGAGATATGAATTTCTTGTGTCTCAAATAGGTAATGTGTTGCTTACAGATCATGATGATGAGCCTGCAATCTGCTAAGAGGCTATGAGTGGACCGGACTCCGAGAAGTGGCTTTAGGCTATGAAATCTTAAATAGAGTCCATGTATGCAAACCAAGTTTGGACCTTTGTGGAACCACCTCAAGGGGTACGAACCATACGATGTAAGTGGGTCTTCAAGAAGAAGACCAGCGTGGATGGGAATGTACAAACATTTGAAGGGAGATTAGTGGCTAAAGGTTTCACACAAATTTATGGTGTTGACTATAATGAGACCTTTTCTCCTGTTGCTATGGTTAAGTCCATCAGAATTCTATTTATTGTTATTATGTATTATGACTACGAGATCTGGCAGATGGATGTCAAAACAGCTTTCCTAAATGGAAACCTCCTTGAGAAAGTTTATATGACATAACCCAAGAGTTTTGTATCTTCAGGTGAAGTCACTAAAATATGCAAGTTGTAGAGATCCATTTATGGGTTAAGATAGGCTTCTCGAAGTTGGAATCTTCATTTTCATGAAAAGATCAAAGTGTTTAATTTTATCAAGAACGAGGATGAAATATTTGTTTACAAGAGGATTATTGGGAGCATTGTTGTCTTCCTGATATTATATGTAGATGACATACTGTTGATCATGAATGACAAACCGGCCCTACAAGTTGTTAAGAACAAACTAGGGAACTTCTTTTATATGAAAGACTTTGGCGAAATGACTTACATACTTGGTATTAAGATCTATAGAGATGGATCAAAGAAGTTGTTGGGTTTGACCCAAAGTATATATATTGAGAAGGTGTTGAAACGGTTCAACTTGCTTGAGTCTAAGAAAGGATTCTTACCCATGTCTCATGGTGTGAATCTCTTTATGGACCAGTGTCCTAAATCTTTAGAAGATAAGGATCTCATGAAGTTGATTTCATATGCTTCGACAATTGGATCAATCATATATGCAATGGTACGTACTCAACTCGATGTCTCTTATGCTTTGAGCATGACTAGCAGGTATCAATCTGATCCAGGTGATAATCATTAGATAGCCATAAAGAATATCCTAAAGTACTTAATAAGTACTAAGGATACGTTCTTGATATTTGGTGGAGAGGAAGAGCTCGTTGTAAAGGGTTATACAGATGCTTGCTTCCAAACTGATAGGGACGACTCAAAGTCTCAGTCAGGGTTTGTATTTTGCCTAAATGGAGGAGATATTAGTTAGAAGAGTTTCAAGTAAGAGACAGTTGTTGATTCTGCAACTGAGGCCGAGAATATCACCGCTGCTAATACGGCGAAGGAGGCTGTATGGATTAGGAAATTCATTAGTGAGTTTGGTGTAGTTCCTAGCATTATTGATCCCGTAGTTCTCTATTTTGACAATAACAGTGCAATTGCACTTACTTCGGAACCTAAATCTCATCAGCACTCCAAGCACATACTTTGGTGGCTCCATCTTATTCGTGAGATTGTCAATCGAGGAGATGTGAACATTTGCAGGGTGCCGACTGAAGAAAATATTGTGGATCCACTGGCAAAGCCTCTCGCATAGAGAAAACATGATGATCATGTTAAATCAATGGATATTAGATATCTGATTGATCAACTCTAGTAGGAGTCTTGTGGATCGTATGTTTGTCAGTTGTAATAATTCATTTGACGTATAGAGTAATATACATTCCATTTTATATTTATGGCACGTTCTTTTATTATGTCAATTTATTTCTATGTGATAGATTAATTAACATGATAAATGACCTTAGAATGCTTGCTTCCATAGAATTCAAGTTGGTTACTTGAATGTGAGGGCCTATGTTCTTAGAAGATTCATTCTTGAATGGTCCCTGGTCGACGTATCATCTTGGAAGCTAAGGGCGTGATAATACATCAAGACTAGCATGTGCATTGACTGATGACCAGTTCTCACAGGTCATAATATTATGATATCAAGACATCATATGGGTACTTGTTAGTGAATAAATTATATTGGACAAACCCACCATATTGGGTCCGGCGTTCCTTCACTTAACCTGTGGCGCTCTTCTACTTATTTAAGAAATTAAGTAGCACCCTTTCCAACAGTCCGAGATTTTGGAACAATTGGGTATGCGCTTGATCCTATATTTGGTATCAGAGCAGGTTACGGGTTCAAGACCAGGGGGCGTTATTAAATCCTGATTTTTCCCTTCTACCTGTGTTGGTCCGGCGGGTCAGGAAACCGTGGACATGTGGTAACCCCACCTCTGAGCCGTGTGGGCTATGTGGTAACCCCATCTTTAAGCCATGTAGGCCATGTGGTAACTCCACCTCTGAGCCGACGGGTTGTGCTGGACGCTGGGGGGGGGATTGTTGGGTCCGGCGTTCCTTCACTTGAGCCATGACGCTCTTCTACTTATTTAAGAAATTAAGTAGCACCTTTTCCAACAGTTCGGGCCTTTGGAACAGTTGGGTATGCGCTTGATCCTACATATCATGAGAATACTTTGTGGATTGTTATATAAACGTGTCACAAGTAGGTCTTAAGTGGAAATGGTATTTGTGTTTCTTTGACCTGAAGTCACGACATTCATCAAGTGAGGAATAATGTACTTTGATGTCATCCAAACTCTTCCTTGAGAAAAGTCGATGATAAAGGTTGTTATTGGGTATGTTATGAGTCATTTGGGTGTTTGTGTGTGGACAGAAATGTGATTTGTCCTCCTATATGACATGAGTTGAATCCATGGGCCCCTTGGTGGAATGGGATTGAGAAATGCATGGTTATGCTTGGTTGAGTCAATATATGATATTGGGCACACCAATTTCTAGAAGTTAATTCTAGATCAAGAAACTTGGATTGAACAATTATGAGGGTGACACGATGTATACCTCTCGTTCTTTCCGGATGTAAAGTCCACAGGCGTTGAGTGAAGATCATTCACTCAACGTTATAGCTCAATAATCGTTGAGTATAGCTCAGTCAGTCAATGTCACAGGAAACCTGAATATTTACCAAGTGCACAAGCGTTGAGTGAGGCATGGTAACTCAAGGCCATGTGATATTGCGTTGACTAAATTCTCAAAGGAAGTGTTCATCTTGACACAGAAATTCGTCGAGCTGAGCTCAGAGTTCGTCGAACTAAGCTCTGAGTTTGTTGATCTAAGCTTTCACTTATTCGTCGAGCTAAACTCTGAGTTCATCGAACTGAACTCTAAATTCGTCGAACTGAGGTTTTACTTATTCGTCGAGTTGAGATCAGAGTACGTCGAACTGAGTTCTGAGTTTGTCGAACCCAAATTGAATTCTGAGATAGAGAATCTGGCTAAGGTAGAAAGCATTGTGTGAGGCATGCTCACTCAACCCTCTCAATGCCTAAATTGCAGAATGTGGTTAAGGCACAAGGTGATGAGTGAGGTGTGTTCACTCAACACTCACAACGCCATGCATGTAGAAAAGGCTGTAGAAAGGGTTAAGGCAAAAAGCGTTGAGTGAGCATTACTCACTCAACGCTTTCAATGCCTAGATAGACAGAATTGTCTAAGTACTTTGGCGTTTAGTGAAGCTCATTCACTCAACGCCTATTCTACTGATGCTTGAATTTTGACTAAGTCTTCAGGTGCTGATGTCAGCAAGTCAAAAAGTCAACCTTATTCAAATTGTTAGCGGCAAAGCAACAATACATGACAAAAGGCATCGCAGGCCTACTGTACAACAGTTAGGCGTTAAAGCAAGGATGCAACCAACATTAATGGAGTGGGACCTACTGCAAAAAGAGTTGTTGGGTTACAATAAATAAAAGGAGAAGCTCTTTATGGAAAGAGCAGTTGTTACAGTAGTTCTTTCCAATCTCCATTGTTGTAGCTGTGGCTGAAGAACAGAGAGCCCAAGACAAGCAAGTCTAGAGGCATATAAAGTTAGATGTGGATATCAACATCTTCAACAGTAAGATTGTTGGTTCCATCTTCATCTGCACCATCCAGCAAGCTCAGGGTGATTCACTGAGAAAGATATAGCAACTAGGGCTGACCCTTGTTGTAAGTGCTTCACAGATACATCAAACAAATCCTAAAGAACATTCTCTTGGGGAGCTGTGAAGAAGAAGAGAGGGTTAAGCTTTAGGTTTAGTTCAGAAAGGGGTAGAACAGTGTTCTGCAAGTCACTTCCAGCTCAAGTGGATATACTTGTTGTTGTGAAGTAGTTGGGGCTAAGGTGTTCTTAGTCCAGAAAAGTAAACTCAGGAAAACATTCCTGGAGTAAAAGTTGGGCTGAGTCTAACTCAGACAAGGTAGATTGGCACAGAAAAATTTCTCTTGTGTCCAATCAAGAACCTCAACAACCCACTTCCATCTTGTAGGATCCTTTGTGGATCTGAGTGGCAGGAGCAAATTTGCTCTGAGATAGGATCCAAAAGTGGATCTGAGTTGTAAGGCTATTTAGCCTGAGCTGTAGGATCCAGTTTAGATCTGAGGTAGGTAATCAATTGATCACTGAGTTATAGGGCTTTTGAGCCTGAGGTTGGTGAGTCATTCTCAACGAGTGGTAGAGCACTTGTGTCTGAGCTGTAGGATCCTTTTGCATCTGAGGTAGGACCTTTGGGTCTGAGCTGTAGGAGAGTCATTCTCTCTGAGGTAGGATCCCATGTGGATCTGAGGTAGGGTTTTCCTCTCAGCCTGAGTTGTAGGAGCTTTGGGCCAGAGGTAGGTGATCTTTGGATCACTGTGTTGTAGGTCCTTATGCATGAGTCGTAAGTCATGGAGGAGACTGAGATATCCTGAGGGATCTGAGGTTTAAGCTCTTTGAGCATTGTTTTGGAGAAGTGCCTTGACCAACAGGAAGTTGGCAAGGTGGGAGGAGAGTGGATGTACCCAAAGATTGGGGAACCACTATAAATATGTGTGTGCTTTATTGTGTCACTTTTCTTTGTGCAGGTACCTTGTCTTGAAAGCAAAACTTAATCTACCAATAAAGCAGCTAACAAAAAGTGATTAAAGATAGTCAATGAGGACTAAGAAACCTATTCACCCCCCCCCCCTCTAGGTGATTTAGCTATCCTTGAAATAAAGACTTTCAAGTGTTATCAGAGGGAGGTTACTCAAAAAAGACCTAATAGTCTGAGTATACCTCAAAGGATAGCTAAAATGGTTTTAACTTATATGTCCAAAAGAGAACCATAAGGTGTGCAGATAAATGGAGATTCAAATCAGCAAATATGACAAGAAGAACATTGGACTGATGGCAGCTCTTGGAGAAGACAAAGTCTATCTAGAAATAAGAGCAAAGATCAGGGCCCCTCTGTCACATTCAGATAGTGACTCAGAGGTGGATGAAGCTGAGGAAGGTGAATGCAGAAGTTATGAACTGACAGCTACAATAGAAGAAGAATTCTGCCAGGTGCAACCTGGACAAAGTCAGGTATATTCCCCTTCTAGCTCATCCTTAGAGTGTGGATATGAATCCTGCTCAGGCTCTGATGCATCCTCATCAAGTGATGATGAGAGTCCTCCCTCAGAAGATGATATCAATCAATTGATTGAAAATCATGTTGTGCTCTTGAATGCTTTCAAGAAAAGCATGATGCTTGTTAATAAACAAACAGAGGAAATTGTCACCCTATAACTGGCTACTTCCCAGCAAGATGAAATTTCATCTTTATTATATATAAAAGAGAGGGAAGTAACTTATATAAAGACCATGGTAGATATTCATGTTGAGTCCATAAAATATAAGGACTCTATTATCAAGGATCTTGAAGAGAAACTTGAAAGGGAGAAGACGACTATGGCCAATTTCTCTAAGATAGATGCTATCAAGAGAAAATCTGAATCTGAGTGGATTTCTAAAGTTATCCATTCTCAGATAAGAGGCAAAGCTCCTGTCAGGCCTCAGTCAAACTCTCGCAAGGTAATTCTCCTATCCAACATGTATGACCAAGTCTGTAAGTGTGGTCACTAGAGGTGTGGGAATCTTTCTTGTAAGATCACAAAAGTGCCTTACAACGGAAGAAGAGAGGTCATGGGCTTGAGTGCTCAGAAGACTTCCCATGTAAAAATCCAAAAGGCCCATCCTGGATGTAACGCCCCGAAACTCAGAAGAGGGATGGATAGCGTTTTGAGCCAAGTTTGGGACTTGGTAGGGGTCACACGGCCTGGGACACGGGC
Source organism: Platanthera guangdongensis (assembly GCA_039583875.1). Classification (NCBI taxonomy): domain Eukaryota; kingdom Viridiplantae; phylum Streptophyta; class Magnoliopsida; order Asparagales; family Orchidaceae; genus Platanthera; species Platanthera guangdongensis. The sequence continues at coordinate 84,378,826 of CM077166.1, forward strand.
ATGTCCAAGGGCCGTGTCGTGCTCGGGTTCGATGATCTGGATGTGTGGACGATGAAAGTGTAGTCGACGATCATCGAGACAACGAACATGGCCTGAGACACGGGCGTGTCCCAGGCCGCATCCTACTCGGGTAGTTAGCCGAGTTTTGTCGGGGGAGGAACACGGCCTGGAGCCCAGGCGTGTTCTGGTTTGACACGGGAGTGTCAAATGTGACACGGGCATGTCGAGAACCTGTGTTCACTTCGGGTTGTGTTTGGTCCTGTGTTGATGGAGGAACACGCCCCACAACACGGGCGTGTACTGAATGACACGGGCGTGTCAGGTGTGACATGGGCATGTCGAGAGCCCGTGTCCTGTTCTAGATGTGATGGTATCGACATCGATTGAGGCACACGGCCTTGGACATGGACATGTTCCAAGTCGTGTTCGGCCCAGGAATTTGATTTTCAGTGTGAATCATGGCCGTCTGTTTCCTTCTTTTGGGATCCAATGGCCCAGGGCTGTTCTTGCTAGGTTATACCCGGGAATAGGGTTAGAAACCCTCATTCCTTTTGGGTTTTCTCTTTCTAATAGCTCTAGAGAGAGGGTAGAGCAAGGAAGAAGAAGGAGGAGAGATCCGGCAGCCGGTGGTGCTTCGGAGCCCCAAATGGCAAGCCGAGTTCGGATCTATGGAGGCGAGGACGTTGCGGTACTTTTCATCCGTTTAGATCCTCATGGCTCCAAAGAGAAATGCTAGGGTAATGATTCTCATCTTAGATAAGTGAAGACCTCTTTACTTTTGAATAGGAAGCCCGCCCTCGCGAGTATGCGGTGAGTGTGAGGTGTTCCTTCGGGTAGACATGAATAGTTCATATTGTTTTACATGTAGAGTCCGCAAATGAGAAACGGACATAGGCATGGTGTGTGAAGCCTACTCGGACAAGTTGGTCTGGATCGGTGATGCTGCATTGCATGAATGGACGTAGAAGACTCCGCACCGATGGTTGTTTTTTGGGTTTTCTACGAGGTAGATTGCAACAGGGAGCCTTGGGGATTAACTCCGAGGTGTACCCAGAAAACTGGGCAGATGCGTGATCCTGCCAACATGGTGGCCTGGGAGCCAACTTGAACATAACTGGGTTATGTAAAGTGTGTGATCGAAATGGGACTCGGGGAAGCTTGACCCGTGCAGACGGCTTGAATTGACATTGCGGTGTGAGCAACGGGTTAGGCGGAACCGTACCCGCTCTATGTCGTTCGGTTAGAGAGACCTAAGGTACGTGGTACTCACCATTGGCATAGATGGAGGGTCTTAGGCTTAGGCCAGAAAGATCATAATGCTCACGAGAATTGTCATCCAAGGGGCGGTGGTGAGACCACGGATTTTGACCGGGTTCACCGAGAATATGCCCTGAGAGCACGGGGTGTGTGGCCGTGCGATCCTACGCCTGCGATGATGTTTAATTTCTATACGGTTTGGCTATGCTAATAAAGTGTAGGGAAGGAGCATCACCGCCCCAAGTTTAAGGGCGGGGTCGTTATAATTTGGTCAGCTTTAGCTGACCGTTGCTTTTGCTTGACACCACTTTGGTGGATTGTTGCTTACAGGTGCTGCGGAGCCTAGTGGCAAATAGCGGGCAAAAGCCCTTGTTGCTGAGTCGGCCCTCGAAGGCCTTTATATGAATGTTTACTTTTATTCTCATGTGTGACCGGCCTGCGTGCCGAGTTTTGGAAGACAATATTTGTATAAGTAAACTCCTGTAAGGCCATAAGGCCAAGTACTTGTGTATTTGTACGCTCATTCCGTTTGGGTTTTTGTTAGTGGACATTCATGCTGTGGCTGGGTTCTTATCTTGCAACATTTAAATTGCTTCCGCTAGAATGTACTCTGTGTAGGACGTTGGTTATTGGCAGGATGGTTTCATTGCGTAACCCTTCGGTCTGCCTGTGGTATATGGCGTCGGGCCCCGGCCGTACCTACTGTTATATGCTATGCGACGAATATGGGGTGTTGCAATTTGGTATCAGACTACTGGTTTTGGTCAACTTAAATGTATTCGTGAACGAATTCTTTTAATGGGTGGTGAGCACATGTGTGTGCGTCATCGTTATAACATAAAAAGAACCCATGAATGTCCACTTAGGAATGAAAATACACATGTTTGGGGAACCTGCGTGTTCCTATAATTGTTTTTTGCAATATTGTTTGGTCGCCTAACAGTGTTTTGTACGACTATAGGTGACCAGCAGTGGTGCAGCGCCATCAGAACGTCCGGTTTCTAAGGCAAGTAGCGCACCGAATGATGTGCCTGCAACACCTCCCACGGCAGAAACCATACGATTGGTGGCTGAAGCGGTGTTTGTTATGATCAATGCGCAGCCTGCAAGGCAAATGCAGCAGCCTGCTCCTGTGGTGGAGCAGGTACCGCTTCAAGCAGTGGAACCAAGAAGGGTGGAGCAAGTAGCAGTGGAGCCTTTGGTTCCTGGGGGAGCAACTGAAATACAGCTCAAGCATGTTATGGTCTTCAATCCTCCGGTGTTCTCGGGGACGGGAACCCCATCCCAAGCTAAGGATTGGCTCTCCCGTGTTAAGAGAGTCCTGACAGCTACTGAAACGGAAGAGTGGCAGATGACCACCATAGCTACATTCCTGTTGGACGGAGATGCAAGGCTGTGCTGGGAAGATTTGGAGCTATATCACCTGAGGGGAAGGCAACTCACGGACGTCTCGATGGAAGAATTTTCGAGACTATTCTTGGCAAGGTACCTTCCTTCGGCTCAGAGGATCACGACAGAGAATGAGTTCCAGAAGTTGATGCAAGGAAAGAGTAACATGGATGAGTATCTCCACGAATTTACACGGTTGGGTCGGTATGTTAGCTATACGGTCGCGGATGAGGAGCGTAAGACAAACCGATTCTATGAGGGTCTGAGGAATGACCTAAGGCTACTGCTCTCGGGGCCTATAACGTAGGGCTTCTTGACCCTGATCAATATGTCCCGGTCTTTGGAGAAGGATCTGAAGAATGTGCAAGCAAAGAGAGACTCTAGGACTAAGAAGACAGAGTTCAAGGTGCCGACTAACACGAAGTCTGGGTATCGTAAGTTCCATAAGAAGGCTAGGACTTCAGGTCCAGTCCCTTCTTCCGGTGCTTTGGGGGAAACTACAAGCCGAACCCTGGGCGCATGCTATAATTGTGAGAAGCCGGGACACTTTGCCCGAGACTGCTGGAGTGGACATCCAAAGTTCAAGAGGAAGCCGGGAGCAACATATATGGAGAAGGACAAGGCGGTGGAGTCAACCGCATCCCACTATGCTCCGGCTCAACCTAGAGTCTATAATCTTGGCCAGCAGGAGGCCATAAAGCAAGCGGATGTAGTGATAGGTACAGTTTAAATTTATAGCAAGTCAGCTTTAAATACTTGTCAACTTGCGCATGTTAGCTTATTACTGTTTGTATAGGCTTTATTTTGATTTGTGATAATCCGGCGAGAGCACTCTTTGATACGGGAGCTTCATACTCCTTTTTGTTCGAAGGATTTATATCGCGCATCGGAGTACCTTCTTCGATGGCAAAGGACAAACTGGATTTGTTGTTGCCGAATGGGTGTACGATGCACGCGGATAGAGTCTGTGGCGTAAAGATACGAATTGGGAATCAGGAGTTCGACTTGCAAGCATCGTTACTACCGCTAGTGGAGTTCAACGTAATATTTGGTATGGACTAGCTCTCGGAGTAGCAAGCATACATTGATTGCAATAACAATGAGGTCAAGTTGGGAACTGGTCGTGATACGACATTTACGGGCTTTAAAGGGTCGAGCAAGTCTTTGATGTCTGCTCTTCAGGTGATTAAGGTGGTTCGTGCTGGTGCAGAGTTGTTCTTCATGGTAGTGGAGGCTTCGAAGTCTAAGCCTACTTTGGACAGCATCCCAGTGGTATCTGAGTACCCTGATGTGTTCCCTGGCGATCTCCCTGGAGCCCCACCTCAGCGGGAGATAGACTTCACTATTGAGCTAGTGCCAGGTGTCAAACCTGTGTCACGCTCTCCATATCGGCTAGCGCCTAAGGAGATGGCGGAGCTGAAGGTTCAACTTTAAGAGCTTTTGGAATAGGGTTATGTGTATCCAAGTTCGTCGCCTTGGAGCGCACCGGTTCTTTTTGTGAAGAAGAAGGACGGAAGTTTGCAGCTCTGTATCAATTATTGAGAGCTGAACAAGTTAACGGAGAAGAAAAAGTACCCGATCCCAAGGATTGATGATCTTTTCGATCAGTTAGTCGGATCAACGGTGTACTCGAAATTGGATCTTTAGTCCGAGTATTATCAGCTGAGGATAAGAGAAAGTGATATCCCCAAGACAGCTTTTAGTACGATATACGAGCATTATGAGTTTACGGTCACGTCGTTTGGGATGACTAATGCGTTGTCAGTGTTCATGGATCTGAAGAACAGAACTTTCAGAGAGTACCTGGATCACTTTTTGATCGTCTTCATCAAAGATATATTAGTGTACTCGCAGAGTGAGGAGGATCACTTTAAGCATCTGCATTTGGTGTTGGAGACGCTGAGGAGGAATCAACTGTACCCCAAATTCTCCAAATGCGAGTTTTGGTTGTCCTCGGTAGCATTCCTTGGTCACATAGTCAGTGGAGAGGGAATTGTGGTGGATCCGGCGAAGATTGTTGTTATACGAGAGTGGCATGTGTTGTCTTCGGTAGCGGAAGTCCGGAGTTTTCTGGGGCTTGTCAGCTATTACAGGCGCTTCATGGAGAACTTCTCACAGATAGTGTTACCCCTCACCACTCTTCCGAGGAAAGAGCAGAAGTTTGTTTGGACGTCGGAGTGTGCACAAGCTTTCGAAGAGCTGAAGAGTCGGTTGACCACGGCGCCTGTTCTAAGTTCTTCGAGTGGGACCAAAGGCTTTGATATCTTCAACGATGCTTCGGGCAGTGGATTGGCCTGTGTTCTACTACAGTATGGAAGTGTGATAGCGTATGGCTCATGTAAGCTGAAGGTGCATGAGAGGAATTATCCGGTCCATGACTTAGAGTTAGCGGCCGTGATATTTGCCCTGAAGCTGTGGAGGCACTACTTGTACGGGGTGAAGGTCGATATCTATACCGACCACAAGAGCTTGAAGTACTTGTTGGATCAAAAGGATCTAAAAATGCGACAGCGGAGATGGATGGAGTTCCTGGGGGACTACACATTCAAGATTCATTATGTGCCTGGGAAAGGCAATGCAGTTGTTGGGTACATTGGATTAAATGTACCAGATTTGAAGAAGCCTCACCCTACTCAATGATATACATCATGGTGTATTTGATGTGCTTTGAGTTTCTTTGTGCAGGTTAAGTAACTGCAGGTTTGCAGGAAAAGTTTCTAAGTCCATGTGTCGACACCTAAAAGAAAAGTGTCGACACTTAAGAAGACTTGTGTCGACACCCAGAGAAGCAGTGTCGACACTTGGAGTAATTGTGTCGACACCAGGGATGCAGAGTCGACACCAGAAGGAAAGTGTCGACACATACAGGCAGTGTCGACACACAATGAAGAAAAGTCTAAAGAAACAGTGTCGACACTTAGAAGGAGTGTCGACACCCAGAGGAACTTTGTCGACATCAAAAGTGTCGACACTAGGAGGCTGTGTCGACACTCAGCAAAACATCAACAAAGTTCAAGTACAATTGTCGACACTAGGAGGCTGTGTCAACACTCAACAAATTTCAAGAAAGTCTAAGGAGAAGTGTCGACACAAAGAAGATGTGTCGACACTCATCAAAGTCTCAACACAAGAAGAATGTGTCGACACAAAGGAGATGTGTCGACACTCAGCCAAGTCTCAACACATGAAGAATGTGTCGACACAAAGGAGATGTGTCGACACTCAGCAAAAGTTTCAACACAGAAGGCATGTGTCGACACAAAGAAGATGTGTCGACACTTAACAAGTTCAACACAAGAAGATGTGTCGACACAAAGGAGTTGTGTCGACACTTAGCAGAAATCAACTAAGTACTAAAGAAGAAGGACTTGTGTCGACACACATGATCTGTGTCGACACATGTTGAAGAAGCAGTGTCGAGAAGCAGATTCTACAACACAAGGAGTTGTGTCGACACCATGAAGGCTAGTGTCGACACTTAGTCTACTTGTGTCAACACTTAGTCTATCTGTGTCGACACTTAAAGACTGACTGTCTCGACACTTTCAGACAGTTACAGAAAATTCAAGAAGTGACTGGATGACTTGACAGCTGCTATTCCAGCCGGTCTACTGCAACTATCAAAGCTGTCAGAAAGTTGTTAGAAACCGGAACAGCCGGTTACCTTGGAGAAAGTCTATATAAAGACCCTTCTCCTTCGACAGTAAAAAAAAGATTGAGTATTGGATTCATTGAAGATCTAACAACACTAAAAAAAGAAGACCTTCAAGTGAAGATCTAAGAAGTTGGAGAGAGAGAGAGCTCCTTCTAAGAAGATAGCTGTTGAACCAGGCTGTGAAGAAAGTTTCAGATTGAGATCTGATTCTTAAGTCAGCAGTGATTGAAGATCATCTGCATAGAGTTTCAACCCTACTGTGTTCTAATTCAAAAAGCTTTGAAGAAAGCCAAGGGAGGTTGATCTCAGCAAAGTTCTTCCAAGAACTCATCAAGAAACCAGTCAACTCTTCTCTCTCATTCTGAGTTGTGGGTATATACTTTGTAATTTTAATTTCTTGTAGGATCCTAAGGGATCTGAGTTGTAAGCCTGAAATTATAAAGGCTGAGTGGTAGGGTCTATGTGCCTGAGTGTAAGAGATTCATTTCTCTGAATGTAGGCTTTGTTGAGGGCTGAGTGTAGGCCTTGTTGAAGGCTGAGTGTAGGTCTTTGTGAAGACTGAGTGGTAGGGCTGTGTGCCTGAGTTGTAGGAGTGGGATCACTCTGAGTTGTAGGAACCTGTTTGGGGTTCTGAGCTGTAAGATCTGAGGATCTGAGGAGTAGTGGAGAAGTTAGGCCGAATCTAGTACACTACTAGATAGGCAAAGGGGGAAAGTGGATGTACCCAGACCTTGGGGAACCACTATAAAATCTGTGTGTTCTCTGTGTGTGCTTTATTCTGTGATTGTTGTGGTGTATGTACTGTATTGTTGTGAACAATTGCATATAATTCTGTGGTTCTACCTTTAAAGTTTAAAAAGATTAAGTGCACCTATTCACCCCCCTCTAGGTGTTTAGACACTAGTTCTTTCAAGTGGTATCAGAGGGAGGTTACTCAAAAAGAACATAACAGTCTGAGTAAAGATCCTGTTGGCAGATTCAGTTTAATCAAGAATCAAGAAAATGGGTTCAACTGAGAAACACAAAGAGCTAGGATCCATGAAGTTGCCAATCTGTAGAAAGGAATTTTTAGGCATTTGGAAAGAAAGGGTTAGACTTTTTATGGAAGCCTCTGAACCTAGAATCTATATCACAGTCAAAGAAGGGCCATATGTGCCAATGAAAGTATCTGTCCTGGATGCAAATCAGAGAACTCCTAAGGACTATTCAGAGATGACTAAAGATGAGATTATTCTGGCCACTATGGATAAGAGGGCCCAGAATATTATAGTAAGTGCAATAGATGCTGCAACATTTCAGAATTTGATTCACTGTAAAACTTCTAAAGAAATGTGGGATACACTGATAGTCTATATGGAGGGATCAGAAGAGGTAAGACAAGACAGGAAGTCTTTACTGAATCAAGAGTATGAAAGCTTCAGACAAGGCAGGTCTGATAGCATAACTGAGTGCTACAAGAAATTATATAGGATTGTCAATGAGTTGATGTCTTATGGAAGAGAATTCAGCAACTATGAATTGAATGATAAGTTCTTGAGATCCCTGACTAAGGACTGGGATACCAAGATTTGTGTCATAAGGGAAATGGCCAAATTAGCAGATATTCCTCCTCCAACATTATTTGGAAAACTGTTATCATATGAGATGCAGTTAATGGTAAGAAAGGAGGAAGAGAAGACTACCAGAGTTGAGCACAAAGAAAGAGCTGTGGCTTTCAAGATAGAAGCCACTAGGAAATATAAAAGTAAGTCTTCATCTTCACCTCCAAAAGTTGCTGAGACTGAGACAGATGAGTCAGAAAGCAAGAATTCTGAAAGCAGTGAGAGTGATGAAGATTTTGCAGCTTTCACTAGACATTTTCAGAAGTTTCTTAAGAAGAAACAGTGGAGGTCTAAGCCATCCACTTCACAGAAGTCATCAAAGAATGAAAGAAGAAAGTCCAGGCAAAGTAAAACTACATCCTCAAAGATAGTTCGCTATTATTGTAACAGACAGGGACATGTTGTTGCTGACTGTTCAGAGAAGAGGAAAGAGTCAACTGATAAGAAGAAGACTCAAATCAAGGGCAAAAAGGAAAGATCCTTTGTTGCTAAGAAGGACAAAAGTCTGTCTGATATGTCATCTTCAGAATCAGATTCAGAAGCTGAAGCTTATATTGGACTGTTTGCTGAAGAAGAGGAAGATGAGTTCATATAATTAATGAACTCAATATATGAGCATGAGGACAATCAGTGCCAGGGACTTATGGCCTTATCAGAAGGAGACAAAATCCAGGATCAGCCTGGACCAAGTCAGGTAAAAAATTGTTCTGTTAGTTCAATTTCTAGTACCGAGTCAGATTCAGATACATCAGCATTAAGTGATGTTAGTAGATCTGAATCTAAAGGAGATATTCATCAGTTGATTGATGAATATAGAGTAGTGTTACAAGCTTTGAAGAAAAGCAAATCCTTGGCCAAGAGTTAGGCTAAGGAGATTGCCAGTCTTAAAGTTGCTGCAACAGATTTTGACAAGTTGCTTGATCAGAAATTAAATGAAATAGCCAGACTGAAGCACATTACTGTTATTCAGATGGGGACTATAACATTTAAAAATGATCAAATCAGAAATCTGGAGATTAGTCTTCAGAAAGAGAGAGATATAGTAGCAAGTTTTTCTAAACCAAAGTCTATTCTACCTTTGATAGATGAATTTGCACCTCATAAGGGTAAAACTGGATTAAGGTTTATAAAACCTGCTTGGACAGTCAAGTCCAAATCTAAGGGCAAAGCCCCAGTACTCAACAAGAAGCCTATTGTAGACAAAACAACCAGGGTTGTACCTAAACAAAGGTACAACAGATTTGAGTGCTGGTGTTGTGGCAAGGTAGGCCACTTTGCCATAGATTGTTGGCACAATTCCAGTGCCAAGATGGGTAGCAAACTTCATGCTAGAAAAGCTACAGGTAGTTTTGTCAAAAGTCAGACTAACTTGCACCAAGGACCCAAGAAGTTTTTGGGTTCTAAGGTTAAGTAATCTGTTTTGCAGGTGAGTCCAAGTGGCCATGCCCCAATATGGTACTTGGACATTGGATGTTCCAGGCACATGACTGGAACTAGGGGATTGCTGAAGGACTATACATCAATCAAGGATGGTCCTAAAGTCACCTTTGGTGGTTCTGAAAAAGGAATCATCAAAGGCTTTGGTAATATTTCTAGCAACCTTATTACAATTACTCAAGTGGCTTATATTAAAGGTTTGAAACACAACCTAATTAGTATAAGTCAGCTGAGTGATGTAGGATATGACATCTCATTTATCAAAGATGGTTGTCATATCAATAGGTCTAGTGATCAAAAGATCATTTTGACTGGATATAGGAAGAGAAATGTCTATTGTCTAGACATTATGTGTGAGAACATTGCTTCTCCTATTTGTCTTGTAGCTGATGAAAGAGTCTCACATTTTGTTAAATGGCACAAGAGGCTGGCTCATCTTAACTACAAGACAATTGACCAACTCTTTAGCAAAGAGTTAGTGAGGAATGGTCCTCAGGTTCAGTGTATAAAGGATGGGATATGCTCAGCTTGTCAAAAGGGTAAGCAGACCAAATCCACCTTTAATAGCTTTGAGAACAAAGATGCTGTGAGGTGCCTATACCTCTTGTATATGGATCTTTTTGGTCCTATGCCAGTTCACAACCTAGGTAGGAAGGTATACACATTTGTGGTTGTAGATGACTACTCAAGGTTTTCCTGGGTGTTCTTCCGTAGACAGAAATCTGAAACTCCTAGTATCTTTTATAGTTTTGTCAAACAAATTCAGAATGAGTTAGACAGTACAGTGGTCAAAATAAGAAGTGACCATGGTACTGAATTCCAGTCTGACAGTATGACAAAGCTATGTGAAGAGTTTGGGATATTTCAGGAATTTTCTTCACCAAGAACACCTCAGCAAAATGGTATTGCTGAAAGGAAAAATAGAACCTTGATAAAGGCTGGTAGAACCCTATTGAGTGACACATCTCTCCCAGAATATTTCTGGGCTAAGGCAGTTAATACTGCATGTCATGTAATCAATTGGGCTACTATCATCAAGAGCCACAATAAGACCCCCTATGAGATTGTGAAGGGCAGAAAACCAAATCTATCCTATTTCAGGATCTTTGGTTGTAAATGCTATATACTTAACAATGGTAAGTCTTATTTAACTAAGTTTGCTGCCAAATCCCAAGAGGGGATCTTTGTTGGGTACAGTAACAACAGTAAGGCTTATAGGGTTTACAACTTGACTACTCAAGTTGTAGAAGAGTCAGTACATGTCGTGTTTGATGAAGCTAGACTCATTAACAATGAATTGTCTAGAAGAGTTTGCAGCTCCACATGTGTGACTGAGAAGATGGACAAGCTTACTATTGAAGAAGGTCCTTGTTGGGTACATTGGTTTAAATGTACCTGATTTGAAGAAGCCTCACCCTACTCAATGATATACATCAAAATGTATTTGATGTGTTTTGAGTTTAGTTGTGCAGGTTAAGTATTTGCAGGGAAAGCTGAAATGTTTCTAATTCCATGTGTCGACACCCAGAAGGAAAGTGTCGACACTTAAGAAGACTTGTGTCGACACCCAGACAAGCAGTGTCGACACTTGGAGTAATTGTGTCGACACCAGAGATGCAGAGTCGACACCCAGAAGGAAAGTGTCGACACCCACAGGATGTGTCGACACTCAATGAAGAGAAGTCCAGAGAAGCTGTATCGACACTTAGAAGCAGTGTCGACACCCAGAGGAACTTCGTCGACATCAGAAAGTGTAGACACTTGGAGGCTGTATCGACACTCAGCAAATTTCAATAGAGTCTAAGTATAAGTGTCGACATAATAAAGAATGTGTCGACACACAGCATAAGACTCAACACATGAAGAAAATGTCGACATAATAAATAATGTGTCGACACACAGCAGAAGACTCAATACATGAAGAAAGTGTCGACACTAGAAGGCTGTGTCGACACTCAGCAAAGTTTAACAAATTCTAAGTACAAGTGTCGACACAAAGGAGATGTATCGACACTCAGCCAAAGTCTCTACACAAGAAGAATGTGTCGACACAAGGAGCTGTGTCGACACTCAGAAAGTATCAACACAGAAGGCATGTGTCGACACCAAGAAGATGTGTCGACACTGAACAAGTTCAACACAAGAAGATGTGTCGACACAAAGGAGTAGTGTCGACACTTAGCAGAATTCAACAAAGTACTGAAGAACAAGGAGTTGTGTCGACACACAATATCAGTGTCGACACATATTGAAGAAGCTGTGTCGAGAAGTCAATTCTACAACACAAGGAGTTGTGTCGACACCTTGAAGGCTAGTGTTGACACTTAGTCTACTTGTGTCGACACTTGGTCTATAAGTGTCGACACTTAAAGACAGACTGTCTCGACACTTTCAGACAGTTACAAATATTTCAAAAAGTGACTGGATGACTTGACAGCTGCCAATCCAGCCGGTCTACTGCAACTGTCAGAGATGTCAGAAAACTGTTAGGAACCGGATCAGCCGGTCACCATGAAGAAGGCCTATATAAAGGCTTATTCTGTCAACAGAAGAAGATGATCAACAACAATCAGAGAAGAAGATCAAGCACTTCATTAAAGAATCAATTCAAGTGAAGATCTAAGTAGTTGGAGAGAGAGAGCTCCTTCCAAGAAGACAGCTGTTGGAACCAGGCTGTAAAGAAGGGTTCAGATTGGGATGTGAAACTTAAGTTGCAGTGATTGAAGATCAGCTGTATAGAGAATCAACCCTATTGTGTTCTACATTCAAGAAGCTTTGAAGAAAGCCAAGTGAGGTTGATCTCAGCAGAGTTCTTCCAAGAACTCATCAAGAACCTGTCAACTCTTCTCTCTTATTCTGAGTTGTAGGTATATACATTGTATTCTTAATTACTTGTAGGATCCTTAGGGATCTGAGTTATAAGCCTGTAATTATAAAGGCTGAGTGGTAGGGCCTGTGTGCCTGAGTGTAGGAGATCTATTTCTCTGAGTGTAGGCCTGTTGTAGCTGAGTGTAGGCCTTGTGGCTGAGTGTAGGTCTTTGGAGAAGACTGAGTTGTAGGGCTGTTGAGCCTGAGTTGTAGGAGTGGGATCACTCTGAGCTGTAAGAACCATTTGGGGTTCTGAGTGTAAGATCTGAGGATCTGAGGAATAGTGGAGGAGTTTGGCCGAATCTAGTACACTACTAGATAGGCGAAGGGGGAAAGTGGATGTACCCAAACCTTGGGGAACCACTATAAAACTGTGTGTACTCTGTGTGTATGTGATTCTGTGGTTGCTGTTTTTATGATATGTGAAATCTGTGATATAATCTGTCTAAAAGTTCAAAAAGATTAAGTCACCTATTCACCCCCCCTAGGTGATTAGGTACAATTTCTTTCAAGTGGTATCAAAGTGAGGTTACTCAAAAAGGGACATAACTGTCTGAGTAGATCCTGTTGGCAGATTCAGTGAAATCAAGGACAGATTTAGCATAATCAAGAAAATCAAGAAAATGGGTTCAACAGAGAATCATAAGGAACTTGGATCCATGAAGTTGCCAATTTGCAGAAAAGAGATCTTTGGCATCTAGAAAGAAAGGGTTAGGCTATTTATGGAAGCCTCTGACCCTAGAATCTATATCACAATTAAAGAAGGGCCATATGTGCCTATGGAGGTTTCAGTCCTGGATGCAAATCAGAGAACACCTAAGGACTTTTCTGAAATGACAAAAGATGAGATTATTCTGGCCACCATGGACAAGAGGGCTCAGAATATCATTGTGAGTGCCATAGATGATACTACATTTCAGAACTTGATACACTGTAAAACATCAAAGGAGATGTGGGATACTCTGATAGTGTACATGGAGGGTTCAGAAGAAGTTAGACAAGATAGGAAGTCTTTGTTAAACCAAGAATATGAGAGCTTCAGACAAGGCAGGTCTGATAGTATAATAGAATGCTATAAGAAATTCTATAGGATTGTCAATGAGTTGATGTCTTATGGAAGAGAATTCAGCAACTATGAGCTGAATGATAAGTTCTTGAGGTCCCTAACAAAGGACTGGGACACCAAGATCTATGCCATAAGGGAAATGACCAAGTTTCCAGATATTCCTCCTCCAACATTGTTTGGAAAACTGCTATCCTATGAGATGCAGTTGATGGTAAGGAAGGAGGAGGAGAAGACTACAAGAAGTGAGCATAAAGAAAGAGCAGTGGCATTCAAGACAGAAGCCACCAAAAAATATAAAAGTAAGTCTCCATCTCCACCTCCAAAAGTGGCTGAGACTGAGACAGATGATACAGAATGCAGGAATTCTGAAAGCAGTGAGAGTGATGAGGACTTTGCAGCTTTCACAAGACACTTTCAGAAGTTTCTAAAGAAGAAACATTGGAGGTCAAAGCCATCCACTTCACAGGGAAAAGATGACTATTATCAGAATAAGAAGTCATCAAAGAAAAACAGGAGAAAGCCCAAGTCAAGCAAAGCAACTTTATCAAAAATTGTATGCTATTGCTGTAACAGACAAGAACATGTTGTTGCTGACTGTCCAGAGAAAAGGAAAGAGTCTAATGATAAGAAGAAGACTCAAATTAAGTGAAAAAAGGAAAGGTCCTTTGTTGCCAAGAAGGAAAAAAGACTGTCAGACATATCATCTTCAGAAACTGATTCAGAAGCAGAAGCTTACATTGGACTATTTGCTGAAGAAGAAGAAGAAGAGGAGTTCATCCAGTTAATGAACTCTATATATGAGCAAGAGGACAATCAGTGTCAAGGACTGATGGCCTTGTCAGATGGTGACAATATCCAGGATCAGCCTGGACATAGTCAGGTACAAAATTGTTCTTTAAGTTCAATTTCTAGTGCTAGTTCAGATTCAGTTACATCAGCATCAAGTGATGCCAGTGGATCTGAATCTGAAGGGGATATTCATCAGTTTATTGATGAATATAGTGTACTATTGCAAGCTTTTAAGAAAAGCAAATCCTTGGCCAAGAGTCAGGCAAAGGAGATTGCTAATCTCAAAGAGGCTGCAACAGAATTTGATAAATTGATTGATCAAAAACTAAATGAAATAGCCAGGCTGAAGAACATAACTGTTATTCAGATGGGGACTATAACATTCAAGAATGATCAAATCAGAAATCTGGAGATTAGTCTTTAGAAGGAGAGAGATATAGTAGCAAGGTTCTCTAAACCAAAATCAGTTCTACCTCTGATAGATGAGTTTATACCTCACAAGGGTAAAACTGGATTGGGGTTTACTAAACCTGCTAGGACTGTTCAGTCCAAGTGTAAGGGCAAAGCCCCAGTACTCAACAAGCCTGCTGTAGATAGAACATCTAGGGTTGTACCTAAGCAAAGGTACAATAGATTTGAGTGCCGGTGCTGTGGCAAGGTAGGCCACTTTGCCATAGACTGTTGGCATAATTCTAGTGTCAAGATGAGTAGCAAACTGCTTGTTGGAAGATCTACAGGTAGCTTTGTTAAGAGGCAAACTAACCAGCACCAAGGACCCAAGAATTCTTTGGGTTCTAAGGTTAACTAATCTGTTTTGCAGGTGAGTCCAAGTGGTCATGCCCCAATATGGTACTTGGATAGTGGATGTTCCAGACACATGACTGGAACTAGGGGATTGCTAAAGGACTACACACCAATCAAGGATGGTCCTAAAGTCACCTTTGGTGGTTCTGAAAAAGGAATCATCAAAGGTTTTGGTAACATTTCTAGCAACCTTATAACTATTACTCAAGTGGCTTATGTTAAAGGTTTGAAACATAACCTCATTAGTATAAGTCAGTTAAGTGATTTAGGATATGACATTTCATTTGTCAAAGATAGTTGTCATATCAGGAGATCAAATGATCAAGAGATCATTTTGACTGGTTATAGAAAGAGAAATGTCTATTGCCTAGACATTATGTGTGAGAACAATGTTTCTCCAGTGTGTCTTGTAGCTGATGAGAAAGTCTCTCATTGTGTCAAATGGCACAAGAGGCTAGCCCATCTTAACTACAAGACATTTGGCCAACTCTATAGTAAAGAGTTAGTGAGGAATGGTCCTCAGGTTAAGTGTATTAAAGATGGGATATGTTCAGCTTGTCAAAAGGGCAAGCAGACTAGATCCACCTTTAATAGCATTGAGAACAAAGATGTTGTGAGGTGCTTATACCTCTTGCATATGGATCTCTTTGGTCCTATGCCAGTTCACAGCCTAGGTAGTAAGGTCTACACTTTTGTGGTTGTAGATGACTACTCAAGGTTTTCCTGGGTGTTCTTTCTTAGACAGAAATCTGAAACACCTAGTATCTTCTATAGTTTTGTCAAACAAATTCAGAATGAGTTAGACAGTACAGTGGTCAAAGTAAGAAGTGACCATGGTACTGAATTCCAGTCTGATAGTATGACAAAGCTATGTGAAGAATTTGGGATATTTCAGGAATTTTCTTCACCAAGAACACCTCAGCAAAATGGCATTGCTGAAAGGAAGAATAGAACCTTGATTGAGGCTGGTAGAACCATATTAAATGATACATCTCTCCCAGAATATTTCTGGGCTGAGGCAGTAAACACTGCATGCCATGTAATTAATAGGGCTACTATCACCAAAAGTCACAACAAGACCCCCTATGAGATTGTGAAAGGCAGAAAACCAAATCTATCCTATTTTAGGATCTTTGGTTGTAAATGCTATATACTTAACAATGGTAAGTCTTACTTGACCAAGTTTGCTGCCAAATCCCAAGAGGGGATCTTTGTTAGGTACAGCAACAATAGTAAGGCTTATAGAGTCTACAACTTGACTACTCAAGTTGTAGAAGAGTCAGTACATGTAGTATTTGATGAAGCTAGACTTATTAACAATGAGTTGTCTAGAAGTATTTGTAGCTCCACAGGTGTGACTAAGAAGATGGATAAGCTCACTATTGAAGAAGGATCTACTGCAAGTCAGCATGTAGATGATAGTGGCTGTTGTCCAGGGGGAGTACTACATGCACCTGATGCAGAAGATGACCAAGGAGTGCAGCAAGTTGAAGAAGCTAAAGGAGTTCAACCTGAAGCCAAGCTGCCTCCAGCTTGTAGACATTTGAAAGATCATCCAGCCAATCAAATTATTGGTGATCT
The DNA here is from genome assembly GCA_039583875.1 of Platanthera guangdongensis. Classification (NCBI taxonomy): domain Eukaryota; kingdom Viridiplantae; phylum Streptophyta; class Magnoliopsida; order Asparagales; family Orchidaceae; genus Platanthera; species Platanthera guangdongensis. The sequence goes on from CM077166.1 coordinate 84,395,273, forward strand.
AATTCAAGGGGTACAAACAAGGAGCAGAAATCTAAGTGCAGTACTCTACTCCAGTTTTCTATCCCAAGTAGAGCTAAAGAAATTTGAAGAAGCCATCCTAGACCCTCATTAGATTGAGGCAATGCAAGAGGAGCTGAATCAGTTCAAAAGATGCAAAGTCTGGGAGCTTGTTCCTAAACCAAAAGACCACAACATAATAGGAACTAAGTGGATCTTTAGGAACAAGATAGACTAACATGGAGTGATTATAAAGAACAAAGCAAGACTGGTTACTAAGGGATATAGGCAGGAAGAAGGTATTCACTTTGATCAAACCTTTGCTCCAGTAGCCAGACTGGAGGCCATAAGGATGTTCCTGGCCTATGCAACCTATCAAGGATTTAAAGTATACCAAATGGATATTAAGTCAGCCTTTCTGAATGGTAATCTGAAGGAAGAGGTCTATGTGGAACAGCCATAATGTTTTGTTGATTCAACTCAACCTAATTATATCTATAGACTTAGGAAGGCTTTGTATGGGTTAAAACAAGCCCCTAGGGCTTGGTATGAAACCCTGTTTAGTTTCCTCATTGAGAATAAATTCACAAGAGGAAAAATAGACAAGACTCTATTCCTTAGAGAATCCATAGGCAAGATCATTCTAGTCCAAATATATGTAGATGACATTATATATGGGTCTACTGAAAATAGTCTTTGCAGAAAGTTTGCAAAACTAATGCAAGGACAATTTGAGATGAGCAGTATGGGGGAACTTAAGTTCTTCTTGGGTCTCCAAGTTAGACAGACTGAGAATGGTTTATCCATATGCCAGTCTAAGTTCACCATAGAATTAATAAGGAAGTATGGTATGGAATCATCCAGTACCATGAAAACTCCTATGGGGTCAATTATGTCTCTTAGCAAAGATGATGCAGGGAAACATGTAGATGAGACTTTGTATAGAGGGATAGTTGGCTCCCTATTGTATTTGACTGCAAGTAGACCAGATATCATATATGCTACATGTGTCTGTGCTAGGTACCAAGCTTGCCCTAATGATTCTCATTTGACAACAGTCAAAAGAATTCTGAGATATCTAAAGGGCACTCCTTATCTAGGCCTTTGGTACCCTAGGAATGGAGACTTTGAACTGACAGGTTATTCAGATGCAGATTTTGCAGGTTGCAAGGAAGATAGGAAAAGTACAACTGGAACCTGTCAATTCCTAGGTGGAAGACTGATATCATGGAGTAGCAAGAAGCAAACAAGTGTGGCTATCTCCACAGCAGAATCAGAGTATGTGGCTATAGGAAGTTGTTGTGCTCAACTTCTATGGATACAACATCAGCTAGAAGACTATGATATTCAAGTAAGTAGAACACCACTATTTTGTGATTCTACTAGTGCTATATCTATTGCAAACAATCCTGTTTCTCATAGTAGGACTAAGCACATAGAGATAAAATATCATTTTCTAAGGGAACATGTGGAAAAAGAAGATATTTCACTAGAGTATGTTAATACAGATAATCAACTAGCTGACATGTATACTAAGCCTTTAGAAGAAACCAAATTCAATAGGTTTAAAATTGAATTAGGTATGATAAACTTAGAATACGTTTACAGAAATGGCTAAGTAAAATAGTGTCGACACACAGAGTTGTCTGTGTCGAGACAAAGGATTGGTGTCAACACTTCAGAGAAAAGGTGTCGACACATCTAGGAAGTTGGTGTCGACACTTCAGAGAATTAGTGTCGACACATACAGGGTAGGTGTCGACACATCCAAGGTGGTGTCGACACTTAGGCTTTACACAGAATTAGACAAGTAAAGTCTCGACTAAGTGTCGAGCTAAGTGGTGTCGACACATAAACAAGTGTCGACACATATATTCTGTCGACTATACTTGTGTCGACACATAGTTGTCGAGACATTATAAGTCTGTGTCGACACTTTTCAACAGTGTCGACACAATTTGAGTATTTTGACGCGCCCTTTCATCTTCGATCCTAGAAAGGTATAAATAGGATTTCAACATTGTTTGTCGACACGCTCACCAAAGTTTCGAGACAAAACTTGTGTGTCGACACCTCTCTTCTCTCAATTCAAATTTCTTCAAACCCTAATGGCGCCCAAGCTCGAAGAGAATGTGAATGAAGGATATGAACTGGTGCGGCACGCATTTGATGAGGCGGAACCCGCGATCAAAGGTGTGGTAACCCTAGTTGCAGAATCTGGATTAGAATTCCTTGTTTCAGAACCCATCAAGATCTGGAAGAAGGAGGTCCTGGAATTTCTGAATGGTGCAACCCTAGATGAATCAGGACTAAAGATTAAGTCAAGGGTTCATGGAGAAAAGGTGAAGGTCTCACCTAAGAGTTTGAGAAAGGTACTAAATCTACCAAGGACTAAGGAAGAAGATGAAGTTTCTGCTTCTAAGACTAGAGAAGCATTAACATGGTGTGGACTGGATTCCAAGATGAAAATAGGATCTGTTTTCAATAGGAAGGGGATGAACAGCCAAGGCAAATTCTTATCTGAGATTGTGGGCAAGGTTATCTTGAGCAAGCCTGGAGGGCATGACAGAGTATCAGCTCATATGTTTGGTCTAATGTCCATAATTATCTTCAAACTACAAACTGATTGGTCTGCAGTAGTGTTTGAGAAGATTAAGGAGAGTATGAAGAAGCCCAATTTGGGTAGGATTTTAAGTCTATACCTAGCTGGTAGTATACCAGAGGTGATGAGTCAAGCAGCTGGATCTAAGATCAATCACATGAGGAAGATGGACATGAGAATCTTCTCTAGATGGGATAGGGTCTTGACCAAGGAAATTCCAACTCCTGAGAAGGTAACACCCTAGAAAAGGAAGAAGAAATCAGCCTCTGTGGCTCAAGAATCATCAAGCAGTTTTGAGGAACAAGTAGTGTTCACTCCTGAAGAAGAAGAAACTGGAAATGCTGGAAAGTCTCAAGCTAGACAAGATGATGCAGAGAGGCAGGGGGAGCTACCACAGGCTAGCCTACTTCACCAGGATTCCATCCAGGGGGAGCCTCTACTGGTTGATGAGCCACCTCCTCTAGAAAGTGAACAAGCTACCCATACTATACTTGAGGTAATCACTGACATTAATAAATTAAATTTCCCTATTGAGGATGATGTTTTGTCTGATTCAATACCTAATGTAAATCAGCAAACACAAACACATAGCCAATACCAAGATGTTGTCATGGAGGACACATCTGTTGCAGATCAAGTGGTATCTGATCAAGTTGCTGATGAGATAAGAGTTTCTCCACCCCATCCTCCCCAAGAATTCACCCTAGAAGAGTTATTCCCTGACCTTCTACAAGCAGACTTTGAGAAAGAGAGTGCTGCTGCTGAGGGGGAGAAAGTTAGTATTGAGGGGGAGCAAGTGGAAAATATAGCAGAAACTGCAGGCAAAGAGTCTGAGAAGCCCAAGGAAGCTGAGCAACCAACAAGGACTGAGAAGGAGTTACCTTCAAGCCCAAAGGACAGAGTGACTATTGATAGCACATCTGCTTCTGAAGATGAAGAGGCTGCAAGAGCCAAGAAGAGGAAGTTTCAAGTCTTCAAGAGGAGGAGCCAGAATTATAAGAAAGCTCTGCAAACAATTGCACCACAGCCTACACCACAGCCAGCACCATCAACAGATTTCAGTTCTCTGATGGTTGCATTACAGATAAAGCTTGATGAGCAAAGACAAGCTCTGGAAAAGTATGTAGATGAAGGGCAAAAATCTCTACAGTTTGATCTGGCCCAGGATATAAAGTCCATCAGATTTGAGATGAATCTGAATAAGAAAGAGATGGCTGACTGCTTCCATAAAGGAGGGAATGCAGTAGTCTATCTAGCAACTCATCAAGAGAAGATCAAAGCTCAAGTGGATGAACTTGCAGTGAAGCAAGGCTATGTTCTGGAGAACCAGCTAAGGATGAATGATAATTTAACTGCTTCACACAATGCAATAGTAACAGAAATGAAAAATATAGCTGCTGGTCAGACTACATCTAATGCTACTGCTAAGGCAGAATTTGATAAAATATTACAAGAGGGCATAACTGCTGTTAAAACTGCAATACAAGACTCTCAAAAGGCTATAACAGACAAGCTCCAAAGGTTGAAACCTTTCTTTAAGGATGGAGTAAACTATTTGGATGCCCAAATAAGGTTTCAGAAAGATGATCTGAGGGATCATATTGTTAGAGAAGTCATAAAGGGGGAGAGGGTGTTAGTCAAAGACAGCTCTGATCATGCAAAATGGATTTCAAATTCCATCAGAGCCACCCTTGGATATCCTCCATTATGTGATGATGACAATGTTGCAGAGTCTGGAATTAATCCTGCATATCTTGGAGGGGAGCAAGCTGAAGTGGCTCAAGTAATATACCCTCCACCAGACTTTGATATGATACATGCAGATATATTGTCAATGTATAGCCCACCTGAGGGAAAGCAAAATGTCATCATAGAAAAAGTCATTCAGCTAGTGCCAGAGGCTATACTGAAAGAACAAGAAGCTTTGCTCAAAGAACAAGAGACTCTATTGTCTAAGAAAAGGTTCAGAGAGCAAGCTGAACAAAGGCCTGATTTTGAACAGTGGAGCCCCACCTCCAGGAATATCATTTTGACTGCTTGGAAAGCTGCCAAGGATAATATTCAAGATAGAAACAAGTGGTATTCTGAACTGGAGTGGAGGAAGCATGAGAACAGACAAGAAGCCATTGTGCAATATAGAAGAAAGACAAAGATGGGAAAGCTACCTCCTACTGCCCAGGAGCCTAGCAAGTACTTTCTCAAGCCTTATCATTACTTTGAAAGGCAGAAGATCAAAGCTGAAGAGTTAAAGAAGAAGGATCTTAAAGGCAAGAAGCCTGCTGCTGAAGATGCTGAAGCCCCAGTCCAAGCAAAGATACAATCTGGAAAGGGCATTATGATCAAGGAGGCTGAGCAGCAATAGGATAGAATTTATCTTTAGTTTACAGTTGTAATCTTTTGATTTTAAACACTCTGTAAACTTTTGTATAATGAATATGACAAAGTTGTTAGAACAATGTGATGTGTGATAAAACTATTACATAATTGTTCTGAGATATCTGTGTATACATGTTTTGATTAATACATGTTTATGTACTTACCCTGTTATATAATCCTGCTTTACATCATACTGTGATTTTATTATGTATGGTGTATATCATTGACTAAGGGTTATGACTTCTCCAAATAGTGGGAGATTGTTGGGTACATTGGTTTAAATGTACCTGATTTGAATAAGCCTCACCCTACTCAATGATATACATCAAAATGTATTTGATGTGTTTTGAGTTTAGTTGTGCAGGTTAAGTATTTGCAGGGAAAGCTGAAAAGTTTCTAAGTCCATGTGTCGACACCCAGAAGGAAAGTGTCGACACTTAAGAAGACTTGTGTCGACACCCAGACAAGCAGTGTCGACACTTGGAGTAATTGTGTCGACACCAGAGATGTAGAGTCGACACCCAGAAGGAAAGTGTCGACACCTATAGGATGTGTCGACACTCAATGAAGAGAAGTCCAGAGAAGCTGTGTCGATACTTAGAAGTAGTGTCGACACCCAGAGGAACTTCGTCGACATCAGAAAGTGTCGACACTTGGAGGCTGTGTCGACACTCAGCAAATTTCAACAGAGTCTAAGTATAAGTGTCGACATAATGAAGAATGTGTCGACACACAGCAGAAGACTCAACACATGAAGAAAGTGTCGACATAATAAATAATATGTCGACACACAGCAGAAGACTCAATACATGAAGAAAGTGTCGACACTAGAAGGCTGTGTCAACACTCAGTAAAGTTCAACAAATTCTAAGTACAAGTGTCGACACATAGGAGATGTGTCGACACTCAGCCAAAGTCTCAAAACAAGAAGAATGTGTCGACACAAGGAGCTGTGTCGACACTCAGAAAGTATCAACACAGAAGGCATGTGTCGACACCAAGAAGATGTGTCGACACTGAACAAGTTCAACACAAGAAGATGTGTCGACACAAAGGAGTAGTGTCGACACTTAGCATAATTCAACTAAGTACTGAAGAACAAGGAGTTGTGTCGACACACAATATCAGTGTCGACACATATTGAAGAAGCTGTGTCGAGAAGTCAATTCTACAACACAAGGAGTTGTGTCAACACCTTGAAGGCTAGTGTCGACACTTAGTCTACTTGTGTCGACACTTGGTCTATAAGTGTCGACACTTAAAGACAGACTGTCTCGACACTTTCAGACAGTTACAAATATTTCAAGAAGTGACTGGATGACTTGACAGCTGCCAATCCAGCCGGTCTACTGCAACTATCAGAGATGTCAGATAACTGTTAGGAACCGGATCAGCCGGTCACCATGAAGAAGGCCTATATAAAGGCTTATTCTGTCAATAGAAGAAGATGATCAACAACAATCAGAGAAGAAGATCAAGCACTTCATTGAAGAATCAATTCAAGTGAAGATCTAAGTAGTTGGAGAGAGAGAGCTCATTCCAAGAAGACAGCTGTTGGAACCAGGCTGTAAAGAAGGGTTCAGATTGGGATGTGAAACTTAAGTTGCAGTGATTGAAGATCAGCTGTATAGAGAATCAACCCTATTGTGTTCTACATTCAAGAAGCTTTGAAGAAAGCCAAGTGAGGTTGATCTCAGCAGAGTTCTTCCAAGAACTCATCAAGAACCTGTCAACTCTTCTCTCTTATTCTGAGTTGTAGGTATATACATTGTATTCTTAATTACTTGTAGGATCCTTAGGGATCTGAGTTGTAAGCCTGTAATTATAAAGGCTGAGTGGTAGGGCCTGTGTGCCTGAGTGTAGGAGATCTATTTCTCTGAGTGTAGGCCTGTTGTAGGCTGAGTGTAGGCCTTGTGGCTGAGTGTAGGTCTTTGGAGAAGACTGAGTTGTAGGGCTGTTGAGCCTGAGTTGTAGGACTGGGATCACTCTGAGTTGTAGGAACCATTTGGGGTTCTGAGTGTAAGATATGAGGATCTGAGGAATAGTGGAGGAGTTTGGCCAAATCTAGTACACTACTAGATAGGCAAAGGGGAAAGTGGATGTAGCCAAACCTTGGGGAACCACTATAAAACTGTGTGTACTCTGTGTGTATGTGATTCTGTGGTTGCTATTTTTATGATATGTGAAATCTGTGATATAATCTGCCTAAAAGTTCAAAAAGATTAAGTCACCTATTCACCCCCCCCTCTAGGTGATTAGGTACAATTTCTTTCAGTCCTTCTACAAGTCAGCAAGTAGAAGATAGTGGCTGCTGTCCAGGGAGAGTACAAGATACTCATGTTGCTGAAGAAGACCAAGAGGAGCTGCTGAATGAAGAAGGTGAAGGTGTACAACCAGAAGACAGGTTGCCTCCAGCAAATAGGCATTTAAAAGATCATCCAGCAAATCAAATTATTGGAGATCTCAGACAAGGGGTAAAAACAAGGAGCAGGAGTCAAAGTTCAGTTCTCTACTCCAGCTTTCTATCCCAAGTAGAGCCAAAGAAATTGGAAGAAGCAATTCTAGACCCTCATTGGATTGAGGCAATGCAAGAGGAGCTGAACTAGTTCAAGAGATGCAAAGTCTGGGAGCTAGTTCCTAAACCAAAGGATCACAACATAATTGGAACCAAGTGGATCTTTAGGAACAAGCTGGATGAAAATGGAGTAATTATAAAGAACAAAGCTAGACTAGTAGCTAAAGGATATATGCAGGAAGAAGGTATTGATTTTGATCAAACCTTTGCTCCAGTAGCCAGACTGGAAGCAATAAGGATGTTCCTTGCCTATGAAACATTCCAAGGGTTCAAGGTATACCAAATGGATGTTAAGTTAGCTTTTCTGAATGGAAATCTGAAGGAAGAAGTCTATGTAGAACAACCATCAGGTTTTGTTGATTCAACTAAACCTAATTATGTTTATAGAGTTACGAAAGCTTTGTATGGGTTAAACCAGGCCCCTAGGGCTTGGTATGAAACCCTGTCTAGTTTTCTCATTGAGAATAAATTCACAAGGGGGAAAATAGACAAGACTCTATTCCTTAGGGAATCCAGAGGTAAGATTATCTTAGTCCAAATATATGTAGATGACATCATATTTGGGTCTACAGAAAGTTATCTTTGCAGAAAGTTTGCAAAACTAATGCAAGGACAGTTTGAAATGAGCAGTATGGGGGAACTTAAGTTCTTCTTGGGTCTCCAAGTTAGACAGACTGAGGATGGTTTATACATATGCCAGTCTAAGTTCACCCTAGAATTGATAAGGAAATATGATATGGAATCATCCACTACCATGAAAACTCCTATGGGGTCAACAATGTCTCTAAGCAAAGATGATGCAGGGAAACCTGTAGATGAAACTTTGTATAGAGGGATAGTTGGCTCCCTTCTATATTTGACTGTAAGTAGACCAGATATCATGTATGCTACATGTGTCTGTGCAAGGTACCAAGCTTGCCCTAAAGAATCTCACTTGACAGCAGTCAAAAGAATTTTGAGATATCTTAAGGGCACTCCTTATCTAGGCATTTGGTACCCTAGGAATGGAGATTTTGAACTGACAGGTTATTCAGATGTAGATTTTGCATGCTGCAAGGAAGATAGGAAAAGTACAACAGGTACCTGTCAATTCCTATGTGGAAAGCTAATATCATGGAGTAGCAAGAAACAAACAAGTGTGGCTATCTCCACAGCAGAATCAGAGTATGTTGTTGTAGGAAGTTGTTGTGCTCAACTTCTATGGATTCAACATCAGCTAGAAGATTATGGTATTCAGGTAAGTAGAACACTTTTACTTTGTGATTCTACAAGTGCTATTTCTATTGCAAATAATCTTGTCTCCCATAATAGGACTAAGCACATAGAAATAAAATACCATTTTCTAAGAGAACATATGGAAAAAGGAGATATTTCACTAGAGTATATTAATACAGATAATCAGCTAGCTGACATGTATACTAAGCCCTTAGATGAAACCAAATTCAATAAATTTAAAATTGAATTAGGGATGATAAACTTAGAATAAGTTTTCAAAATTGGCTAAGTAAAATGGTGTCGACACTTAGGCTTTACACAGAATTAGTATAGTAAAGTCTCGACTAAGTGTCGAGCTGAGTGGTGTCGACACACATACAAGTGTCGACACATATATTCTGTCGACTATACTTATGTCGACACATAGTTGTCGAGACATTATAAGTAAGTGTCGACACAATTTAAGTATTTTGACGCGCCCTTTCATCTTCGATTCTAGAAAGGTATAAATAGGTTCTCGCCATTGTTTGTCGACACGCTCACCAAAGTTTCGAGACCAAACTTGTGTGTCGACATTTCTCTTCTCTAAATTCAAATTTCTTCAAACCCTAATGGCGCCCAAGCTAGAAGAGAATGTTAATGAAGGATATGAACTCATGTGTCACGCCTTTGATGACGCAGCACCTGAAATCAAAGGTGTGGTAACCCTCATAGAAGAGACTGGGTTAGAATTTCTTGTATCAGAACCGATCAAGATATGGAAGAAGGAAGTCCTCGAATTTTTGAATGGAGCAACTCTAGATGAATCAGGACTCAAGATTAAGTCCAGAGTTCATGGTGCAAAGGTGAAGGTCTCTCCTAAAAGTCTAAGAAAAGTTCTTCAACTACCAAGGACAAAGGAAGAGGAAGATGTGTCTGCTTTTAAGACAAGGGAGGCACTAACATGGTGTGGATTTGATTCTAACCTGAAGATAGGATCTGTTTTCAACAGAAAAGGAATGAACATGCAGGGCAAGTTCTTATCTGAGATAGTGGGCACGGTCATCCTGAGCAAGCCTGGAGGACATGACAGAATCTCAGCTTATATGTTCAGTTTGATGACCAGAATTATCTTCAAACTTACTACTGATTGGTCTGCAGTTGTGTTTGAGAAGATAAAAGAGAGTATGAAGAAGCCCAATTTGGGTAGAATACTGAGTCTATACCTAGCTGGAAGTATTCCATAGGTAATGAATCAAGCAGCAGGTTCCAAGATTAACCACATGAGGAGAATGGATTTGAGAATCTTCTCTAGGTGGGATAGAGTACTGACCAAAGAACTGCCATCTCTAATAAAGGACACACCTCAGAAAAAGAAGAAGAACACAGCCACTATGATTCAAGAATCCTCTAGCAGCTCTGAAGAGCAAGTAGTGTTTACTCCTGATGATGAAGAGACAAGAAATGCTGGACAGTCTCCAGCAAGACATGAATAAGCACAGAGGCAGGGGGAGCTACCACCAGCAAGCCCAATTCACCTGGATTCAATCCAGGGGGAGCCTTTACTTATGGATGAGCCAACTCCACTAGAGAGTGAACAAGCTACTCAAACCATACTAGAGGTAATAACTGACATTAATCAATTAGATTTCCCTATTGAGGATGAAGTTATGTCTGATTCATTACCTAATGTTCATCAGTAAACACAGATACAACCTCAACCCCAAGATGTTGTCATGGAGGACACATCTGTTGCAAATAAAGTGGTTGATGAGATAAGAGATTCTCCTGCCCATTCTCAACAGGAATTTACTTTAGAAGAGATGTTCCCTGATCTTCGACAAATAGATTTTGAGATAGAAAAAGCTGTTGCTGAGGTGGAGAAAGTAATTATTGAGGGGGAGCATGTGGAGATTGAAGAAGAAACTGCAGGCAAAGAGACTGAGAAGCCCAAGGATGCTGAGGAACCACAAAGGACTGAGAAGGATTCACATCATAGTCCTAAGGTTAGAGTGGACATAGCCAGCACTTCTGCCTCAAAAGATGAAGAGGCTGCAAGAGCCAAGAAGAGGAAGTTCCAGGTCTTCAAAAGAAGGAGCCAAAACTATAAGAAAGCCCTACAAACAATTGCTCCACAGCCTGCCCCATCTACTGACTATAGTTCACTAATGGTGGCTTTACAGATCAAGCTAGATGAGCAAAGAAAAGCTTTGCAAACTTATATGGATGAAGGGCATAAGTCACTGCAGTTTGATCTGGCCCAAGACATTAGGTCAATCAGATTTGAAGTGAATCTGAACAAGAAGGAAATGACTGATTGTTTCCATAAGGGAGGCAATGCAGTAGTCTATTTGGCCACACATCAAGAGAAAATAAAGACAAAACTTGATGAGCTAGAAGTGAAGCAAGGCTATGTTCTGGAAAATCAGATAAGTATGAATGATAATCTCACTGCTTCACATAATGCAATAGTAACTGAAATGAAGAATCTAACTACTGCTCAGACTACAGCAAGTGCTACTGCCAAGGCTGAATTTGACAAGCAATTGCAAGAGAGCCAATCTGCTATTAAAACTGCTATTGAAGACTCTCAGAAGGCAATTACTGACAAGCTTCAAAGATAAAAACTCTTCTATAAAGATGGAGTAAACTATCTGAATGCATAGATAAGGTTTCAGAAAGATGATCTGAGGGATCACATTGAGAGAGAAGTCATAAAGGGGGAGAGGGTATTAGTCAAGGCAGGCTCTGATCATGCCAAGTGGATTTCAAATTCCATCAGAGCTACCCTTAGATATCCACCCTTATGTGATGATGACAATGTTGCAGAGTCTGGAATCAATCCTGCATATTTTGGAGGAGAACAAGCTGAATTAGCTCAAGTGATATACCCTCCACCAGAATTTGACATGATACATCAAGACATACAATCAATGTATAGTCCTCCTAAGGGAAATCAGAATATCATCATAGAGAAAGTTGTTCAGCCTGTGCCAGAGGAAACACTGAAAGAATAAGAAGCTTTGCTAAAAGAACAAGAGACTCAATTGTCTAAGAAACGATTCAGAGAGCAAGCTGAGTTAAGACCTGATTTTGAACAATGGAGCCCCACCTCCAGGAATATCATTTTGACTGCTTGGAAGGCTGCTAAAGATAATATTCTGATAGAGGCAAATGGTACTCTGAACAAGAGTGGAGGAAACATGAGAACATGCAAGAGGCTATTGTTTAATATAGAAGAAAGGCTAAGATGGGAAAGCTACCTCCTACTGCATAGGAGCCTAGCAAGTACTTCCCAAAGCCTCATCATTATTTTGAAAGGCAGGAGATCAAGGCTGAAGAGCAGAAAAAGATAGATCTTAAAGGGAAGAAGCCTGCTGATGACAAAGATGCTCAAGTTCAAGCAAAGATTCAATCTGGAAAGGGCATAGTTATCAAGGAGCCTGAGCTGCCTTAGGATAGAAATTTTTCTTAAGTTTACTATGTGTAATCAGTTGCATTCAACTTTCTATAAACTTTTGAATAATGAAAATGTTGAAGTTGTTAGAACAATGTGATATGTGTTAAATCTATTACATTACTGTTCTGAGATATTTGTGTATATATGTTTTGTTTATACATGTTTATGTACTTACCCTGTCATTTAATATTGTTTTACATCATACAGTGAATTTGTTATGTATGGTGTATATCATTGACTAAGGGTTATGACTTCTCCAAATAGGGGGAGATTGTTGGGTACATTGGATTAAATGTACCAGATTTGAAGAAGCCTCACCCTACTCAATGATATACATCATGGTGTATTTGATGTGCTTTGAGTTTCTTTGTGCAGGTTAAGTAACTGCAGGTTTGCAGGAAACGTTTCTAAGTCCATGTGTCGACACCTAGAAGAAAGGTGTCGACACTTAAGAAGACTTGTGTCGACACCCAGAGAAGCAGTGTCGATACTTGGAGTAATTGTGTTGACACCAGGGATGCAGAGTTGACACCAGAAGGAAAGTGTCGACACATACAGGCAGTGTCGACACACAATGAAGAAAAGTCTAAAGAAACAGTGTCGACACTTAGAAGTAGTCTCGACACCCAGAGGAACTTTGTCGACATCAAAAGTGTTGACACTAGGAGGCTGTGTCGACACTCAGCAAAACATCAACAAAGTTCAAGTACAAGTGTCGACACTAGGAGGCTGTGTCGACACTCAATAAATTTTAAGAAAGTCTAAGGAGAAGTGTCGACACAAACAAGATGTGTCGACACTCATCAAAGTCTCAACACAAGAAGAATGTGTCGACACAAAGGGGATGTGTCGACACTCAGCCAAGTCTCAACACATGAAGAATGTGTCGACACAAAGGAGATGTGTCGACACTCAGCAAAAGTTTCAACACAGAAGGCATGTGTCGACACAAAGAAGATGTGTCGACACTTAACAAGATCAACACAAGAAGATGTGTCGACACAAAGGAGTTGTGTCGACACTTAGCAGAAATCATCTAAGTACTAAAGAAGAAGGACTTGTGTCGACACACATGATCTGTGTCGACACATGTTGAAGAAGCAGTGTCGAGAAGCAGATTCTACAACACAAGGAGTTGTGTCGACACCATGAAGGCTAGTGTCGACACTTAGTCTACTTGTGTCGACACTTAGTCTATCAGTGTCGACACTTAAAGACTGACTGTCTCGACACTTTCAGACAGTTACAGAAAATTCAAGAAGTGACTGGATGACTTGACAGCTGCCATTCCAGCTGGTCTACTGCAACTGTCAGAGCTATCAAAAAGTTGTTAGAAACCGGAACAGCCGGTTACCTTGGAGAAAGTCTATATAAAGACCCTTCTCCTTCGACAGTAAAAAAAAGATTGAGTATTGGATTCATTGAAGATCTAACAACACTAAAAAAAGAAGACCTTCAAGTGAAGATCTAAGAAGTTGGAGAGGGAGAGCTCCTTCTAAGAAGACAGCTGTTGAACCAGGCTGTGAAGAAAGTTTCAGATTGAGATCTGATTCTTAAGTCAGCAGTGATTGAAGATCATCTGCATAGAGTTTCAACCCTACTGTGTTCTAATTCAAGAAGCTTTGAAGAAAGCCAAGGGAGGTTGATCTCAACAAAGTTCTTCCAAGAACTCATTAAGAAACCAGTCAACTCTTCTCTCTCCTTCTGAGTTGTGGGTATATACTTTGTAATTTTAATTTCTTGTAGGATCCTAAGGGATCTGAGTTGTAAGCCTGAAATTATAAAGGCTGAGTGGTATGGCATGTGTGCCTGAGTGTAGGAGATTCATTTCTCTGAGTGTAGGCCTTGTTGAGGGCTGAGTGTAGGCCTTGTTGAAGGCTGAGTGTAGGTCTTTGTGAAGACTGAGTGGTAGGGCTGTGTGCCTGAGTTGTAGGAGTGGGATCACTCTGAGTTGTAGGAACCTGTTTGGGGTTCTGAGCTGTAAGATCTGAGGATCTGAGGAGTAGTGGAGAATTTAGGCCGAATCTAGTACACTACTATATAGGCGAAGGGGGAAAGTGGATGTACCCAGGCCCTGGGGAACCACTATAAAATCTGTGTGTTCTCTGTGTGTGCTTTATTCTGTGATTGCTGTGGTGTATGTGTTGTATTGCTGTGAAGAATTGCATATAATTCTGTGGTTCTGCCTTTAAAGTTTTAAAAGATTAAGTGCACCTATTCACCCCCCCCTCTAGGTGTTTAGGCACTAGTTCTTTCAGCAGTTGCAGATACGTTGAGTCGCAGGGCCCCAGCGCAAGCCAACTGGTTGTCGGTTCATGACGAGCGTTTGGTTCGGGAGTTGGAGGCATTAGAGATCTCTTGTGTTGACAAGCAGACTAGTGCTGAAGCGCAGTTGAATTAGATAGAAGTTCAGTATAACCTGGTTGATCGGGTTCGGCAGCCTCTGGATTGGGATGGCCACATGAAGCAGATTGATATGGAGTTAAAACTACAAAAATTATTAAGAGCCTGCGGCGCCCCAGGCGGTTTTATTTGGAAAAAGTGGATTTGGTTTTATTTAGAAAACAGGGCACGCAGATTTATTATTTGGATATAAAACAGATGAGATCGAGTTTTAACGAAAGGAGGCAAGTGCACCTATCATGTGTAGTACAGGATATTCCGGTGTGGAATATCGAGGTCGTATTGTTTTCAGGGTCGGGTTGATTATTTCTACTCTTCCGTGGAGGGGACTATTATTTTACCGATATTTTATCTTGTCAGGATATTATATATATACAAAAAGGCAGAAAATAAAAGCGTTAAAAAGATGGAGCCGATGAAGAGTTTAGCGCAACCGCACCGAATAAAATTTGAACTAAAATAAACTATTAATAAAAAGAGATCCTAAGTTTCAAATTAATTAAGACGGAGACTTGTCGTGGAGGTTCCACTAAAATGAGCTCATCTATCTCTAGGACTATCGCTCACCTGAACATTAAGACTATTCGACCGGGCTCTCGTCCGACGAAGGATTCCTCTTAATGCTCGCATTATGCTAAGAACCCCGCTATTGGGTGGGGAACCCAATCCGGTAGAATTTGCGCGCCTCCTCTCTCAAGAGTTAGTGCGGAACTCCATTTACCAAGGGGATATCGGTCCATACGCACGGCCTCTCGGCTAGCTAGCGTATACACTACGGAAATAGAGCTCACACATCGATTATGTGGTTCTACGCTTCGTAAACCCGAGGCAAACCTTAAGTTAATTTAATTAATTAGAAAAAACAGGACCTTTAATTATTTGAAGCTATTTTATCTGTCCCAATGCTCTTCAATACTGAGAGCTAAGAGCGGTTAGCCACTCATCGGAATGGGGACGGCTTGCGGGAAAAAGCGATAAAATGAAAGCTGAAAAAGAAAGCGATAAAAGAAAGCAGTAAATAAAGCAGTACAGGAAAGCTGTAAATTGCGAGTCCAACTCAAACATGTAGGACTGAAATAAAAGCAGTAAAAGACAAGTCCCGGCTCAAATGAGTGGGCGGGAAATTAAAGCGAGTCCTACTCAAACGAGTAGGAGAAAATAAATGCACACACGCACACACTCTACAGAAATGAAGTACGCACACACACACTCGACAGAAAGTAAAAACTCACACACACAAGTCCTACTCAAATGAGTAGGTGGAAAATTAAAGCGGGTCCTACTCAAACGAGTAGGAGAAAATAAATGCACTCGACAGTAAATTAAAACACACTCACTCTGTAGAAATTAAAATTCACGCACACGCTCGACTGTAAATGAAATACTCACACACACTTCAAAAAAGAAACACACGCACACGCTCAACATAAAGTAAAACTCACACACACATTAGAAATAAAAATCTAACTCATACACTCACGCACTCTACAGGAAGGAAAACGCACACACACGACATAATTGAAAACACACTTACACACTCTATAGAAAATATAAACTCACTCACGCACTGTACATAAAGGAAAGAAAGCTATAAAAACTAACTCATACACGCACGCACACATACGAAAAAAAAAAGTGAAAACCAAAATTACTGAAAAAATAAAATAACCACATTTCTACCGCTAGAATGCGGTAGAAATGCATAAAAAGACGAAATAAAAATTAAACGAGCAAAAAAGTTTGCAAATAAACGCAAAATGAAAGTGCTCGAAAAATTGAAACAAATATATTTCTACCGCTAGAATGCGGTAGAAATGAATAAAATGAAGTCAAAAAAATTTTAGAAGCAAAAGGTCTTGAAAATAAAGTGAAAATAGAAGTGTTTGAAAAAACAAAATAACAATTTATCCATTTTTATAACTCTATAAAAACACTTAAAAGGTGGAAGAAAAGTTAAAAGAACGAAAAGTTTTACAAAACTAAAAATAAAAGACTAAATAAAAAAATCAAAACCACTTTTGTAATCCTTTTTATAGGTTCATAAGGATGAATATGAAGAGTGCTAAAAAGTTAACTTATGAAAACTATGAAAATCATGAGAGCAAAAACTATATCCATACACACACAAACATATTAAAAAGAACGAAAACAAAGTAAAAAATAAGATTGCTTAGAGAGTGGCCACAAAGATGAAATCCATAACAACGTAAGGAGTAAAAGCTACTAATTTTATAAAGATGAAAAGTTCATTACAAAGCTAAAACAAACAAACATAAAGGAGAGGGGGAGAAAATCTCCTTACAAAGCCTTGGAATGCATCTAACAGCCTGCTCCTAAGCAAAATAGCTCCAAAAAGGGGAACAACAGCTCATACAGAACATGACTATTTATAGGGAAAAAATTCAAAGTACACACCCCCTGACACGGGCGTGTAGGGGGGGCGTGTCAGTACTATTCATGAGGTGATCGGCGATTTGACTGCTGGTTTGACTTCGCGGCTGAAAACGTGGAGGTCCGCCCTAGGTCACGGGCGTGACGCTAGGCGTGTCGGGGAGGTGGATCTGGGCGCGGGTTGCGTCGAAAGTCGTCGCGCTGTCTTGTCTGGCCAGGTGGAGGAGTCACGCCCTTGGTCATGGGTGTGTCGATGGGCGTGTCGGGTCGGTCGACGAACGTTAAGCATAATTTCGTCGAGCTGGAGTGACACGGGCCAAGGTCACGGAGCGTGTCCAATTACACGGGCGTGTCATTGGGCGTGTCACATTTTTCTTCTTCAAATGCGTTGATTTGACGGGAAATGAAGTATCACGCCCTGGTCACGGGCATGACCCAAAGTACACAGGCATGTACTTGCTTTTTTTGCAATTTTCCTGAAAATTTCAGGAAACAAAAATAAAGTTAAGTTAGCATAATATTTACAAAATAGGAGCATTTTATTGAACAAAATTAAGTAAAAATAACGAAATAAAACTAAAACGACTTATTGATTGTACATAAAAATACGTATATTTACACCTCATCATAGATCATGGTTGAGGCTTTGTGTTGATGCGTGAAAACGGCACCGCCTAATTAACACGGAGGGAGGTGTTCGATCTCACAAGCTAGGAGAGGAAGAGGATGAAGGTTGCGGGGGAAGAGTAAGCTTCTGAGTGCTCGAGAGTGGAGCAAGCACTTGTCAAAGGGGTTGCGGGGATAGAGGAGAGGTTTGTTGAGAGCAGCGGAGGAGGTTGATCAGGAGCTGTCGAGTAGACGGTTAATTGGACGGTTGTGCTTGCAGGTTGATGCCGAGAGAGCCAATCTGAACTGAGGGAAAGAGAGAAGGTGCCGCTAGCAGCGGTAACAGCAGACTTCGCCCGCCGCGGCTTAAATGTCACTCTTGCGACGGGCTTTCCTTTGATTAATAGCGAGAGTTACAGCTTGGCAATACACCTTTACAAGAAACCAATAAAGGGGTATAAAGAGGAAGCTGGCAGCTAAGGAAGAAGTGCCAAAAGAGATCGCGCGGACTGAAGAGTCAGGTCAGCGGTCCGCGCGACTAAGGGAAGAGGAGAGGCCGTGCGGTCTGGCAACTGAAGCCGGCAGGCCGCGCGCGGTTATAGAAAGAAGGAAGGCAGACTGGGAAATGAAGTCCGCAGGAGGTGACCACTTGGGCTTGCGGTGGGCTGTCTTCAAACGTTAGCACCTTGGGGTGTCTGAGCCTGACCTCCAGGAGAGGTCTGGGGGCTATTTATAGGCCCGAGGAGGTAACAGCTTACGGTGGCGTTACCTGGCAGGCTAGAGGAGGTAACGTCTTGCGATGTCTGAACTTGAGCAAGCACTTGTCCACCGCTGCTAAGCTGATCGAGCCCGTGCCAAGAAAGTGCGGACTGAAGGAGTCTGCGCCAAGGTTGCGCGAGCTGAGGGATTACCCGTTGAGTCCGCAGAGTCCTCATGAGGCTATGCGGTTTGGGATTGCCTTGAGGAAGTTCTGCTATCTAGTGGGCTGGAAGGAGTCCTCCACTACTGACTGAGCTCACGCCAAGGCTGCGGACTGAGGAGAAGTTGACCCTACTACTGGAGAGAAGCGGGTGCTGGAGGCAAGGAATGGAGGGTTATATAGTGAGTCCGCGGAGTCCGCGCCTACTGCTAAGCTGAGTCCGCCTATATTGGGACGGAGAGGCTGGCTGTTGAAGTTGTTGGGGTTCACCAATGAAGGCATACTGGAAGTCTTGATCGCATTTCAAGTCCGCCGAGCTCGCGAAGAATTGGGTATTGCTGCTGATCTTCGCGGGTAGCCGGACAGCGAGTGTCCGCGCTCTACAGACAGACTGAAGAAGTTGCCTGCCCATGCTGCTAGTGGCCAAGGGCTGAGCGACCTGCTGGACTGACAAGGCAGGCCGCGCGTGTTGGCGAGGAAGTTGAGGTAGCTGGCTGGCGGCCTGCGGGCAGGTCGTCACTGTTGTTTTGGCGGTTTGAGCGGCCTGGTTTTCTTGAAGAGCGACCTGCAGGAGCAGGCTGAAAGAAGCCAATTCCTGCAAAGGACGCAGCTTGTTACCGACCTGGGCGGATAGGCAACCGAGTCCGGCAAAGGGGGACCTGCGGAGACATGCTTGCGGTTAAGCTGAAAAAGGGGGCGGCCTGCAGAGGCGGACTGTGGAAGCAGTCCGCAGCCCCTACCGGCCAAGGGAAGGCATGCGGCCTAGGCGGTCAGACCGCTGAGACCGCCCAAGCCATGCGGCCTGAGCGGATAAAGAATTTTGTCCGCCCACACTAAGGCATCACGATCTCCAGGAGGAACCGAGGCAGGCCGCGATGAGCGAGCTGGCTGCCTTGGAAGGATCGCCGATTTCGGGGTTAACATAATCCTCGCACTTTTTTAAGTTCCGAATAGAACTTCGAATAAGTAGGAGACCCACTAAAATCGTGATCCACCACAAAGGAAAAGAAGGGGGCAAGGAGAGATAGAACCTGATGTCTCTCCTTTAGAAGGTTGCCAATGCCTGTCTTTCTCCTATAGAGGAAAAGTTAGTGTAGGCATGTTTGGAGGGTAGACCTTACGCGTACCTGAGTTTGCTTTTGCAAAATGAAGAAGATGCGTCTTCTACTGAGTTTTGCAAAATGAATGTGAGAGAAAAGCATAGAAGCATAATAACTTGCAAGTACCTGATGGAGGCTTGCAAGTATCTGTTATCTTCTGCAAAAAGAAGTGTGAGGAGTATGCAAGAGAGAAAAAATGAGTTGCAAGTACCTGAAAGAAACTTGCAAGTCTTTGTTGATTTCTGCAAAGGAGTAGTTA
The DNA here is from genome assembly GCA_039583875.1 of Platanthera guangdongensis. Classification (NCBI taxonomy): domain Eukaryota; kingdom Viridiplantae; phylum Streptophyta; class Magnoliopsida; order Asparagales; family Orchidaceae; genus Platanthera; species Platanthera guangdongensis. Next base: position 84,415,155 of record CM077166.1, read on the forward strand.
GAAGTAAAAATGGGAGTAAAGAAAAAGCCGCAAATACCTGAAGGCAACTTACAGGTATCTGCTGGTCTCTGTAAAAGAAGAGTTAGAAGTGGACACAGTGTATGAAAGTAACTTGCAAGTACTGTGAAGAAACTTGCAAGTATCTGCTGATATCTGCAAGAAAGAGTTATAAGCAGACATATATATGAAAGAAGCTTGCAAGTACCTGGAAGGAGGCTTGCAAGTGTCTGTTGATCTCTACAAGAGTAGAGTTAGCAGCAGATATGATGAAAATACTAAGCTGCAAGTACCTGGATAATACTTGCAGGCATCTGCTGATCTCTGCAAGAGTAGAGTTAGCAGCAGATATGATGAAAAAACTAAGCTGCAAGTACCTGGATAAGACGTGCAGGCATCTGCTGATCTCTACAAGAATAGAGTTAGCAGCAGATATGATGAAAAGACTAAGCTGCAAGTACCTGGATAAGACTTGCAGGCATCTGCTGATCTCTGCAAGAGTAGAGTTAGCAGCAGATATGATGAAATGACTAAGCTGCAAGTACCTGGATAAGACTTGCATGCATCTGCCGATCTCTGCAAGAGTAGAGTTAGCAGCAGATATGATGAAAAGACTAAGCTGCAAGTACATGGATAAGACTTGCAGGCATCTGCTGATCTCTGCAAGAGTAGAGTTAGCAGTAGATATGATGAAAAGACTAAGCTGCAAGTACCTGGATAAGACTTGTAGGCATCTGTTGATCTCTTCAAGAGTAGAGTTAGCAGCAGATATGATGAAAAGACTAAGCTGCAAGTACCTGGACGGAACTTGTGAATGCTAACTGTTGATGAGATAAGGTCGATATGACCAAATAGCAGAGGAAATGCCTGAAGAACTCTGTTGATAATTGAATGAAGATCAGTCCAGAAAGCAGTGATCTTCTTGCTATATTAGAGATGTCTTCAACATGAAGTCTAGATCAATAAGTCGAGCGTTGACATTTAATAAGAGTAGTGAAGAGCTTATAAGTGATCATCGGATAGAGCTTTGAGAAAGCAATGTATATAAGATGAGCATAAGCAAAGTGAATGTTGCGAATCCTTTTGGTAGGTCGGATTAACCTGTTCACCTGTGAAAAAGGCAGTTGGGAAAGAAGGAGGTCTATACTCGGAGATGACCAAGAAAGACTTGATGCTGCCACAGGAGATCACTCGTGGGCCTTATGCATCGCTTACCTGAGAAAGGTTGTCATGAGTATAGTCCTACCAAGAGCGGGCTAGCTGTGCATCCTCTAGGAGGGCACAAAAGAGAAAAGCAAGGAAAATCCCTAGAAGGATCGCTAGATGCACTGATCACATGCTTTGGGTTACTATATCTCTGATCAATGAGACTGGTTGCGCCAAGAGGCCTATAGCTTGTTTGTGGATTGATCAGTGGAGTTGAGGACCCCGCGAAAGTATGGATTGAGAGTACTAGAGAGCGTTCGGCCATCACAGTTATGAGGTGATCGAAGATACAAGGCTACGCTTGGTCGTCATTGCTTGTCAAGCAAAGATCACCGTAACTGTAATTTATCCTAACGAAGCATAGCAGAGCTAACACATAGGGCCTCCCTAGCACGCACTTTGTGTCAGATGCCGGCTAGGATCCGAAATCCCGTATTCCTCTACATGAGAGTTGGATAGCCCCCACTACACACATATGCGAAATCTCCTCACGATATGTGGTCATTGTGGTCTTACGCCGGAATCCAATCCCAAGGGGGCCTATAGCAAGATTCGGCGATATCTCAGTGGCTAAGTGATCTCTTTGGCAGAGAGAGAATAGGGGAGGAAGCATTATAAGAAGGGAACTGTGTCAGTACGGGATCCCTGATAAAAGCTTTATTGAAAAGCAAGAAGGAACACTTAGAAGTGTTTTGAAGAGAAAAATGTTTGAAAGAGTAGTAGAGATAACCCATCATGGTTGTGAAAACATTTGAAGAACTATGAAGTCCTTTTCCATCTTAGAATAACCTTCCAAGCACGCCCTCGTCATCAGCATCGAAGGTTTCAATGGCTTTGCAAACAATGAGGAGAGGGGGCTCTTTGACTAGGCTTACTTCTCTTGAGCTGTAAGGAATATCTGCCATTTCTTTGCCCTTTGAGGTTGCTGGATCAGGGCGATAATCTTTAAGAAGCAGTTCACGCATCTTACCCTGCTGAAGCATCCTTTGCACTAGTCGGCGGAGTGCTCGGCAGTTCTCAATCAAGTGTCCTGACTCTTTGTGGAACTCGCAGTATTGTTCAGAGTCTTTTGGTCTTTGATCATCTGGCTGGTAAGGCTTCTTGTAGTTAGCCCTGTCTTTCATGATTTGGCTTACTTCTAGAATGGCTTCATCTAGTTCAGACTCATGCAAGTCATCATCTTGTTGTTGATAAACTGCAGCTGTTTAAGAAGATGGAGCTAGTGGTAGCAATGGATCTTGAGCACGATCACAGCTCGGGAAAGGGTATCGATAGCGCTGAAACCTTCTTCCCTTCCTCAAATGAGTTGGGAAATCATTGTGAGGAGACCTCGGAGGCTGCTTGTATGAAGGATCTTTCTCTTATATGAGCTTGGAGACGAATCCTGGGTTGCTCTTTTTGCCTCAGATGTATGAGTTGGCTAAGGCAATCAACTCTTGGTAAGTTCTTGGTGCTCGGATATTGGCTTCAAACTTGAGCGGCCCTTCACGAAGACCGTGGATAAGAGCCACTCGGTACATTTCTTGGCTAACAATCTCGATGTCCAAGATTTCTCTTTGGAATCAATCAATGAACTGAGACCAAGTTTCATTGCCACGCTGCTTGATCTCAAAGAGGGCTTCTGGACCGCCCTTCCTCTTGGTTGAGGTAGAGAATCTGAGCAAGAACTCCCTTCGCAGATCAGCAAAGGAAGTAATGGAGTGAGGGCGAAGACCATAGAACCAGTCCCTCACTTGTCCATCAAAGGTTGTGACAAGGAGCTTGCACTTAGTTGCATCTGAAAGAGTTTTGAGAGCAATGGCTGATTCAAAGGCTTGAAGATGCTTCACTGGATCAGTTTCTCCAGTGTAGATCGGTAATCGGGGCTCTTTGAAGTTAGCTAGAGTTGGTTCATGACGAACGTTCTCTGCAAATGGCGAAGGCTCTTCTTGCTCTCCTACATCATAAGGATAAAAAGGAGCATAAACTGCAGCTACAAAAGAAGCAGGAGGATAAAAAGGAAAAGTTGTTGCAGGAGGAGCAAAGGCATGCGCTGCAGGGTAAGGATGACTTCCCTAAAAATTGAGAAATCTAGCAGGATTTCCTCGGGCTGCTTCCCGGAAGAAGTTTTGGCAAGAAGCAAACTCTTCATCTTGAGGTCGCAAAGGGGCTGCAGGCCCTTGCGGGAAGGTTGATGTAAAAGGAGGAAGATAGACTGGCGGGCAAGCTAAAGGACAAGCTTGTTGATGCTCCAATGTTGGTGTTGGATTGACTGGAGTAGCTGAAGCAACCGGAGCTGCTGCAGGTTGAGAGTCTAGTCGTTGTGTGATCATGACGAGCATTTGGTTGATTGTTTGGAATTACTGAGCATTCTCACGGCGTGATTGCTCGAAGGCCTCCCAGAGAGGATCATCTCTAGGACTTGGAGCAAACTTCCCGGCAGGCTGATGGTCTGACATGGTTAACTGTTGCTGTTCACCGTCTGTTCGGATCTGAAGGTCGCGTGTTAACTGTTGATGCGCGAAAACGGCACCGCCTAGTTAACACGGAGGGAGGTGTTCGATATCACAAGCTAGGAGAGGAAGAGGATGAAGGTGGGGGAAGGGGAACCTTCTGAGTGCTCGAGAGTGGAGCAAGCGCTTGTCAAAGGGGTTGCGGGGATAGAGGAGAGGTTTGCTGAGAGCAGCGGAGGAGGTTGATCAGGAGCTGTCGAGCAGATAGTTACTTGGACAGTTGTGCTTGCAGGTTGATGCCGAGAGAGCTGAGCTGAACTTAGGGGAAGAGAGAAGGGCCGCTAGCATCGACAATAACAGACTTCGCCTGCCGCGGCTTAAATGCCACTCTTGCGACGGGCTTTCCTTTGATTAATAGCGAGAGTTACAGCTTGGCAATACACCTTTACAAGAAAGCAATAAAGGGGTACAAAGAGGAAGCTAGCGGCTAAGGAAGAAGTTCCAGAAGATACCGCGTGGACTGAAGAGTCGGGTCGGCAGGCCGCGCAACTTAGGGAAGAGGAGAGGTCGTGCAGTCTGGCAACTGAAGCCGGCAGGCCGCGTGTAGTTACAGAAAGAAGGAAGGCGGACTGGGAAACAGAGTCCGCAGGAGTTGACCACTTGAGCTTGTGGTGGGCTGTCTTCGAATGTGAGCACCTTGGGGTGTCTGAGCCTGACCTCCAAGAGAGGTCTAGGGGGCTATTTATAGGCCCGAGGAGGTAATGTCTTGCGGTGACATTACCCCCGGTGAGGCGATAACTTGAGCAAGAAGAAGACGGAGTCTGTCGAGTCCGCAACAGGCCGCGTGGACTAGGTCTTGCTTCTGGAGCTGGTACTGCTGATGGAGAGCTGTGAGACTGAGTGGCGGACTGCGAGGAGTGTCTGCAGAGTCTGCCGCTACTGAGCTGATCGAGCCCGCGCCAAGAAAGTGTGGGTTGAAGGAATCCGTTCCAAGGTTGTGCGGCCTGAGGGATTACCCGCTGAGTCGGCAGAGTTCGCATGAGGCTATGCCGTCTGGGACTGCCTTGTGGAAGTTCTGGTACCTGGCGGGCTGGAAGGAGTCCGCCACTACTGACTGAGCCAGCGCCAAGGCTGCAGACTGAGGAGAAGTTGACCCTACTGCTGGAGAGAAGCGGGTGCTGGAGGCGAGGAATGGCGGGCTGTATAGTGAGTCTGTTGAGTCCACGGAGTCCACGCCTACTGCTAAGCAGAGTCTGCCTATGTTGGGACTGAGAGGCTGGCTGTTAAAGTTGTTGGGGTTCACCAATGAAGGCAGACTGGAAGTCTTGATCTCATTTCGAGTCCACCGAGCTCGCGAAGAATTGGGTATTGCTGCTGATCTTCGCGGGTAGCAAGTGAGAAGCAAGTGGTCCGCACTATGCAGTCGGACTGAAGGAGTTTGGTTCCCATGCTACTGGTGGCCAAAGGCTGAGGACTGCTTGGACTGACGAGGCAGGCGCGCTTGTTGGTGAGGAAGTTGAGGTAGCTGGCTGGCGGCCTGAGGGCAGGTCATCACTATTTTTTGGCGATTTGAGCGGTCTGGTTTTCTTGAAGAGCGACCTGCAGGAGCAGGCTGAAAGAAGCCAATTCCTGCAAAGTACGCGGCTTGTTGCCGACCTGGGTGGATAGGCAACCGAGTCTGGCAAAGGGGGACCTGCGGAGACATGCTTGCGGTCAAGCTGAAAAAGGGGGCGGCCTGCAGAGGCGGACTGTGGAAGCAGTCTGCGGCCCCTGCCGACCAAGGGAAGGCGCACGGACTTGGCGGTCAGACCGCTGAGACCGCTGAGACTGCCCACGCCGTGCGGCCTGAGCGGATAGAGAATTCTGTACGCCCACACTAAGGAATCGCGATCTCCAGGAGGAACCCGAGGCAGGCCGTGACGAGCGAGATGGCTGTCTTGGGAAGGATAGCCTATTTTGAGGTTAACACTTCGGATGGGTCAAATTCCCAATTTGATGTTGTTGATGGATTGTTATGGAAGGATAGTCGTCTGTGCGTCCTGAATGTGGGAAAACTGCGGGTGGAATTGATGTATGAGGCTCAACATACCAAGTACTTGATTCACCCAGGGAGTACGAAGATGTACCGTGATATGAAGAAATTGTTCTGGTGGCCAGGACTTAAGAAGGATGTGGCAATGTACGTGGCGAATAGTCAAACTTGCGCCTTAGTGAAGGCGGAGTGCCAGAAGCCTGGAGGTTTCTTGAATTCCTTGCCTATCCCAGAGTGGAAGTTCGACGATATTATAATGGACTTTGTGCATGGTTTGTCAAGGTCGCAGAAGGGCAACAACGCCATCTGGGTGATCGTAGATCGTTTAACGAAAGTGTCGCACTTCATTCCGCATAGGAAGGATGATTTCGTGGAGAAATTGGCAAAACTGTATGTGGATAATATTATGCGGCTTCACGGTGTGCCCCGCAGCATCGTGAGTGACCGAGATGGGCGGTTCACGTCCAATGATTGGAGGTTGGTACCGCAGATGTTGGGAACCAAGCTGAGTTTCAGCACGGCCTTTCATCTGCAGACGGATGGTCAGACCGAGAGGGTCAACGGGACGATGGAAGACATGCTTCACATGTGTGTCTTGGATTTCGGGAAGCAGTGGGAAGATCACCTGTATTTGGTGGAATTTGCTTATAACAACAGCTACCAAGCGAGCATTCAAATGGCGCCCTTCGAGGCCCTTTATGGTAGGATATGTCGCGCGCCGTTGTCATGGTTGGAAACGGGTGAGTCGAAGCTGTATAAGCGTCAAGAGTGGAAGATGAAACCTCGTTGGTACGAACCATTCGAGAAAGATTACTAATCGCTCAGGATCGGCAAGCTAAGTACTATAACGCCAAGCATAGGAACGTGGAGTTCGTTGTTGGCAACTGAGTGTATTTGAAGATTAAGCCGTTCAAGGGTGTCGCACGGGTACGACGCTTGAAGAAGCTAAGCCCGAGGTACCTTAGACCGTTTGAGGTTCTGGAGCGGATTGGCGAAGCAGCTTATCGATTGAAGCTTTCAGTGGAATTGAGTGGTCTACACGACGTGTTCCACATATCGGTGTTGCGGAAGGCGGTGCAAGAGCCTTCGCAAGTGATTGTGGTAGATCAAGTATCGGTGGATAATGGGTTGACGATGAAGGTCAAGCCCTTTCGCACTGAGGACTCGGAAGTCAAGCGATTGCATAACAAAGACATCAGGATGGTCAAGGTCCGTTGGGACAACTGCGGTCGGGAAGAGCTCTCGTGGGAGCGAGAGCAGACCATGCTTGAGGAGTACCCGGAGTTATTCCACTCAGGTACCGTTTAAGTTTTATTTATATCTTTTCCTTTCTGTAATTTTGGGATGAAATTATTTTAAGAGGGAGAGAGTTGTAACGCCTCGAAACTCAAAAGAGGGACGGGTAGTGTTTTGAGCCAAGTTTGGGACTTGGTAGAGGTCACACGGCCTGGGACACGCGCATTTCCCCGGGTAGTGTTGTGCTCGGGTTCGACGATCTGGCCGTGTGGTCGAGGAAAGTGCAGTCGATGATCGTCGAGACAGCGAACACGGCCTGAGACACGGGGTGTCCCAGGCCGTGTCTGCTCGGGTAGTTAGCAGAGCTGTGTGGGGTAGTAACACGACCTGGAGCCCAGCGTGTTGGGTTTGACACGGGCGTGTCAAATGTGACATGGGTGTATAGAGTGCCCGTGTTCTCTTTGGGTTGTGTTTGGTT